>OX393565.1:18202189-18224689 GCA_947652115.1 Blastomussa wellsi
AACTCCTGCTTTCATAAATGATGTTACAACCCTCCGACAACCCTAGCCATGACTCACAGTAACTGATACAAGTTCAGCGTTGGCACTTTTATAATTTGGTTTTATCAACTGGGTTGATAATGTGAATTGACCACCGTAAATAGATTAAAGAGCGTTTCGAGCGTTAGTCCTTCCTAGGAGCGAATAGATGAGCGAACAGTTTCCGGATTTTCGAGCAAATGTAACCAGCTAACCCTCAACCTGTAATATGTTATGCAGCTTTTTCGAGGCACAAAACTGATGGAATTGAATGCGTCCCTCGTCACCTTCATTCAAAAGTAGATCAAATTAAATCATGATAGAAGGTTGTCTGGGATAAGAAATAAATGAGATCCTTGTGCGGTTGTTTTGGGGGATTTTGCTGCTTACAAAGGTCAAAGCCAACCCATACTGCTCGGCGAAAGCCAATTTAGGTAACGCTAATTAAACCGGATGAAAAGTGAACAAGCTTCTTAGCTATAGGTTGCCATTTTGTTGTTGAATCTTACCCTTTATAATTAATCTTGTTCGAAAGCCGATAATCCGATATCGGATTAACGAACAAAATTATATCCTATGTTAAAGGCCAGATTCGATACTACTAAAGTTACAGTACCGTGGCAACATAAATTAACGCAGGTTTAGTACTCAATGGGCGCTTTCTCTTCGACCAGTGGCTGTACCGGAAGCCATTCGCTGTTAAATGCGACGAAGTTGAAATCAGTCAAATTTATTAATATTTTGAAAACTACACGAGACGTCCCGAAAAGGTTTGAGCAATAAAATGGTTCTGCACGCGCGATATAGCCCTTGGTACATTTCTTTGCCGCCCTCTGCGAACAACTAAAAAGGCCAACGAGGCTTATTTCATTTTTTAAATAGTCAGAATTGAAACGCTTTCTGAAATGTTTAGCTGCTTCAAGATATCTAACTTGCTCGATTCACGGGCAACGGAACTAGGGCTGAATACGATATGCCGGTTTTTCCGAAATTTCCGAAAAGGCGATAACCTGCTCGAGAGGTAGACTCAAGTTTTCGACATTTTCTTCTCAAGGTCCATTCGATTTTGCAGAAATTTTACACTTTTAAGATTTTCTGGAAACGTTCCCAGGAAGAGCCTTCTTTCGCTCTCGTTTCCAAATTTCCGGAATTTTTGTCGATGATGAATGTAATTTCTGACGTTTGAATGACTGAATAAAATTAGCCCGAATTGGAGCAATTCGAACGTTATTCCATTGCGTTCGAACGGTTAAGAGACAGCTATTCGTTTTGAGACGGCGAGGCATTCGGAACGTTTTCGCGTAAGAGCTTTCTACACAGCGCCGCCTGGTTAGCTCAGCTGGTAGAGCGCCGCACTGCTGTGCGGAAGGTCTCGGGTCCAATCCCCAGGCCGGAGCAACACTCAGGGTCATAAAAAAAGACTGAGGTTAATGTGCTGCCTTAGCAATCACAGCACGAAAAACGACATTTACGGAAAATTAAAGCTGGCGTAAATATTCGTAAAGTTGCATATTTAACTTTACGCTATGCAGTAAAGCTTAGTAAAGATTGGAGACCCGCATTTACGTTACTGTGCGTAAAGTTGATGTAAACTTGACGTAAAGATGACATGTACAAACCTTTACGGCAACGTAAAGTTTGCTTAAGTAAGTATCATTACGCAAGCTTTAAATGTGAGTGTAAAGCTGATGTAAAGATCAGCTTTAAAAAAATCTTAAAGGTGCCGTTAAGCTTCGTAAAGTACACATTTACGTCGACTTTACACCGCAGTAAAGTTTTCTTTTCATGCTGTGAATGATATCTGCAAATGGGTAGACGTTGTAATCTTCTCGGATACGGACGAAAACCATAGGTCCCGTCTCCTGCATCTTCAGTGTTACGGTAAGCAGGTGACGTTAAAGAACCCACGCACTGCTCGAAAAGAGTAGGGAACGAGGCTCCCGGTGTTGCGGTCTGGCTTCGTTTCACGGGTTAGTGCTTAACATAGGGATAACCTCACTGCACCTATCCTCCTTGGACAGACTTGTTCAAGAGAAATTGAGTATGAGTATGAGAAAGCAAAACCCCTTTGCAACCATAGTGACGTAGAAACAATAGAAACTCGACCCAGGACTCCGGACACTTTCTTCAGAAAAATAACCATTTTATCCCCCTCAAAATCGCTCAAATGAGTCAAATCTTTGTTCAGTGTAATTTTTCTATTTACAGTGGTTTTCTATACATATAGGACCTCAAAACGGCAAAGAAAAAAATCGCTTCATATGCACTTTAAAGAAATTCTCTGTAAACACAACAGCAAAGCCAGACAATAGAATTAATTTTTTTTTACATATCCACTATGTACATCAATGATCTGTTTTTCACTATTACGTGCACCGGACGTCATCAATTTTCATTATCATCGCCGTTCGTCTAAAAGAAAATTCTGATTGAACTTGGAGAATTTTTTAGAAATAGTTCCACTAGACCTACACTCTGGCCAAGTTGGAGAATTTTTTTTTAATTGCACGCGCCCAGGCGAAAATTGCTGACGGATGCTCTTAAATAGTTATCTCAAGCCCAGGGTCTCTCCAATTGCAGGAGAGATTCCAAGGACGAGGTTGCACCAAATAACAATAATAACTTTTTACATCCTCCTTCCGCGTATTTATCTTCGTAACTGGTTTTTTCACCTGCAATAGTTTCTTCTTTGGTTTCAAAGCAGGGCAGCTGTTGACTTTCACCAGAAAAAAATGGAAATTCGTCAAGTCAGAACAATGATTTTCATATCATAAAATAAATATATAAAACGCTTCCTCTGTATTTTGGCGTGGGAAATATCTCAGTACAGTAAAACCGAGAACGTTCAAAGCTCATCATACAGTCCTTTGTCAGCAGTAGAAGCTACATACATCCTAGATGACAAAGCACCTTACTTCCAGGCAAGTAAATTAACCGAAGGCTGTTTTTTTTTCTTGCTGTCACTTGTTTAAAATGAAGTTTGACCTTGTTAGGACATCAACTCTCGTCTTCTTTTACCATTCGCCATCACGTCAAATAATGACTTCTCGATCTTTGGATTGTGATCAAACAACGAAATTCTTCTTTCAAACGCAACCAAAAATCGTCCTTTTCGCTCCCTGCACATTTCGACGCAAAACAACGTGGAAACGCAGTGGAATGAAAATGAAAGGTGTACAGTTTTCCGAAGGGCCGACGTAAATCGTCGGAAGTATTCGCACGTTTCCGGATTATTTCGTGGCGTTACTTGAGAAACCAAATCAGGATGTATCTTCGTCATCTTCGTCTGATTCCGCCGGTGGCACGGGAAACTGGTTTCTGTGTTCCACCGCCCAGGAATTTCGACGAGCTTTGATTTTAAACTCCCTCCATTTCTGGCCTGAGCCTGAAAGAAAATAACTCTTCCTTAACAATTGGTGATAGCGTCCTAAGTCATCTGCAAAGTGTGTGCAAATTTGGTTAAAAGACAACTATCACGAATACCAGTGAAAAATGACAACCTAAAAGACCAATTTATATCACTGGAAACCTAAAATTAATGGTCCTACTTATAAAGTTATCGCCTCCAACGTAGGCGTTGTTAGGAGATTGCGTTACACTTTTTTTAGTGGGGAAAAGTGTAACGCAATCACCTAATCTTTTTCTGGCGTACTAAAGCGCTATCTTGAGTTTCCCAAAGAAAGTTTTAATCATTTTTAACAAAGTCGAAAATACATTTTAACAGTTCACTTGATAGCTTCTGTTGTTATTCAAGAGGCAGGTGATGTTTGATCTGAGGTACGTATTCGGTCATGATTATCGCAAAGCGAAAATAACCGTGATAGTGCCGCTTTAAAGCAACGACAAAAACAACAACTAACAATTTGAGCTTACCCAAGCTTGAAGTTTCCACCATTGATAGTTTCCTATCCTGGAATGAAACAAAAGAAAGCAAGTTCTTGTCGTCTTTACAAGAAGCGAAACGTCGTTCAGTTGATTGAAGTACTGTGGGAATTTTACACCGACTATCAACTGGAAATTGTAAGTTCGTTAAATATTATGATTATCTATGAGTTATTAAAACTCATTGGCGATATTTTCAGAGACTTTGTAGCTATATAGGCAAAGTTCTGCACCTGTTCAGAACATATCGGTCCGGCTTTTGCAGTTAACATTTTCAGTTCGAAGTAAGTTCTTACTTGTATTCTTGAAAACGTTATTAAGTTTGTTAGTCATCAGGATGTTATTTGGCCTTGTATATTGATAATAATGACATTAACATGACTTTTATCGGGAATATTGTTTATGGGCGCCAATAAACAATAATCCCTCAAAAAGTCATATTAATACCCTATTGTCTCATCTTTAAGAACGTGAAATTTTGGAAACCATTAAACAAGTGAGTACAGTAAATATAGTCGCTACAACATGGCTGACTAAACAAGATCCGCAGTCTTCTGGTATTTAATCTGGCCTATCACTTTGATTTGGAGATAACTCCACCATTAAAAATAATGACTTCGATTGTAATGTAGCTGCCAGGAATCTTGCATTGCTCTTTTTCTTCCTGGTACTAGTTTCCAATAATAATAATAATAATGAGGATGATGCATTTTTATGCAAGAGCAATTTCTGGGTTATTGTTAATCGGCTTACGAACAACCCGTCCCTCTTGATCAGCGAGGGGACAAAAAGGAATGATCACTGCTTACAGGTTTAGGTTCTCTGGGGGCCAAAAAGCACACCCAATTTTGGCCCCTTGGTCAGAATCGAATCAGCTTACCTGTTTTGGCTCCTTTTGTGCCGCTACGCACATAATAGATAAGGCTTGCTCCATCGCTAAACGAACAAGAATTAAAGCAAAAGCGAGTCAAATGCAACGTAGAAATATATAGTCGAGAAACTGATATGATTTCTTGTGGCCTGCATCTCTGCTAGGAGGGCGAAATTCCAATTTTGACTACTTTGTAAGACGGACTTCTTCCACAAGACAGAACTGGTGTTAGACCCTGCACGCTGTTTTTCAGTCATTTTACTGTACCTAATCTCACTGTAAGCCGGAAACACGTTTATCTTGTCTGCTTCTGCTAGCGCTCTCTTGGTACGATCACTATTCCCGCTCGAGCAAGAATACGAAACGAACGCGAACACGCACTTAGGTTTCTCCGGCTCCGATCGTAACTGTACTCAGCGGACACCATTTTTAAATCACCAGCTTGCACAAAGGTATAAAAACGTGCTAGCAAGTAAACAAATCAATATCGACTACGGCGAAAATTTAGCACTGCGCACTGGAAATTTTCGATCCATCTGATAAACCCGACATACTGGCCATGGAAATCAATACTCACTGCGAAGGCGAAGCTCAACTTTGCGTAAATTTCGGAATATCCCCGCTATCTCCTGCAAAAGTAAAGATCTTCCATTACCAAGGTGAAAGCGAATAACGTAGAATTTGAACGCTACGTTTAAGCCTTTTCCAAGATAAAAATATTGTCCTTGCTAATTGTAATATTAACGCATGCAAGTCTTTTTTCTTTTGTTTTTAGTGATTGCCTTGAAAAATTCGAGCCACTTTCTCGTCCAATCAGAAGTAAAACCAAAACTAATCTTGACGCGTCCGCGCACGTTTTCCCGAGCTTCGCACCGTCTGCATACATTTGCTTCACGTTTTGATTGGTTCACTGTACTGCCTGCGTCCTTTGTGATTAGTTAGAGTGATACATTCAATTGGTTATTGGTTTTAAGGCACTCAATTGAAAACTACTTTAAAATTAATTCAAAAGCGAGCTTCAAAAGAACAATATTTCAGTATTATCTGTTTACGTGTCACATACCGCATGCGAGCTCTTCCAATCCGGTATGGCGCTCTGTGATTCCTGCTTAGTATCAGAATCAGTTCTTGATCTTGCCGTCCCGTTCAACTCTTCACCACTCCCGTCATACAAAGTCCTAGGATCAAATCAAATGTATCACATGTCAGTATCTGTGGATTTATTTCAACCTTTCTTTTTATAACTATTCAAATATATGCCCTATAAACCTGTATTCTAGTGTTGCGCCTTTAGTCCAGTTACGGTACTGTCACACAACGCAATTCGCAGTGGTGTTTCCTGTCACGGTACTAAGCTCCTGTCACGTAACTCCTGTCTCCTGTCTCCTGAGCTCCTGTCTCCGCTAAGCTCCTGTCACGTAACTTTACGAGACAGGAAACGCATATCATGAACTTACTAACACTGCTCTTTGTCGCAGTATTAGTAAAAACGGTTATTCAATCTTCATGAGCTTGTGCGTTCAGTAAACAAACACTTTGACATTCAGTGATTATTTAACTTACTTCACTTTAGCCAGAACTGACTCGGACGCCAGTCGTAATTCCACGGAGAAAGCATGTATGGAAGAAAGCATCAGATCTTCTACAGGCTGAAAATACATGCACTGTTTCCGTAACTGAGGGTTACTAAATCTCGTTTTAATTCTAGCCTGCGTAATAGGCGTCGAAAGAGAGGAGGAAAGTATGAAGGGGAGCGGATTGGAGTGAGAAGGAAAATTTCGCGTTTCTTTTCCTCTCCCTACTTACGTCTGCCACACAGGGTAGGTTGGTAGGTAGGCATACTTTATTTAATTCAAAGAAACACGCTAGCCCCAACAACACACAGCTGGTTTCCATGGAGGGCGTGTTTGTACAGACATAAAAAGAGACTAGAACTAATAATACAAGATTAATAATATCGTAGGTCTAAGATCATAAAAATTCAACTATTATGAACTAAGTACATATTATAAACTAAGTACATGATTAATGATATGGTGAGTAATGAAATTCTTCTACAACATTACTATTACTTTATATCAAAATGTTTAAGTTATCTCCGTCGATCACATTTCCATGACGTGCAGGAGGAAGAAGTGGGAGGTGCGAGAATTGCATCTGCGGTATTTTCTCTTCCAATTTCAAAAATAACAATCTCTTAATTTTGCAATGGCTTTTCATACTAGGTGGGCATAACCGCATCTCATAGTCTAATTGCTCAGTAGATATTAGAGGGGGAGGGTACTAATAACATGACTGGTAGATGTCTCGTTACCTTGTCTGTCACACCCCACTGTCTCCGGCTCTGCGACGAGACGGCTCCCCCCTTGAAATCAAACATTTTTCTTGCGGCAGAACGTGGAGTTAAAGGAGGCGAGGGGGACGTGGCGGTTGCCATAGAAACAATTGAATCAGGCGACATCGGCCTACCCTCCGCTGTGGAAGAGCGGGAACCTGTAGAGTCTGCCGAGTCGGTGGAGTCGCTTGGTGGTTCAAATGGCTGATCAGGGATGGGTGGTGTGTACGACTGATTCTCGAGGAAGGGTGCAAACGGAATGAGTTTGCTGCGTAAACTAATCCCCTTCGTGTTTGTGGATTCCAATTTGATCCCCTTTGGTTCTTTACTTGACGGCGAAGTTGAGACTGTGTTCTTGTCAGGGCCGTCTTTGGACTCAAGGACGTTTTCTGTGTTGGACACTTTGCCTTGCTTGGAGTTGTCTTCGGGAGAAGACGCTAAAATGTCGTCAGTACCTTCATCTAAACGATTAAGAAAGAGTCCGAACATTAATAAACTTTGCATGTCAATCTGCACTTCCTTTGATAAAGATGTTATATTCATTTGTCACGAGCGCCGACAAAGGAAAATTCTGAGCCCTCCCAGCGACCAGTTGGGCGCTCGAACCAGCAAAGCCACAGAGACGTTTTCACGAGCTGGGACACTGATTTACTCGGCTCATATCCGCCAAAAATAAGATAGCAATCACTATTCGCGCCTCATTTTGACAAACACTATCGGCTTTATCTACTGTTTACTATTGTGACCAAACGTATCTCTCCAACGGCAAGGATTCCATTTTGTTCACTGCACCTCCTTAAGTAGCTGCTGCAGCTAGGCAAAATGGCTAACAAAGGCATCAATGATCAGCTACAATACTTCTTACCAAGGACAAATGTCTTGTTCACAGTATCATCTCGCTTCATCTGAAGTGACTCCGGCAGAGGACGGACTGGACCGGACGAAAATACGTCTTCAACCGTCTCCTGAATGACGTCATCTGCTGGCGAGCTGCCTAAATCATCACAGTTACACTTGATACCACTCTCCACGAGCTCACGGTTATCGTCGCCCGTGAAGGACTTGGTCGACCTTTTCGTACTGGGACTCCAAACTCTTGCGGAATCGCTGACTTGATTGACAGTCACGCCACTTCCGTTTCCGGTGCTGCTCGCAGGTGAGCTCTTTGTAGTCCTAGTTTTCGCCGACATTGGAGATTTATTTTTAACGGTGCTATTCTTGGCGGCTTCTCTGCTGTTATGCGCTCTCAACATGGCAGTTTTGTTAGGACGAGGGGCCGAGAGGGGCCGTTTTCCCTCTTTCTCAGGGATAAGTTGCACCCCTCTCTTGTCGGTTTCATCGCTCCTTCTCCTGGGATCTTTCATCTGCCTAGTTTGCGAAGCGTCGCTTGATTCCACATCACTGTCGTCGGAGGTACTGCTTACCTGACCTCTCCTACGTACGCTGCTGTCGCTTGGTTTCTTGTCTGACTCACTGGTAGAAGCCGCCGGGTAGGAGCGCCGTACGGCAGCAGACATGGTCTTACTCCGGCTCACTCTGGGCAAAGAGGAAGTCTTCGGAGAGGAGGACAGATTGGCGCATGATAAGCTCTGGCTTCGCATAACACCTGGCTGCGAGAAGAACAAATACGATATAAACTGTTTCACTGGTGGTTAACGATGGTTTATTCACCTCCATTCCCTCTGATTCGATTAACAAGGATTTGGGGCGGAAAAGAATGCATGAAAAGACGTCCGATCGCTGTTTTAACCAGGCTAAGGAATACGAAGACTGATTTGCAAATTAGGATTCATATACTGTATGTTATGATTTTAGCCTATGATACACGGTTCAACATTTGTTGAACGTTGAAATACGCCATTCAACATGTTGAACTTTGTTGAACGTTGTTCAACGGCGAGCTTGACTCTATTCCGTTCAACAAGTTGCCTCTTGTTGAACGACTTGAAAAACGTTTCAACAATTCGCAACGATGTTCAACATTTGTTGATGAACAAAAGTTTAAAGATTTTGAACCCTGTATCATTGGCTTTAGTGAGTCGGTTTGTAAGAGTAAGTTTTAAGTGAACACTGTCGGTACAAAGTTCAGCTATTCATACCGTGCTTGTTCTCGATGATGCCGACTTTGGTCTGGCGAGACTCGATGACGAAACGCTTTTGGTGAGCTTGGCTTTGTTTTCTGCAAAATATCGAGAAGACAACGATTCAATGGTGTCCAAGCACATATATGGCACTACGTACGTTCTGAAATTCATTTAGCTGTAGCTAAAAGTTTACAAATTATCGGTCACGAGACGAACTGTTGCAAAAGGCCTATTGCTCAAAAACAAAGAAAAAAGTCACAGGTTCACAACTTCAAAGTACCAAATCGAAGCACACCAAATATTCAGTTTCCGTCGTCAAGATTGCAGGAATTTTAGAGCCGAACAACAATGATGAAATACTTACACAAAGACAGACCAGAGATGAGAAAACAATCATGAGGTGACAAACTCGGAAAACACCAACCACGTTCAGCAAACACAAACGAAACAAAGTCACAAACGGCAGAATAACAAAAAGCAAAAGAACTGTCCTCCTCTTCAATGCAAATAGGGAGCTTAAGCAATGACGACGGCGACGGCTAGGACGACGCCTGCTTAAAAATGAATTTATATTTTACGCACGAATCTCGCAAATGCCTTGATGTATTCGGTGCACCTATCGCTTTCAAACGCAGTTCTTCTAGAAAATATAAGGACGGCGTTTATTTTCAAACAGAAAAACGAAAATTTAGCCGTCGAGGTTCACGTTCTCCAAAGTACTCAAAATTTGGCCATTTCACGTTGTTGTTTTGCATGGGACGGCAGAGAAATGTAAAAAAAATATAACGCATGCGCAGAGCTATTGTACTGCTCATTAAATCTTTTTTTTGCGACATTCTCGTTGATGTTGCCGTCATGGTTTGCTTAAGTTCTCTGTTTTCACCGCAACAACGCAACGATGCGATTTTAAATTTCTTCCAGGAAAAAGGGTGTACGTGTAAATTGCTTGAACAAGCAACACTTTAAGCGAGGGGTCGTGTTTATACACTGGATCTTTCACCCACCTGTGTTTTCCGGCTCGACAGGAATTGGGATTTGACTGGATGAAGAAATTACACTGCTCGCGGTAGAATCTTCAGACGAGCCGAAAACTTCGATCGGCTGAGCTGCAGGGCTGCCTGTGAAAACAGTGGCTTTCTTTGTGTCATGTAATAACGCTTGTCACACATTAGCAGATCATTAACTGTAAGCCATGTGATTAATAGCTAAATATTTTTTTCTCATCGCGAGTGTCAGAAAGCGTTCTTTTGGCCAAAGTGGTACTATTGAATTAATTGCAATACAGAACAATGCCATGATGTGATAAAAAGCACCAACTGGTTTTTTTCACTGTTGCGCTATCAAAAACTAAATTCGAAACAATTCAACTACAGAAGCTTAGAATTTCAGCGAGGGTAGATGATAAATAAATGAATAATTTCTCCAAGTCTCAGCCCTGCGCGGTATCCCGTTAGCGAGTTACTTGCCGAAGCGTTCCACGCAAATTTACAAAGCTTAGTATGGAGAAGCCACATTTGTGTCCTTCCGAGGGACACAAATATGGCCGCCGTCATGCACGCGAAACCATCTGGAATTCAATCGTGCTAAAATAGCGACTACTTTTGGCTCATGAGCTATTATATTTGCACATAAACACCACTTATTATATCTGAAATGTTCAAACATCTGAAAATCGAATGGATAGGCTTCTTCTAAACAAAACAGTTTTGTCACGGTTCTCAGCTTGATGTTACATACGGCCGAGAACTCAAATATTCAAGATGCTCTGTTTTCAAAACGAAGGGAACTATTGAGCTGAAAATTTACAAAAAGATATATTTTTAGTTAGCCTTACACCTACTGGCAACGAAATTTAGCAGGCCTAGCGAATTTTGATTTCAGAATTTTATGACGTCACATGAAAGCCAAGATACTAGGCCTTGCACAACTGATCCCCGCTTGGGACTACTGGAAGAAAATGCAAAGTGGGTAGGTGTTGTAGGTAGGTTTTACACTACATTGGTTCCAGAGGCTTTTTATTTCTTGAAGCGAAAAAACCGTCATTGCTTCTCAACTCTTTTTCGCCGCTTCGCGAGGAATTGCAAGGAGAAAACAACTGGAACCAGCCTAGTTTTACACCAGAATGCCGTTTTAACATCCGTTTACTGCAAATACCTCGTTCACATTTCAAGCAACCCAAAAAATCTACACGCGAAACACGGTTCTATGTTTGAGAGGAAAAAATGTTTCACAAAGCATTTGAACAATTAAAGAAAAGATCATTGAAGATTTAAACGTTTAGTGAACGAAGTATAACGCCAATTTTTTTTATGTAAACGCTGAAAACGGCAATAAATGTAGAGCTTACAGTCTCCTTCGCAGCCATTTTTGGGATGTCATGCAACGTGCCATCCCAAAAACGGCTGCGAAGCAGACTAATACACATACAGCCATTCATAAACGAAGAAAAGTACAACATTTCACACAATCACTGGAGTGCTCGAGACAAATAAATGCATAGCTGAGTGCAGTGTGCGTCGACAGTTCGTATGGTATAATTTTTTAATCATATTGCCCTCGACCTCATGCTATGCACATTATTACCAAAGTAAAACTAATAAGCATAAGAATTATCAATAAGAAGCCGGATTTTCAATGAACATTTTCCATAAAAGCTACGACTCAATTTCGCCGATGTAGTGCGATGTGACAGTGTGCTACTTCGTTAACTAATGTGTATTTGTAAAGTGATTTTTTAGAAAAAGCATTTATCACGCCTTTGAGGAAAACTGTAAAAGGGGTTCCAGTCACAACGTTTTCTTGTACAACAAATATAAACCCTAATATTTTTACTAAGTATTAAGTATGCTTCCAGCATGACCAAGTCTTACCTTGTTTGTCAGTATTGTTTGCCCACTGTTGTACCCAGCTTGGTAGAGGAGCAGGAGAAAGCGTCTAAAAACAGTTGATACAACGTAGCAAATATTAGCAGGCAACCCGAAGCCCTGGAGCGACGATGTTGTTTGTAAAAGAAGGGTCCAATGTATCCTCATAAGAGCCCCATCAATTCTCGTCCCTTGTAGTCAAACCCTACATCGTCTTTTCCTAAACGAATTAGTCCGCTTACTGGTCAAAGAGACTGGTCACAAACCTATTTTCATTTGATTTTCCTCGTTGAACGCGGGAAGGATTTGTGAGAGAACTAGATACAAACTACAAGCTCAAATCTTTCGCCTTCTTTTGGGCTAAAAACTACAGACACTGTGAACAGTTTACTGGTCACAATCTTTAGAGGAAAAAGAGAGATTGAGAGAGCATGGACGAGATGATAATCAAGTAAAGTGACCGGCCTACTTAAACTGTCACAAAAGAAAAATAGGGAAGGTTCCGTTGGTTCTTCCTTTTTAAAGATCCACGCTATCATTATTGGCAGAAGGTAATCTTTCAATCGAAACAAAAAAAATTCCGATAGCATTTAAGAAGTCAACACGGAGGGCACACTAACCTCTCTTCTGTTCTCATCACCAAGGCTCACCTCCGTCAGGCCAAACACCCCACTGGAGGAAGGGGTACCTACAGCGACCACACCCAACCTCCGTGACGGGTGAGAGGATGGCTCATACTCTGACTCACTAGTGTCGCTTGAATGCTTTCTGGAAGCTGAAGCAAAGAAATAGTAACACACACTCTTAGTTCCTTAGTTACTTAGAACAGTGTTCAATTTTTTCGATCTGTGACATTATGACAAAACAACAATTATAGACTTCACGCCCTCTGGAGACAAGGGTTAAAAGGGGCAGTGTCACGATATTTATAGCCATTTTCTCATTTACTTTCAAATTGAAGGAAATCCAAAAGTAAGAGTTTTCTAACGCCGAAAAGAGCCAACGGAGTAATAAAATCCCGAAATTATACAAGGATTGCTTCGAATGACAAAAATATAGACTGGTTACAAACGACAAACTTGAAAAAAACTTGCCAGTTTTTTTCAAGATGAGTTGTCCGTGACGTAGCTCCTTTAAGGCAGAGTGCTAGGTCAGGTGAGGAAATAGGAGAAGGTTACACGGAAAAATCGATAACACGCTAATGTGCAAGGAATCAGACCCTTACTCCCCCCCCCCCCCCTACATGATGGTCCCAATGGGGGTTAACCACCAACCGTCAAACGGAAAAAATAACCTTACACCGTCAAAAATTGAGCAATTTTAGCCGTCAAACGTCAAATGAACCATCCAGAGTTGGACATCAATGAATAGCCTAAAATATTTACCGCCAACCGTCAAAAAAACACGATTTTTAACCATCAACGGTCAAAGGTATCTCCCCATTGAGACCCTCCTGCATGGCATTACAAGCTGGAACAAACTGTTCGCAGCCTCTATTTTTTTTCTTTCAGATTGTGCGGCGGATGAAGAATTAAAAGAAAACGGCTAAACATCTGTATGACAGCAGCCCGTGCAAAAGGGCAACTACCAACTTCCCTTGCTCCTGAGAAACTTTCAGTCAAAACCTAGAGATAATCGGAAAAAGGCTAAGCTTGTTCTTTAAAAAGCAAAACATTCAACTAGTCTTTTTTAATCCTTCCAAAACTGTCAGACTTCAAAGAAAGCACGAGACAACAGAAGCACTTGTTTCTAAAAACCCCTTACTTGATGCTAGTTTTCCATTCTTTGCCGATGCATCTGAAGTAATGATTCTCTTTTTAATTTTACTGTTGGACTTTTTCCTCACAACCCGCTCTTGCTTCTCGGAGGAACCTTTGCGCGCGACATCTTGCGACGCTTTATCCCCTCTGTCGCTCTTTAGACTTACAGGTCTCTCGGGAACTTCATCATAGTCCGGTATCAAGGGAATCTCGTAGGACGAGCCGAGTCTTGAATGGCCCTCACTGCCGTCATCCGGGGAATTATCCGTAGACGAGATAGAGTCACGCTCCGCATGCTCGTTGTGTGAAGTTGGCATTTCCCAATCTCTACTCGTCGAGTTTTCAAACACTGGTGACAGCTGCTCGCTATAACCTGGACTAGGCAGAGAAGATTTCTTCTGAAACACGAAGAATTCCTCTCGCTGTCTCGTCGCTCTATCATGCTCAGGGTCATGTGCTGTATCAGATGCCCTTGTTGTAACGATCTGCGCCTTAGATTCTGACAGCACGGATATATTACCAATGCTATGCCTTCTCTGTGCCATATCCAGCGCGTCTTTCTTGGTAAGTTTCTTCTTTTTGAGAGCCAGAGCGTGTTGCCCCGCCTGACTGTCACCTCCCTCTAGAATGGTCGCTGTGTTCGGGTAGTTGTAAATCTCATCATCCGAGGAACCCCAACCCCACCATGGGGGCTGACCATACAATGGACTGCCCTTCGCTATCATTTCTAGTTTCTCACCAGGCACTGTTAAAAGAGTAGAAAATTGAACGTGAAATTGTAAATTCATCAAAGATTTTGTATGGATCACAGGACTGCACACAAGCAGAATAACACTGTAATAAGTAGATTCATTTGTGATATGAATCAGGACGTTTCGACTGCATGCTCTTAGCCTTCGTCAGGTGATAAGGTTCATCAGTTACACGTAACCTTATATAATAAGGCACGATGTTCCACTGTGATTGGTTGGTTTTCAACAGGTGCAACATGACTGACAGTTGTTTGTTGAGAAGTTATTTTTGAAATTCACATTTCATTTTTAAAGGTATTTTTAGTTTATCTGGGTTTGTTGGCGGTATTTTTTTTTCTTTTACTTTGTTTCACACAAATGTTCAGAGCTGTTCCTCCCATTGTTTCACAAAATAAAATTTACAACAAAAGCTGAAAACACATAGAAGAAACGCGTAAATACATACAGTCTGAAGTGTCAGATGTCTTCCCACCCTATTCCCCGAGAGAACGTCTGACCCTTCGGACTAATACATACATACATATTATTTTCATAACCCTAGAAGTCGAGGGACTATACAGGATACTATAAAAACAGCCACCGACGAAGTAGAAAAGGGGGAAAAGGAAACTTAACTAATCCTTAAACTAAAAATAACTACTATTAAATTACACAACAAAATTAATAAAGATTTACATTGTGATTTGTATTGCGTTGATAAATGCACACGCAATTTTTCCTGCGCACGAAAGGGACATGCGTTGTTTCCATAGTATTCTTGCAAATGCACTTTACATACCTTAACGATACTGTCAAAAATCAGCAAATAAGAGATTTCGACAATGCCTTAGCAAAAAATAGGATGTTTGTACTACTACAAATGAACAATAACTGGCACCTCACCCGACATGGGTCTTTGTAGCATTGGTCTGTAAAGACAAAAAGACAGCAGTCATCTACATGCACACAAGGGTGGCATCTACTGGATAAGTGACAAACATAAAAGAGATTTATCCAGTGGATAGTGTTATCCTATAGCTTGCATTGACACGAACTAAACAACACAGGCTAATCGTCATGCAGAATCTTCTCTACCGTGCAGCATGAAAAATTTCTGGGGTTTAAAATTTGTGGATTTTGCAGATTGCCCCAGATCAACAAAACTAAAATCCAGCAGATACAAGTACCACGATACTGCTATCCGGCAAGTTGACAATTCAAGCTACAATGCCCATTGGAATAGTGATCCATCAATGGATAGCCAGAACAACCAGCGCCTGGATTACAATGCTCCAAGTTAAACTGGATATACATGTACTTAATGCCACCATTTATTGGTAACAGTTATAAAGTTAATGTTATGATCTTTAATGAGGACTTCCCTCAAATGAGCACTGCCCCCAGACAAAAACCACAAAACACTACAATTGAAAGTTCATATACATACTTACCTGACTTGAAATGCTGTGGGTGTTCCATGCGTCCAACTTGCATGAGGTGCCATCTGGTGATGAACAAAGCTACCAGGAGCAGTACCATGGGGAGAGTGGACAGGAGGCCTGTGTCCAGTACATGATGGACAATGGCACAACACAGGGGGTGGGTGGTGATACACTGGTGCCATGTAGGGATAATGGGGGTAGGGTGGGTGAAACTGAGAGTGAGGTGAATGAGGAGAATGTACACCCTATGGAACAGGAACAAAAGGAAAGTTAGAGTGATTATTTAATATTGTACATATTTTAATATGATATTATTAATGTCATACAACAAGGTTGCATCTGTAGCCAACTTAAATAATTTTATCTCCACAACCTTTTCCATGACTTCTCCAAATTTTCCATGAGCTAAATTTGACCATTTCTCTTGGGAATCATCGTTCATTTTTTTACCATTTTCTCCACAAAAAGCCTAATTTATTTAATTTGTAATTTCTTAATAAATGACATTTTCCACAACTTAATGACCCACACTTAAATTCCATGACTTTCCTGGCCTGGAAAATGAAAATCTAAAATTACATAATGACTTTCCAGGTTTTTCATGACACGTACGAACCAATGTCAGTGATAAAGTCATGTATCTGAGTGATTGCAAAGAGAGCTTTAACTCTATGATAAAGACTAAGGGCTACCATAAATAGAGATTAAATAACAACAGTTTTGAACCAGACAATGCATTCAAGGTGATAAAGTTGCCTTCTCACACAGATGAAATACACCATGCTAATACTGTCTTTTGTAAAGGAGCTACATGTACGTCACGGTTTGTGCATTTTGACAAATTTAGCATAAATTTTTCAAAATCGTCATTTGCAATCGTATAAATTAATCTCCTCCATCCTCACCCATCCTTGTTCCTTTTGAGTTTAGTATCACCGATTTGGTGTTTTTCTTCCTTTGTTATGGGTTTCCAACGTTTTAAGGGTTGGGGGTCGATAATGATAATGTCAATTGGCCACCATAAAGAGATTCAAAATATAACTCAAAATATTGTGACATAGCATATTTAAAATAATTATTATTTTGTAGTCATCTCCATGATTACAAGTAAAATATATCATTGCCGCCAGATAAATTAACAATTAATTAATGCTATAAAAAATACTCACATGGTACATAAGAACCTCTTGGTCTGGTGTTCCAGATCGACGATCATCTTCATCTGAATTGAATTCTTGAGAAGACTGGATGGAAAGTTTCCTTTCAGGAGCTGGAGGCTGTCATAAAAAGATAGTGCTAATCAATGCCGCCTACATTAACATGAAGGAGGTTATTTGGGTTTTCAACTACAAGGTCAACAAGTACTTACAACAACAAAAAACAACCATGATGATGATGATGAGTACGATGATGATGATAATGACGATAATGATGGTGATAATAATGATGACTTGTGGTGTCCATGAACCAAACTGAAAATTGTTTCTGCCTGATCAACTCACAGTGATTTAATAATCTTGATTGTATTAATACAGTTATCAATTTCATCATGAACTGGTATGAGCAATAATTTTGGTGCAAAAGTTGCAGTACCATTTACTGCAATGCATTTCTAACATGTATGATGAATTTACAGCACCGTGTTATATAAAAAATATATAATTATATATATTGTCTAAAATTATAATGTTAAACCTGGCTTTTGCTAGCCTTCCAAATTGTTTCCAATGAATCATTGTTTCCAATGTGATGTTGCCTCTCTGAGTTCTTTTCATTGTTGTAAAATGATTGCCCATTCCTGCGAGGGCAAAGCTCTACACGGAAAGTGTTTGAGTGTTTTCACAGTTAAGAGGAATACAGAACATGTTTCAGCTTATGCATGTAAAACAATGCTATTGCCAAATTTTGCTACACCACTTCATTGTAATTAAGATTTAAGGCTAAAATTTTAGTTATTTGGATTTGCTTCGGGTGTTCTGGGCAGAAATGCCAATATTTTTCTCCATTAAGATCTCTTGCAGGGTTGCATGCCAAGAAATATAGGAAATATAAAATTCATAAATTTTAGCTTTGATATTTTGGATCTTAACTGGATCAATAGAAGTCTAACCCAGGCACAGATCGGTCTCCTTTTGGCTTTGGGGGTTGAATTCAAAATGTCTGCAAGCATCCCTGTCTGTTTCATATGGGATTCCCCCAGCCCACCAGGGAGGACGCAAGCCTATAAATGTTAAACAGAATTTTTTGAGGTCTTGCAAAATTCATTTGCCATGGATATTCATGTGAAGATCTTTAAATCAAGCATGGATATCATTGGGGGCTTAAACCATAAAAACTATAACAAATCATTTTTTAAATGCAATTTTAGAAGAAACAAGGCTGTACTATACACATACATAAAAAACATGTTCATATTAATAACAGATATGATAATTGAAGCAAGTTAACACACAACGCAAAAATAACAAATTATGACAATACTAATAAAATAAAATAAAATAGTCTGTCTGTGAGTAAATTAATAAGTAAATAATAAATCAATATACACTGTATACACAATCCAATTAGATTCAAGTTCATGCAAGTCGAGGGGCTAATTGTTAAAATTAATGATTTCTTGACATCTATATAACCTCCAGACTGTGAAAAGAGTCTATTTTCTGACAAATGATAACACTAATAATATCATAAACAAATTCCTTAATGCTGCAAGATTTCCATTGAAGTACAAAAAAAAAACAATAGCTGCAAAACAATAGCATTGTCAAATGTTATAACCATGCTACTGTATAATCTAAAAGTCATTATACAGATTAGTTATAGAAATTATTTATTAGTAAACATGGCCAAGCAATCAGGGCATATCATTTGAATTTGTAGATGCAAACATAGAATGTAATGGTGATTTCACTCATTTATATGTTGTACTAATATTATTGTATAATATCATTCAGTTGAGTAAGCTGCCAACAAAACATTATGTTTACACATGAGTAAGCAACTTGCCAACATGAAATTTTTTTTTAAAATGATGTAAAAAATCAACAAAATAAAATTATTGCATATCAGTGTAATTCAAAGCAAGGGATTTTTTGATTGAAAAATATAGCTATTCTGTGAATGAAATGAACACAAATTACACTTTGTGTATAAGCTCTTAATTTTGGCACTTTATAGCAAGTAAGTATAAACAGAAAAAGTCAAGCATCTAAAAAAATTGAATATCCAATCTTCCATTCCTTCAATTCACATCCAAACAAACTATTTTTCATTTTTAATAAATTTCATAAAAACAAATTTATATTTGGTAGGCTTTAAGAATCAGAAATTGCTCTAAAAAGGCAACTGAACAGACCAAGATCATGCTACATCAACCAAACCTAAGACACTAAACCTTCAGATCAAGCTAAAATACTCTAACACTCTAACTACACCTACACAAGCATCACAAAGTAAAGATTGCTCACTGTAATTATAGCAGCATCTTCAGGCTTCAACAAGAAGCTTACAATCTTCTTGTCATTTTTGTCCAAAATCACAACTGGAAGACCGAGCTTTACAAAAGAAAGATCCTTCAATGACTTCTCACTGGCCACAACAACTTTGAGTTTCCTTGCCAAGTATTTGTCTCCAGTAGCACAGCGTAGAACATCACAGAGTGTGCTTGTCTCCTCAATTGATATCCATTTAGGGCCATAAAGAATCGTATTTTCACATGATACCCTCACACAAAAAAGCAACATTACATTCAAACTGCTTCACACATGTGTTCCTTTGGCTCAGCAACCAAATAAACTCAAGAAAAAATCTTGATACCAATTTTAAAGCATTGATCCTTTTGTAGTGATCAGAAAAATACTGCATTACAAATGGAAGCTGGTAGCTGACTCATTATAATTTAATACAATTTCTGAGGCTGTGAACAGGCAGGAAAAACTAAGTCAAACCGAATCAAAATAAACAAGGACATTTTTGACTGTATTTTGATCTTTTCTGCCTGTTCAAAAGAAAGAAAAATCTATCAAGAGCTTAAAAATTTTAGACAAAAACTGAAGTGTCAAAAACTACATTGAATTTACATATCAGCTGATCTCTTTCAAATATAATTCAAATCTGTCAGGATGAATGTGTCAGGAAATTTGAATTATCATCACTGTGTTTTTCATAAGCTAAATTAAAAATTATATGAAACACTTCAGATCACAAGAAAGGGCAAAAGAAACAGCCAAATACATGTATATATTCCTTATCAAACATTTCCCTAAAATTATGTCACAAAACCACACACAAAAATTATATTCTTGGCTCCTAAGCAAACAAAGGGCTTGCTTTAACCCTTTCATATGTTAATTAGCCATTTCGGTCCTATAACATTTCTTCATTGGCCAGTCCGAGATTAAAGACTCTCACAATGTACATAAATGTTCAAAATGAATTGAGCAGGCTTAGTTTGGATAGAATAGGCAGGTTCTGGCTTGGGTGGTAGAAATAGTGGCAAGATTTAATTTATATTTTTGTTTCTGGCTTGCTTCACAGTGGTTTTTATCCTGTCTGACTGAGAACACCAGTCTCCCCACCCGTAACACCTGCTGTGTTTCATCAACAACACCTGCTGGGGTGCCAAGCCTCAGTCTGATGTCAACAAATCCCACAATGCACTGCAGGTGTCCTAACCACAAAACCAATAAGCTGAATGCAGTTATTCATCTCAGTTTATTCCTCATTGAATGCTGCCATAGCTGTAATAATTTGCATGAGGTGTTCTATTCAAAAGAAATGTAAATATAGAAAGAAAATGAACCTTCCAATGAGCAAAAGATTTAGAAAATATTCAAACAAACATGCAAATTAAATATGTGGTTTATGGACATGTTAAAAATAAATACAAAGCCATAAGTTGCATCAGTATGATAACTGTATACATGCGTGTATGTTGTCTTCAACACTCAAAACATACTGCCTTAACTTTGTGGAAGTTCATCCTTTCTAAATGTTGCCCTGGAGACAATCTACAGGAAACATAATTATTTTGGACTTAAGTTTGGAGAAATGATGACATAAAATTATTATCAATCCAAACAAGAACAGCTTTTAAATTTATTGCTCACCTGATATCCATGCTTCTTTATGAGCTGAGACAAAATGTTATTTTCTTATGTCACTTGAAAGCATGGAAAATATTGGCATATACATATAACATGTTTTGAAGCAATACAGATCAACATATTAAGCATGTTTGGACCATGGACAAAAATAAAATAAAATAAAAACGATTGATTACAAGTAAAATAAAACAATTACACTATGTAAGAAAAATTATACGGAAAATATGCCACCGATAAACTGACACACATGCCTGCATTTCAGCCATTTCCTCCAAAAAAAAAATATTTAGAAGGACGATCTAGTTAAATAGCAGAAAAATCCTTTTAAACTTAATCAAGATTGTTGTAAAACCAACAAGTTGGTTCAGTTTGAACAGACAGAATGTGACCCAGTAATGTACATCGTTACAAACAGACATTACAACATTTTTACCTGGTATTGTACAACAGGCTGGCAGCAGGGAGGCAATATGGCCGTACACAGACAAGGACAGATGTACATGTTTTCTTTGCTGTAATTAATGGTTAGTCTGGAAATGGTGTCTGAGAAATACACCACATACACTTTCTCTTCTTCAAAAGGCTGCATCATACAATAATTGAATATCCATAACAAACGAACTACCATGAAGAATTGACAGTTGACAGGTTTCTCGTGACAATCCAAAGGCCACAAAAAAATTAAACATAACAATTGATTCTGATTCTGCCTTGCTGTAAGTGATTTGCATATGTTTATGTTGTAGGTCATCTGTGTATTATGCCCAGTGCCACACAACCCAATCAAAATGAAAGCCTGGTAATTCATTATTTAAACATCTTAAATCATAATTGAGGGTTTTACAAATAAAATTTATTTTTGGGTCATTCCTGGATAAGTACAAATTTCCAGGGAGGATAAATAGTAAAAAAGCCATTAAAATTACTAAAAATTATTTACTGTGGGCATCTTTCTGTTAAATAAAGCATATTTTTTTATACTTTCAGTGAATTTTTAAAATAATTATAACTTTGACCTTTTTTTTTCTCACTTTTATGTGAAACCAGTGATTAATGTGATATTTGTGTGTACTTCAGCTATACTGGTCTTCATCCTGACTGTTTATTCATAACGCAGCAAGTTTTCAAGATGTTGTGAAATTATATTAACTACAAATTAAAAAGATTATGTACACTGTATGTGGGCATGAGAACTTGGAAAACTTTTACTAGTTACATTAATTGCACTATATAATTATACTGAAAAATGTACAGTCAGCCACCATTTGATTATCCCAGTTTTTTTTTACTGTATCTAAACCCTCTATAAGCTGGACACCTCTCTAAGATGGACAATAGGTGCTGGTCGCTGTGGTGCTGTCTTAGATACTAGAATATGTCTACACTTTATTGTATGTGTGCATGTAGA
>OX393565.1:18229689-18257189 GCA_947652115.1 Blastomussa wellsi
CAGCAAAAAGTGCACTGCCATCAGCTGCTCCTTGTTGGCCTTTACCAGCATGTATTGATAGACCACTGCTGTCCATCTTCCACACTTGCCTGCTCTTCCTGTCAGTAAAATAAAGAGCACCCTCCTCATCAACTGTAACACAGGCAATGTCCCTTTCAGGGGTTTGGGGTTCACAGTTTCTCAACACCGTTGAGACTTGGCGACTTGACAGTTCAAGTTTGAAGATACCTCCCAGACGACCACTGGCAGTGAAGAAGGCACAGTTGTTTCCTTTTGAAAAAGCCACTGAGACAACACTCATGGGATGGGGATATGTAGCCAATGCTGTGCTGGTGCCATGAATACCAACACCATCAAAATTGAGGCACACTTGGCTAAAACAGCCACTACCATCATCTGCCACCAACAGAATGTCATCACTAAGAGCACAGACAGCTGATGGCCTTTCAAATGACACTCCCGCAATTCTGTCCACAGTGCCTGTGTGGGCCGTTTGTAGCTCATCAAGGTGCTTCTTAAGTCTTTCTCGTAGCTGTAGGACAGTTCCTTCCTTGGACAAGTGAAATTCCTCGAGTTTTGTCTGCAGATCTGCTTTTTTCTTGATTGTGCCTACTTTCAGTTTGACTTTTCTTTCAACGTCAACAAATCGGATCCTTTTACTACTTGGCTCTGTGCAATAGGCCACACCATTGGTGAACGCTACTGATTTAGCATTTTGAAGGTCTTCGACTAGGACAGTTACGTCTGCTGGGGAATGAAGGCGCACCAGAAGAAGCTTGCTAGTGTTTTTCAGGGGATCGAAATCAACCACAAGCAGCTTACCAAAGGGACCACATGTTACAGAAAGTGGATGAGGGTACATACCAGGGCGATTGCTGAACCACATCCGGTATTTTTCGGGTACTATTGTGTAAACAACCCTGTCCACCGATTTAAGTACATCTAGCAGCTCTGGCGTGGTCAGCAGAAGGATAGGATCAACAGCCATTCGGTCTTTGTTTCTTACTGATTCTTCTGTCAGCAATTTCTTCAATTTCGTTCGTAGCTCAGGTTCACTTTCTCTCCTCAAGTTGTACAAAATTGCCAGTGTGGACCTTGTTCCCTTGAACCACAGAATCCAATTTGACCAGCTACATTTCAGGCTCTTTCCCAAGTGAACAACATCGGGCATAGCAGCAAGAAGGTACAAATCAGGAGGGGCATGCTCTTTTGCTGCATCATCATGGAGTTGGGTAAGGGCTTGCTTATTAGATTCCTCACAATCAGTTGTTACAACAGCTACTGCCACCTTTTCACACTTCGATCCACTATTCAGACACCGGGAACAAGCACGCAGGGCTGGGATGTGGGAGGTTTGTCCCATTCTTTCGCAGTTTGTACATACTTTCTTAGCGGTCCAACAGACATCACAGTGAGCAAAACAATAGTCTTGTCCTAAGTCTCCTAAAGACACAATCAGGTTGTTGCTCTTGGCATCATGGCAGCATTTGCGACACACTTGCACTGTCCGTATTTTCTCAACCATTTCTGCTTTCACTTGTGCTCCATTCTTGGACTTGGTGGCATAATCCACAGCAACAGGCATGGCATTTTTCATGTCCATGCTTGTCAGAAAGTATGGCACGGCCTCTGTGACAAATTTGCCTTTTAATTCATCACTCGACAACTGTGGATGTCTTGTGATAAATTCTAAATCCACAGGATCTTTTAGACCAACACAGAGCTTAAGGCGATCATCAAATTGTATGCAAGGCTTTAATGCTGTGCCATCTAATGCCATGACACAGGCCACTGTTTGAACCACATTAGTACTGATAATTGGTGATGAAGGATTAGGACCATCAAAAACAAGAGCCAAGAAAGCTTCTAGGAGACCTTTCAAGACACCACTAAAGGGAGTATATCCTGATTGAATTTTCCTTAGTGCATTATCAGACGGCCCACCAAGATTTGCATTTGAAAAGCTGAATTCCTTGATACCACCCCTTCCTGTTCCATGGTGACATGGGCCACGGACAAATTTGGCAGTTGCTGCTCCCCCAAGGTACTTAATGGTTTGAAAGAATTCCAACACATCTCCATCCCACTTAAAGTCATTTTTCCTCGACCAATCAACCAGGGCATATTTCACAGTATTGTTGAGAAATTTGTAATAGAAACAATCTTTGGGCAGTTTTCCGCTCTGGATTAAATCATTTAGGTTGTTCACAAGGGGATCAGCAGAAGCCAGTGACCTACAATTAAATATCAATACAATACCAGTGAGTTGTTAGATATGGTCAGATATTCCTATGACCCAGCAATATAATACACTAATCTTTATTTCATTTTAACTATTTTCATTTCAAATTGAGCTACTTAGTTTGAAGCATACCATGGAAACACTATTAGATCATCCTCCTCCTCCTCCACCACACTTTCCTTGTCATTGCTTTCATCTAATGTGTTGTCAATTGCTTCAGTTGTCCCAAGTGATGTCACAACTTTGCTGTCATACATGTCTCCAGAGTAAGACATGCAAGATTCGCTCTTGTCTGAGGAATTATTTTCAACTTCTACGCAATACTGCTTTGACTGTTTTGTCTCTTCGATACACTCATCAGGGGAAAATGAGTAAGTTGGCATGGTTATTCCGGGGCATGTAGCAGACAATGTATCATCAAAGCTGCAATACAGGTCATACAGTAATGTTTCAGTCAATAAGTATAGGGAGAATTGTCAGAATTAGCCGAAGCATAGGAGGGTCATAGGAGGTTAACAACATATAAATATATAACATACAATCTCAATGACTTGATTTTTTTTGACATCTTTATTAAAAAAAAACACTATACTTTAAATAACCAAAGACCTCATCAAAGGACTCAATGATGTATAATTCTGACAAGCATACATGTATCTTTCCTTGAGCACATATCACATATGGGTAAAGTACAAATATCACATTATGGCACTACTGTAGGAACGTTTTTAGTTACAGTTTTAGTAACACTCTTAGAGGTGCAAAAATTCTAATAAGACCCAATAACAAAAAAGATAAACAATCTCAACTAGTTGCTTGAAATGATATTTGTATTACACCTACACATCATTTATGTTTGAGAAATCCTCTTCAATGTTCTGATTAAGATTATCATTAATTGGATCTGGTTCAAGAGAAGGCTGTTGGGCAGTATGATTCTTCTGTGCTTTGGCGAACAAGACATCAATGGTTTTGGATCCAGATGCACTTTTTCTCAACCTCTCATATTTTTCCTGGCACTTCTCAAAGTGATCTAAATAAAGCAACACAGAGGAAAAGGATCAATTAAAGCTCATAGAGTTTATGACACTCCTGTTTGAACATAATTACGAGTCAATTATGTATGTCATGTATGACCCAATCTCCTCCCCAGAGTCTTCGTTACCCTTGTCCAGCAGAACGGGACCGCGACCGCTGGTCTAGGGGAACGAAAACTCTGGGGACGAGATTGTGTATGACCATGTAGATGTTGATTGCCTTTGTCATTTTTTCGTAGAATACTTGACATACTTGGACTACTTACTGATGAGGAAGTGTTTTACTTTTCCAGAAACAGTACGGTCTCCAGCAATAACTTTTTTTCCGTTACACGCTCCACATTTTACAGTTAATTCGTCTATAGCACTACTACCAGCAAGCTTATTCAATTCTGAAAAAAAACACACAAACAAACGAAAATTTAAATGGGTCTACAGCAAGAAAGAGAGAGAGAAAAAGGGAAAAATCCTACCTGTCTTAAAATCTTCCAGCTCTTTCTTCTGACGTTCATTTCGAGAAACTGTTTCCGCTTTGCGGATTTTCTCTTTGATGGCTTTGTCTTCGCTAGCTTCCACCTTCCTTTTCCTCTTGACTTTCCCAGGTGTTTCATTGGGCGTCTTGCGGTTTCCACTTTTACTTTCTTTTTGGAGCTCAATTACAATTGTCTTGGCAGATCCCAGAGTTGTAATCTTTTCAACCACATGAACTACAATCAAGGAGCAATAACCAGTTCAATTTCAATGTCACGATATTTCAAGTCATTTTTCTGTTCTAAAAAATTACTATCAAATTGAAGGAAGCCTCAAAATAATAGTCATAATAGTGTGAGGACCAGATAGAGACATAGGAAGGAAGTAATAATACGGAAGATTAAAACGGATTACAGAGGACAAACTTTCAAGATGCGCCCTCCGCACGTGAGTCACGTGACGTAGTAAACATTCGATAGCCTTATGATGTCTATGATCCAAATTAACGTAAATAATATTTGTCAACTTACCGTTCAGTTCATTCCCAGAACTTCCAAGAAGTAGCGGCTTCTCCAGGTCCCACTGTTCCTGGGTATAGATCGCATAATTTTGGCAGTCACTTGCTCCTGTGGTCGACCTCGCTAAACCAGTCATGTCCAATACACCCGCACTGTATCGATCCGTTGAAGTCATATTCAGTTTGTTCGATTCGTACGGATCGTTTAAATGTTCTACGCTCCGTAAATTTCAAACGGATCGTCATCCCTTCTTACGGAACGAAAACGGCAATCAACGGTCCGTACGTTTCGCACGCATTTGGTCCGACGTGCATCTCATTAAATCGGAGGCCATGTGTGTGTGTGTTAACGGATCGTTCAATTCGTTCGATTCGCAATTCTTGCATCTCGTTAAACCAACAGAGTGTAGTCGTGCGGCTCTTAATTCTTGCTTGGAAGGGAATACTGTATAAACGTATATTATTCGTTCTAAATATGGAAAATACCAGTGATGAACACTGCATACATGTATATTCCTCGTTCTAAATGTGGAAAATACCAGACATGCTTTCTACCTGTGTCGAAGGAGTGCGATTCGTAATTCCTGCTTGGAAGGGAATACTGATGACATGTACATTCTTTGTAATTCTAAGTGGAAAATACCAGCCATGAATATAGCATACATGTGTATTCCTCGTTCTAAACGTGGAAAATACCAGGCATGCTTTCAAGCCGCGTTGAAGAAGCCGAAACGCAACGAATTCAGTCACTCTTTAACATGTACTCTAAGTGCGTGTTCGCGTGCGTTTCGTAATTCTTGCTCGAAAAGGAAAGTCGGCAAATACTGTATACATGTATATTCCTCGTTCTAAACGTGGAAAATACCAGCGATAAATACAGTATACGTATATTCCTCGTTCTAAATGTGGAAAATACGAGACATGCTTTCTAGTTGTGTTGATGAACCCGAAACGCACGAGTGCGATTCGTAATCTCTGCTTGGAAGGGAAAATACCAGCCATGAATGAAGTATACATGTATATTCCTCGTTCTAAACGTGGAAAATACCAGGCATGCTTTCAAGCCGCGTTGAAGAAGCCGAAACGCAACGAATTCAGTCACTCTTTAACATGTACTCTAAGTGCGTGTTCGCGTGCGTTTCGTAATTCTTACTCGAAAAGGAAAGTCGGCAAATACTGTATACATGTATATTTCTCGTTCTAAACGTGGAAAATACCAGCGATGAATACGGTATACATGTATATTCCTCGTTCTAAACGTGGAAAATACCAGGCATGCTTTCAAGCCGCGTTGAAGAGGCCGAAACGCAACGACTTCAGTCACTCTTTAACATGTACTCTAAGTGCGTGTTCGCGTGCGTTTTGTAATTCTTGCTCGAAAAGGAAAGTCGGCAAATACTGTATATTCCTCGTTCTAAATGTGGGAAATGTCAGGAATGCAAAACGAGCCGAAACGCACGAGTGCGGTTTGTAATTCTTGCTTGGAAGGGAATACTGTATACATCTATATTCTTCGTTGAAAATGTGGAATATAGATCCGCAAAGGATACTCATTGGATTTCGTGGGGGGGGGGGGGGGGGGGGGTTGGTGGATGATGTGTAGGGTCTATTGCCAGTTTGATTAAAGTAAAGTTAACTGTTAAAATGAATAATTGTCTGTTTATTGTGTTTATTGAAAAATTATAATGTGTAATACTGCATTGCAACGAAGATGTGCAAAATAAATTGCTAGGTATTGCTGTGTGATATGCATATTGATAAACACCCCAAAGGCGGTCATTGGGTTTTCGAGAAAGGGTGTGGGTTGGTCAATACTATGGTGGCCGACTGTTCTCACAGAAAAATTGGGGCAAATTCTTAAATATCCGAAGAAAAAGCGAAGAAAAAACACTTTTTCGTTGAATAAATTTTTTCTGAAAAATAAAAAATATATATATCAAAAAATAAAAGTGATATACTACAAATGTTTTACAATAAATTTAACTTTGGTTTAAAGAAAAGGAAAAAAATAAAGAAACATGTTTCGGAAATGAAAAAACAAAAATAAACTAGAGTATATTAACAAAAAAACAGTAAATAAAAAAAACACAAAGAATAATATCAGAGTTTTGATTCAATACCAAATACATTTGAATTTCAAAAATGCTGTGAGAACGACCGGCCATGAGAAGGCCGGTCGTTCACATACAAAATTGTAATTGAAAACGAAATGTTTGAGTGTTCTCATAGCCTGCTTTTATTTTTGTTTTTTCATTTCCGAAACATGTTTCTTCATTTTTTTTATACCAAAATTAAATTTATTTCAAAACATTTGTAGTATATCCCTTTTATTTTATATATATATTTTTATTTTTCAAAAAGAAAAAATATTCAACGAAAAAGTGTTTTTTTCTTCGCTTTTTCTTCGGATATTTAAGAATTGGCCCAATTTTTCTGTGAGAATAGTCGGCCACCACACAAAAGCCAAATTTTTTAAAAAAAGGGGCTACATTGGAAATTCCGTGGGGGAGTAGTTCAAACCAAAAGCCATCCTTTGGGGTAGTATGGTAATTTTTTTCTAAATCACACATTTCAGGAGCCTGCGTGCAGCCGTCTATTATTCCTAAAGCGGAAAAGTGACATCTGCGAAACGGTGTCGCTAATATAATAGTGTTCCAGTTTTTGGCTGTGCGGATTTAAATTTCACAAGGATTATGTTGAAGAACCCTGCTGACGAACCGAGTTATGGGTGGTTCTGTCGGGAGTTGATGCCTCGATGACTCGGCGAAGAGAATGTTTCATCCACGAAATTGAGCTTGTGAGGAGAGGCTTTAGGAATAATAGAAGGCTGCACGGAGGCCAACATTTCTCTTAATACGAGGGATTACGACTTAAAACTACAAATGGCTGTCAGATTAAACAAGGAATTTGTTGCAAAAAACAGATTTATTTTGAAAATTGAGGCACAATAATAGGTATCGTGCAATCTTGCCAAATATAAAATTGGAATTGAAACTGTACAAGAACAGCTTTTTTTCATTGCAGTAGTACTTAAACATTTACATTTTTCTTAACTTTATGCGGTAAAATACATGTCGAATATGAATCATTTAAAAAATCGCCTTTGTATTTACATCTTCATTGTGGCTGTCCACCACATACAACATGAAAAATAAAAATCGCCATCGATTCATGTGTTTGCTAATGTGTGCAAACTTCGATAGCCATGAGAATAGTTGTTCACACACTTCAGTGTTGACGACCTGAAAATGGGAAGAAAAGAAATTGTTATTATTTTTAATTCTTTTAACAAATTTTGTTTAGTATTTTTTGCCATTTGTATATTACATACATGTATGTCTTCCGATTCAGGGCCATCGGATAAACATTACTAAGATGATTATACATTCTAATCATTCTTGGTTTCAGATTATGCCTGCTGAATTCTTCAAATTTATGTGTTCGCATTTAACCTATGATTGGCTGCCTTTATCTGGGTGGCCTGGCTTAAAGAAGTAGAATGTAATTTAATGATTGATTCTTACCAAGTCTGTATTTAATTTATATTGTAATGTTGTCCTAATATTGTGCCTGTGTGTTATAATTAAATGACACATTCAATAGTTAATGCAATTACCTGGAGTTTATTACTTTTGTGAGGGTTGCAATTTGCTTTGCACCATCCATCAACATGGTTTCAACAAGGACTTTTTAACAAAGACAAATTACATGTCTTTCCCCATATACCGTATACAACTAAATAACATGGATCTTGGATTTAAAAACCTCTAGTTGGACACCCACAAAAACAACAAACCATATCTGTGGTTTCAAAATAAAATCGCAGCTTTAAACTTGAATTTGTAAGCATTTTTTCAATGGATTTTTCCGGGGTGACACTTTCCATGATTGCATTTGTAAACTGCAACACCAATTAATGACAATCGGCCAAGAAGCAGTACCAAATTTGTCCATAACTTTTGAAGTAGCTGGTGTTCAATGATCTCCCAAGTTTTCAACACAGCAGCAAAACCAGTAGAGAGATATATTTTCTGCCACTTACATGATGCACTGTTAGAAAAAATTCAACAGCCTTATTCTGCCTTTGCTACCAATAGTTCACTTTCAAGTTAACCACTATAGCTTAATAAAACGACTTAAGACAAGACTATACAACCCTAGTTCCAACCTAAAGTAAGTTATTCACAAATTAACAACAACTAAATGCATTCCATCAACTTACGCTTCAGTGCTTTTCAGTTGATATTTGTGAATAATTTTCATCAACTTTAAACTAACCCTATAAAATAATTATTGGTCAGAGTCTTGGCTAACTCTAAATTGGCCTAATGCTGATGCTTCTTTTCTCCTGGCTTCAAAAACCCAGCATTTACAATGGTGTGGCTGAAGGGCTATAAGATACTCAAAATTTGGTTTAACATGTATGGGTTTTTTGAGAAAAACAAAAGCCACCTTCCCCTCCACTACATGCAGAACATTCACTTAACGACATTGGTGCACCAATTTTCTATCATTGATTTGGTTTTTGGAAACTCTAATTACAACTTCCATTTAGCGACCACATTTCCACTCACCTAACAGCTCCAAGATGGAGGAATATGATGTACTTTATGTAAAAAACTTTCCCAGTTGTTAAACTTCCCACATTGATTTTTGATTCATTTTTTTACAATCTGCCCAGACTAGAAATTAAAATCAATCATGACAAAAGTAGGGATCACCGAAGATTTATAAAACTAAACTACCAACAAAGCCACAACACTGGTTCTGGTACGTTGTTTTTCCTCAACCGTTAGATCAATGGATAAGGTGGTGCAACAAATTCTGTGCCCAGTAACAATGCCACAAACAGTTGGTGCAAACATCCTTAAACAAACTACTCGCCCTGTTTTCGGAAACCACAATGCAAGTAGTTTTCCTTGCATCTAAAATTATTTTTAATTCATTTCCTTTGCGACTTCCTTCAAATGCACTTGAGCCGGCTCAATCTTCAAAATATACAATATTAAGCACTGTGAAAGATTTGAAGGGTGAGTGAAAATAAAGAATATGAAATACTAACTGGCACATATATTCAAACATAATTATTTTTTTAAGCAACACACAACAGGGTTTTAAAACTTCCAGTCATCCGGCAGTTACACATGTTCCAATATCCCAATAAAAATAAACAGTGTATAAATTAAATTATTTATGTAAGCATCAAGTGGTGAATGAACATTTTATTTCCAGTCACCAAATAAATAAATCTGGTTGCAAAAGCAATTCAAAAAATTAGGACACACAACAAAACAATAAAACATCAACTTGGAAGAGACTTATCTAAAGACCCGCTTTTATAAGGTGATTAAAATATCATGTAACTTACATTTCAGTCGAAAAAGTATTCATTCAATAGATAACCCACTAAACCGGCTGTAGTACCCGAATTGAAATGTTTTCAAGACTAGCGGTTTGGCAACTATAAACTATAAACCTGAAAATTCTCCTTCCACCCTGATTTTTTGAAGCAACAATTATTACAGGTCTTTCTGATTGTTGTTTTTCTTGGTAAAGCAATATGGACCAGGTTGATCCACATTTCATACATTAGAATTAAACAACACAAATATTTGAATTTCGACTGACTTAAACTATTTAATGAACTAGTCGGTTTTAACCTTAGAAAAGAATTGATAACCAGTCTGGCAAACTAAATCAATAGGATATATCCTAGACATGAAATCTCGGTCTCTGCCATAATAATATATACCAATCCCACTTAACCATGAAAAAAAATTACGACAAAAATACTTGAATAAAATCTTACGAAAAGAAGACCTGTCCTTCATTCCAAATGTGGGTGTCCCAATCATTTATTCCATTAGGATTTTGTTTACAAACTGATTGTCCGTGAATGATAAAATGCTTGGAAATATCAATGATTTTCAACAACATGATATAAACTTCAGACATGCTGGCTTAGAAAAACCATTACCGTAAGTAAAACAAAAATCAAATACAAAATTAACCTACCTCAAAATACCGCTTCACACTGCAAATTAACTTGTAAAGAAAACGACCATCGCCATGAAAAGCGGCCACCATCTTGTCAAAGACCGCAAAGGTTGCCACCGTCAAACGAAGCGAGACTCGCACGATAATTTCCTCAAAAGAAACCCGAGTGATAATAAATAACCCGAGGCAATTTATCGCGAAATTAGTAACAAATACAACTCGTTCAGCAAATTGGTAACGCATGCTGATCTGAACTGATCGAACGCCTCGTTATTCTAATTTAATACACTCTACTGCACTATACGCAACGATTCGGACAAATCGGAGCGAAGATCATTTACCGTACCGCACGAATCAAACGGGACGATAATATACGATCCGTAAACTCCACTTAGCGGAGCGAAAGACATTTAACGATCCGTACGGATCGAACGGATCGTCAAGCCGTCTGCCCCACGCACTCGATATCCACAGAAGGGTGATTTTTTCTAAGTCCCTTTAATGAGATGCAATATACGATCCGTAAACTCCACTCTACGGAGCGTAAGACATTTAACGATCCGTACGGATCGAACGGATCGTCAAGCCGTCTGCCCCACACACTCGATATCCGAGGCCTCCGATATCCACAGAAGGGTGATTTTTTCTAAGTCCCTTTAATGAGATGCAATATACGATCCGTAAACACCACTCTACGGAGCGTAAGACATTTAACGATCCGTACGGATCGAACGGATCGTCAAGCCGTCTGCCCCACGCACTCGATATCCACAGAAGGGTGATTTTTTCTAAGTCCCCTTAATGAGATGCAATATACGATCCGTAAACTCCACTCTACGGAGCGTAAGACAGTCAACGATCCGTACGGATCGAACGGATCGTCAAGCCGTCTGCCCCACACACTCGATATCCACAGAAGGGTGATTTTTTCTAAGTCCCCTTAATGAGATGCAATATACGATCCGTAAACTCCACTTAGCGGAGCGTAAGACAGTCTACGATCCGTACGGATCGAACGGATCGTCAAGCCGTCTGCCCCACACACTCGATATCCACAGAAGGGTGATTTTTTCTAAGTCCCTTTAATGAGATGCAATATACGATCCGTAAACTCCACTCTACGGAGCGTAAGACATTTAACGATCCGTACGGATCGAACGGATCGTCAAGCCGTCTGCCCCACGCACTCGATATCCACAGAAGGGTGATTTTTTCTAAGTCCCTTTAATGAGATGCAATATACGATCCGTAAACTCCACTTGGCGGAGCGTAAGACAGTCTACGATCCGTACGGATCGAACGGATCGTCAAGCCGTCTGCCCCACACACTCAGTCCTCCACACACTCGATATCCTCGAAGGGTGATTTTTTTCTAAGTCCCCTTAATGAGATGCAATATACGATCCGTACACTCTACTCTACGGAGCGTAGGACATTCAACGATCCGTACGGATCGAACGGACTGAATATGATTTTAACGGATCGATACAGTGCGGGTGTATTGGACAACCCTCCGCTAAACGAAACATTTTCAGCTCGAAGCAATTTATTCCGAGCTCCCTTGCTTTCTCCTTCACGGCAAGAAAACTCTCTACGTGGCGTTTGAAATTTTTGAAACTTTGTAAGTCATCCCGAAAAGAAATTCTTGAACGAAAACGTTCTAAAACTTGCGAATTTCGGTAAAAGGTAATCACTGCACTAATGGCTGCCATGTTTGACATGTTTGTCTTACAAGGCGGAGAGAGAAGCCTGGAACTGGTAACTAAAACCGCAGGGAGAGCGCAGGCTCGGAGGATGTCACGAAATAAAATCATGCAATCTCCAACACGACACGTACTGAGACGAAAAATAATGGTACAAAGGACCACAAAGGGTCTCCAGAAGAGTAAAACAAGGTCAAAACTAAACTAAAATTTACATTTGTTTCTCAAAAATGCTGTTATTTGACTTAATTGTCTTCGAAAATCGCCAAACTTTGCCCGTTAAATACCGCATACGCTAAAAAGTCGATCTCCTTATATACGTTAGGCAGTTCATATTTTGTTGTTTATACGGTTACGATAGCAAAAAAACGTCATTATACGCTAAACAGTTAACCCCATTGACACCCTCCGGTAAATATTCTGCCACTATTCACCTCGATTTCAAAGAATAATTGTTAAAAATTATTCATTCCCACTGGACAAACACTACAAGTGAACTCAACAGTAAGAGCACCGAGATAGAAACCTGTTTCAGGGGCACCCAACGAACAAACTGCGGCAGAAGGCATTCTTTTAATTATCCAAATGAATGGAAATATATGATATTATAAAAACATTTATATATAGGAAAGCATTCGACTAACATCATGTTTTCATGAGATTCACAGTTAGTAATTCTGTGGGAAAACGCTTGGAAAATAAAGCATTTGTGCGCTCAGGAAAACTATAGAAGAACATTCAGGAAAACAAGCTATTCATTGGCATTTTCCTGGTGCTGGATAACATTTGATGAACTTGGTGTTTTCCCTTAGATTTACTGAGGGTGAACACCGTTTTCAGATATCAGAAAACGTTAGTATAATGACCACCATTTCGGAAAATTAACGATGAACGAGGGTTTTTGTGCCGTGTTACAGCGGGTCTTCTTGGTTATTGCTGGGAAAACTTATCTAATCCTTTTTTTCCAAGACATGATCCATAATTTTTTCCAAACTGCGCAAACGCGTGGAAATGGCACTGAAAACCCTTGTTTTTCGTTACAGGAGAATAGAACTTTCTGACATCGTTTAACATGTTTAATTTTGATGCATCTTTTTCTTCAGCAGATCAGTCATTTGCTTCTTGTAAAGAAGTTTACGACAATCACAAGTGAGTTATACAACATTTGCATCATTAGGCATAGTGAATATACAACAAAGCAACTGAGCAGTCATTTCAACCCTTTGAACAAACAAGTAGGTTTGTGAAAAACGTAAGATCTAAAAATGTTCATTTAAGCTTAGTTAAAGCTGAAATTGGAAAGAAGAACAGGTTTACAAGAAAAAAAGAAAAACTACCATGTGCCGGGTGGAGGCATTATCGTGACATGGTTACTTTGATTTTTGTACCATGTTTTTTCTTTGGTATAATCAGATTGACAAGCTTAAGGTCTCTGTCGGAAAGTGTCAACTGAATTACTTGTGGCATAAACTGACCACGGAATTTATCGCGTGTTATATTTAAAAGTAGCTGATTGTAGAAGCAATTTTTTTTTGTATATTTTTTACCAGGTCGCAAGGAAACAAAGCTTACATACTCCAAATAGACTCTAGGAAGGTTCCTGTGTACTGTCATATGACGAGTTCTGGCCTTGGTGGATGTGGAGGTGGCGGATGGACGCTGGTCATGAAAATTGATGGAACTAAGGTATTTAGTCTGCACCACGTGATTAGTATTTCACCGACATTAAGATGAATTTTTTTTTGAAAGCTTATTATTATGTGGTTGAGTTTCATTAGCAAGCGGAATCTAATTACAGTCTATAGTTTTCACTAGCCTAACTTTTGTTCTTTGTTCATCAGCCAACATTTCATTACGATTCCAACCTCTGGAGCAACAAGTTTGGATTCAACCTTCCAGGAGGAAAGACTGGCCTTGACAATCAAGAGACCAAGTTACCAACTTATTGGAGCACACATTTCTCCAAGATTTGCCTCGTTATGAGACTCGGTGGTCATATCAAATCCATTGTCATTAACAGGCACGCCAACTCGCTTTACTCACTGATTGCCGACGGAAAATACCGCCCCATGTCACTTGCTCGTTACACGTGGAAGACACTCCTTGGCTCGCAGGCTTCCTTACAGCACAACTGCAACATGCAAGGGTTTAATGCACACACTCCAGGAAAATCCTCCGACAGAGCAAGAATCGGTATCCTTGGTAACGAACAAAATGCTTGCAACAGCAACGATTCCCGAATCGGTTTTGGTACAGCAGGACATCCTGATGAATCCAACGCGTGCGGCAATGAGGCGCAATCCGCACCAGATAATGGAGACAAGCACGTCAAGGCCATGGGATATATCTTGATACAGTGACGTTCGCTGCAAATAATTTTTCCTGCTTTATGGTGAAGGAAAACTACGCAACTGAAGAATTGTCACTGTTTAATTGCAATACTAATGAAGCATTTTCTGGAAATTTTACAAATAACACAGACCATGGGATATTCTATACAGAATTATTCTTTTATCCATCTAAAAATTATTCATGCAAAATTTGAAAGCAAGAATTCTCAAGAGTATCATCACATGGTCTTTAATGGGACATCAAACAGCCCAAGCGAATAAGGTCTATTGATTAAATCCCCATCGTGTCTAAATAAAGGTTTTTATTATTATTATTATTAAAAAAATAATAATAAAAATGGTGATGGGACAGAATGACTCAGTGGTGTTTAAGACAGCCTTGCACGAGTAACAGTTTTGAAGTAAAAAGACGTAACTACAAAGGAGTTCCTAAAATAAACTACACTCTCCGGGCTAATGATCGTGATAGCCAGTAGATATTAAAAAGGGGAACCTCAGGAAACGTATACTATAATAGAAGCAAATATTTATAATTGCTCAAAATTGGGCGGGATTTGTTTATTACTGACAAACAGCTTCTAAGATTTTAATTGTTTAATCCGTTAAGTTGAAATCCGGTCTATCTAGAACTTTTTTGATTGGCTCCGAAGTTGGGGGAAGGGAGAATTTTTAACCTTATGGAAAACTTATTCTTCAACAATACGCGTCTTCAGTGAAAATGAATCTGCCACTCTTGTGGTACAAATCATCGGGAGAGATTTAAGGCTCCACACTATGAACAAGAAGTACCAACAGCTTCAGTTAAAACAATATGTTTCAGTTGACTGGTGGGTTGGCACATTCTCTTTCCCATAGTTGCTTGTCCCTCTTAGCCGACTGACCTGTGCACGAGGAACAAGTGGCTCAACGGACACGTGATTTGATTGGCCAGCCGGTTTAACAAAAGACGGCCAATCGATTAAACCGATTTAAATCATCTCCTGTTAAAGTGGTTTAGAAACGTTTGATTTGATAGGACTCCCTTTGTTAGATTCTAGTCAATCAACTCATGTGTCCGAGATAGCCCAATTGCCAAGACCCCAGTGTTCAGTGTTTGGTACAATTCAGAGGGACAAATGCTATCATATATTTTTCGAATCCTAGAACATCCTAGGCATGCGATAGCAATTCTGAAAGAGTAGCTTTCGTGCTTTAATCACGTGATTCCTGACGTCATCTGTGCAAAACAATTTTTTTTAACTTTTTATGCCATCTATATTTGAGTGAGGAATTTAAAGGAGACAGCCGATGATTGATACGAGCTTGGGCCAAATTCTGGGCACCTCGGTTGCATGGTTTCCATGACAATGAAACTAAATTGAATGTTACAAAAAACAATGCAAAATTCTGAATTGTACTCGTTGCCTCGTGGTTCTTTCCAACAGTCTAAAATCTCTAGACATATCTCCCATGTAAGAAGTAAGCAATGGTCACACATTACTAATCCCAACCTCGTTCCCAGGGTACTCTCTCTTCTGCCCCGTCTCTCACAGCGCCTCAGGGGACAGAAGGGGAGGACCCTGGGGACGAAGTTGTGCTTATCCACGTTTCTCCTTACTTACTTTATAGTCCAAATGTCAAAGTTAACGTTCCATGTTTGAGTCATCATAGCAGAGCTCTGGCGGCCCGAAGGGCCGCAGAGCGAAGCCGCAAATCGAAAAACCAAGCACACACACAAAGCACAAACAGGAGAACAATGCCTTTCATTTCTCATGATGAAAATGTCAAGCAGCATGACTCGCGGGCGCGTGCAAAATACGAACGAACGTTCGTCCGTATATACGTCATCCTAAATATCAATATGGCGGCCTAGTCCATAGAGTTAGACCTGGTTAACATTTTCAACGGTTACCATGCGCTTACATCTGTGCCATATTATGGTCAATTGACAGCTGTCAAAAAGAAGGTATCCGCTGACCAGTCTCACATGACCAGATCGCGGGCTCAGATTTAGAACTCATCGAGGTAACGTGTGTTTTTGAAGTTGGTATTTTTTCGTTGATCGCGGGATCAGGTCCTACTTTTTAGCTTCTGGCAGCATTTTTTAATTTTTATGGCCATTCTCAGCGGAAATTCTGCAATTGGAGTTGACGTTTTTCTTAATTTTTCTTGATTAGTTCCGCACGCTAGTACTTTTAATTAAACGCAATTTCAGAAATTATTAAGAACTAGCCAAAACACGGAGCTCCGCTCTTAGGCTTGGCTAAGTCAATAGGAACGTTTGATAAATGCGGCCGAACGGCACAAATAGCAACAACAGAAGTGAGAAAAATATACATATAAAAATTGGGGGTCCTTTTGTCACTGTTGAGGTGTTTCCAAGGTAACTGCTATGACGTCATTAACATTCTTAAAGTTTAACCCAATAACAGAGTTCTAAATCTATTCATATTTTGCCCGAATGATAGTAACGGCTTTTCTCTAATCGCATCGTTTGACAAGTGCTATAATAATGAGACAACTCTTTCGAGCCTCCTTAAAGGCAAAATGAGTTCTACAATTATAAAATACGTTTCAAAATTCTCTGAAATGCTGTCGTAACTCCTCAGATACCAAACCAACCGAGTGGAGGGAGGCTATCTGAAAATAGTTCTTAAATAGATCTCCGAGAGGTTTTTCTCCGGGTACTCCAGCTTTTCTCTCTCCTCAAAAAACCAACATTTGATTAGCTTAGATTTGATTTGATATTTACAAAGCAAACTATAAATGGCAGACTGATCCTGACGGCAAAAACGATGAAAAATAAACAAGAAACATAAAGCAGCTAATATATTTAAAAGAAATTTGCCCGATATTTCGGTTTGCAAGACAAACCTCCCTCAGGGGCTGAGCGAACAAAAAAAAATGTGATAAAATAAGAAAAGATCGTTACAAATAATGTTTGAAATTAAAATATACGCATTGATTGGTTTTGCTTGTATAAACATGTGTTGAAGTGTCATTAGAGTGCTTCATCACGTCTATTTATTCCCAAATAATCAAGTGTTTTGGCTTTGTTGATTAAATGAGCCTCACGAGCCTTTCGTACAGAGTCACGCTTGTTACGCATGAGTTCAAGCGGGATTAGACGAACGTCGTTGATTGAGTGGCCTGGTTGGTTGAAATGTATGGATACTGGGGTAGGGCTGCTCAACAGACGGAGGTTTAAGATGGATCTTCGGTGTCCTCCGAAGCGTTCACTGAGTTGGCGTTTCGTCTCCCCAATGTAACAATCTTTTCTTATTTTGCCGCATTTTTTTGTTGTTTGCTCAGTCAGCCCCTGAGTAAGGTTTGTCTTGCAAACCGAAATATCGGGCAAATTTCTTTTAAATCTATTAGCTGTTTTATCTTTATTGTTTATTTTTCATCGTTTTCGCCGTCAAGATCAGTCTGCCGCTTATAGTTTGCTTTGTGAATAATTTACTGATCCAGGTCTACAAGTGATCCGTCACTTCTCATCGGTTTGTTGCAGTGGTCTTGCAGATTTCTATTACATTTGATATTTAGTCTACCCAATTAGTAGAGAACTTGCATTATTATTATTATTATTATTATTATTATTATTATTATTATTATTATTATTATTATTATTATTATTATTATTATTATTATTATTTTTATTATTATTATTATTATTACAGAAACACCTTGGTGCGGTGATAGGCTCACGAGAATATTTAGAGGAATATGTCAGTGAGAAGATGAACAACTGGGTCAGCGAGGTTACAAAGCTGGAAGAGTTTGCTCTCTCTCTCTCAACCACAAGCATGTTACGGTGCTTACACCTTTGGCCTGAAACATCGTTGGACGTATTTTTTGAGAACTCTACCAGATATTCAAGTTTTGTTGGAGCGGAGAACGCCATATCAAAGGTGCTTAACCCTGCGATTACGGAACACAGGTGCAGTCGTCTGGACAGGGACATTCTAGCACTGCCAGTCCGTCTAGGGGGGCTGGGCTTGACAAACCGATGTCTTGAAGCAAATTTAGAGCAATCCTTCCTTAAGGTGGCTCATCTCAGTTTTTCAGAACTATCCCAACCCAACTTTAAAAAGCTAATACTTCACTGTCTTAGGTCGGAAGGGCAAGATTTTTGGCACATTTACTAAGGATTGAATAATGTTTTCAAAAATGTAGATTTCATTGACATCGGTATTACCATAGCAACGAAACAATGACGTTTTGGTTTCTGAAAATCTACATTTTTCTCGATATAGAGACCTAAACTTTTAAAACGAATCAACGTTCCTTGTAGTATACATGCAGGTCTTCAACACTGCAAAGTTTGAAAAAATTTCTATGAGAGCGTTTTTGAAAAAAAGCGAGTTGAATATTTTGCAGTCCATAGTTCATCGATTCCAGCGACTTCCTGCAGATTGAAACAATGCCCTTTCCATGTTTTATACCTTTGACATAGAACAACTTTCCTGAAAGGTTTCGTTCAGTTTGCTTCATTAGATTTCTCTCTACGAACTGATATGAGAGCATCTATGTAAAAACCAGTCGACAGAATCTTTTTAAAATCTCCATGTTATGTGCTATACCTGGAAATTTAAAAGGCATTGAACCATTTTAAGAGCGCGAAATAATTATAAAAATATACAGTACTTTTGCATTCGTGACGGAAAGTTTCATTATCAGAATATTTGTTGACAGGTGGTTTATTTCAGAAGTTCTCTTTTGTCTATATTCTACATATTTGTGTGCTATGGAATCAGCAAGTTTGCCAGCTTGACTTGCCGCCCTTGACTACAGCCTGGGCGATCGTGAAAATTTTATTTCTGATACAATAGCATTTAATTAGCCTAAGGTTGCGGTGAGGCATCGCAGTCGGAAGTGTAGCAGCTCTCGTAAGCTTGCAATTCTACTGCAGTTATTATTGTTTTAGGGGCTACGGGCATAACTCCCGTTGTTTGTTTGATTGTGTTCACGAACGGCATCGAGCATTCATATGAGATCTTACGAGAGCTGCTACATCGCCCATTTGCAGTCTCACAGACGTCACCATAGCCTTATGCTCATTGCTGTTGTATTTTCACGATCACCCGGGCTGTAGTCAAGTATGACAAACTTGCTGATTCCATAGCACACAAATATGTAGAATATAGACAAAAGGGAAACTTCTGAAATAAACCAGGTGTCAACAAAAAATATTATAACGAAACTTTCAGTAACAAATGCAAAAGTACTGTATATTTTTATAATTATTTCGCGCTCTTAAAATAGTTCAATGCCTTTGAAATTTTCAGGAAAAGCACATAACATGTTATACTTTTGATCTAGAGATTTTAAAAAAATTCTATCGACTAGTTTTTACATAGATGCTCCCATATCAAAGACATTCCTTCTATGAGAAAAATGTACTTTTTAGTTCATAGAGAGAAATCTAGTGAAGCAAACTGGATGAAACCTTTCAGGAAAGTTGTTCTATGACAAAGGTATAATACATGGAGAGGAAATTGTTTCAATCTGCAGGAAGTCGCTGGAATCAACGAACTAACAGATACTAAGGGGAACTTTTAAATTTTGACTGCAAAATATTCAACTCGCTTTTCTTCAAAAACGCTCTCATAGAATTTTTTCAAACTTTGCAGTGTTGAAGATCTATATGCATACTAGAAGGAATGTTGATTCGTTTTAAAAGTTTAGGTCTCGAAATCAAGAAAAATGCTGATTTTCAGAAACCAAGACGTCATCGTTTCGTTGCTATGGTAACACCGATGGTAACGAAATTCACATCTTTTGAAACGTTATTCATTCTCTGGTAAATGTGCGAAAAATCTTGCCCGACCGACCCACGACAGCGTAGCAGTAGCCTTTTAAAGCTGGGTTGGTGTGGTTCTGCAAAACTGAGATGAGCCACCTTAATATAAACATCATGACTTAAAATTACTACTAATAATAATAACTAACAATTTAATAATATACTACAGTTGTATATTGAGACGCCGGTATTCTATTTCTTTATTAATTCTGCCATTGTATACTGTTTAAATAATATTAATGATTGAGCAGTTGTAGTGTTGTCATTGAGACTATTCCACGCTTTTGCTGCCCTATAAAAAAACCGCGCTGTACAGCATTCTGGCAGGTTAAGATCTTCACTGTTGCGGAGATTGTAAGCGTACGCACTGGATCGCTTCACTATTTTACAGCTAATATATGCTGGTACTAAGTTGTTAACACATTTATACATTATTGTCACATACCGCAACCGAAGTTGCTCCTCTATAGTTAACCAGACAAGAGCTTTCAAGACCGGGATTTTTGTTTCTCAATCGAAACAAAAACTAAGGAATAAACGGAGAAATGAAATCGTCAAAATCTATGCTAATTAAGATCGGGTATCCAAACAACGGTAACGGTTATGGTTTTCTTTGTTTTAACCGATGAATTATTAATGAGTCTGAGAAATACCTTTTACGACACGGCTCAAACTGCTGGCGAAGGAGCTACGATGCATGGTACATAACCCGTCAATTGGCGATTTTAGAAGAGGTCACCTGTCGCTGAAACCGGCATGGGGTAAAACCAGATTTTCGTCACTGGAGGGCATTTATAATCTACGAGTGCCAAACGTACTCTTGTCATTTTTGTTCAGAGTTTTTCAAATCGCATTGATTTTACTGAACAGAGATTCTCTCTAAGACACACATCTGATTGCTTTTGATACCTTTCCCATTAAGACCTCGAGACTTTGAGTAATTTCGTAATAATATAATTTATTTAACTGATTTCCAAGGTAGGAAATATGGGATTCGCCTTCGAACATGCAAGTCGCAAATCTTAACTTTACTTAGAAATGTCTCCTTTCCGTCTCGGTTCTCCCCTTTGAGATTTACGCAATTTCTTCAGACCTACCGTAACCAGTGGAAAAAACTTGTTCTCGTTCTTTTTGTCCCAGAGAGAGAAATTAGAATCAGAATCTGGTTAATTTTCCCAGTTAAATGGCTTTTCAAGTTGACAGTCCTTAAATAAAATTTTAATTATGGATTTAGACCCGCAAAAAGGATAACGTAATCCATGATTTCAAAACAATGTGGTAATTCAATCTCCTTATATGGTCAGCTTAGTTGATTTTCCAGTAGTCATAAAAGATATACATTTAGGTTCTTGGCATTTGTAACTGGCTTCCAAGCTTGGCACAATGTTAGGAGGAAACGTTTTGGCTTTTCTGATTGCCGTTGCCGTCCTGGTGGCAACGGTTTTCTCCCCGACTGAAGTCTTTGGAGCAAGTAAGTCATACCCGTTGAAAGAAGATTAGTAAACCTTCAACTTGCGTTCACAGCTTTATCAATTCTTTACCAAGCTCGATCAAGGAGACTTCTTCTTCATTTGCGTATCAACAATTTTTGTGCATCAGTATATTTTTCACAGCCGAAAGTTATACAACCCACCAGATTTGCGTTTGGGTGTGATCATGTCAAAGAACAAAAGTATACAAAAGACGGTACATTAAAACGTGAGATGCTTGCTAAAAAAACATCTGTTTGGTAGACAAAAGTCATCCCGATGTTTGAAATTTTACTCAATACACTATGCTGGCACTGAAAGGTCAGCTACACGTCACAAAATGCGCAAATAATCATCTTAAATGTGTTAACTATGAGCCGTTTTGGGAGAGAGCAATCGAAAATATCCCCAGTATTTTAGAATACTGTGATACGCACCAATGTTTTGGCCTTTTGACTTCTTTCCTCCCCTACAAACACCTTGGACAAAAATCATTATCAATAAAGAAAACGTCGGAGTCTTTACTATGCAGTCATTAAGTTCTTACGCACCTAATTCATTACTAAACTGCTTTAAATTTGTTTAAGACAATTAACTGACTGTATTTTCCTTTCCAGACAGAAAACTACACCCCAAGAAGCCGAGGAAGCACTTATTGGAGCTTCCTAAAGAAATTTCTCACCGTAGTCCCAAAAAATCGGCTGTGCAAAATTCCTTCAGCCAACGCCTATTTGATTCTGGAATAAGAAGCCGGGTGATACGAAACTTAACGAAACAAACTGCCTTTATCCAAGGCATGGCTTCAGGGACACTAAACGCAAATTACTACGGCGCATACATGGTTCAGGATATTGCCTACCTTTACAATGCAGTTAATGCATTCAACCGTGCCGCTGAAATTATGAGACGACAAGGGCAACGCGAATTTGAGCAATTTTACAGAAACGAGTCTTCTGTTTGGGATTCTGACTACTTGGCGCCGATGCTGAGAGCCTGGCACCTTGAGAATACCCAAAACGTGCAACCTGGCACTGCGGCCGGAGATTACATGTCTTTCCTGACCACTGTGAGCCAGGACCATACTAAATACCTAGCTATAGCAATGCTACCATGCACGATGCTTTGGCGCTGGATGGCTGATGAGCTAATCGATTCAGTCCCGGAGAACAGCGCTTATTATAGCTGGTTTGAAGAAAACAGGAGTCCCTATACGGGCTACACAGGCAGCCTGGAGAGGTTTGTTGATCAGCATTTCAGTTCAGACGTGGAATATCAAAAGGCCGCACGAGTTTTCTGCCATGGAATGGTTTATGAGTACAATTTCTTCCTTGAGAGTGGTAAAGAAACTCATTACGTCCTCCCTCCAGAATGCCAGCTCACGGGCTCCCAGGGATCGACAGGGTAAATAATTGCTCACGAGCTTTCGCCCTTCCCCGGGAATGCCAACTCATGAGCAAATCACTTGAAGTTGAACTTTGTTCTAAATTCGGGACTATTATATTGATCATTATATTGAAATTATGAAATTGGTTTATTGGTAGTTACTGCAACTAGATCTATATTTCTCAAAAGCAAAACTTCTTCATTAGATTCTAAGATGTAGAAAGGAAATAAATTGTGTGTTAATAACCGCTTTCTGAGAACTTTATGTAACACGTTCTCTTCAAAATGGAATAAAAGTCTGCAAATCTCGCCACGTACAAACATGGTGTTTTGTGTTTTTCTGCTCTATGATTTCTCGCGCATCAAACGAAATTCTAATTGCAACCATTTAATACACATTCATGTCTTGGCTCTTTATCAAAGCTACGCAATAATTAATGTCAAAAAGATCAGCTTTTACTACAAATGTGTAGAAGTTATACCAAACAGCAAATGAGATCAGTCTCCATTATGGTAAAACGTCCCCTCTTCTTTTGAACCTTTGATTATGTAGCGCGATTGGGATGGCTCGTTTTTGATGCTTCGGTGCTCCCAGGCATTGATAGGGTAAATAATTGCTCCCGATTTAGAGTGGCTTATTTAAGAGTCATAATTCTACCATATATATTTAACCGACCAGAAACAAGGTATGAGCGAGGTTACCGAATTTATTTGGCCGCTCATTCTGATCCTTTGTTGACCCCAAGCCTTTTTTAATTTTAACGCATATTGAATGGTTTGGACTGTCTAACATGTTCCCTGGATCGGGATTTTGACCATTTGGGGTTTTTCAAGTGCAATATCAATTTCTCTCTGAAACTCTTCAGGGACTGGGGATAAACCAAAGGGCATTCGAAGCCACCGATGACGGCCCTAGGGTGTCCAGGGTTAGTAGCATAGCTGCTTGGCTCATCTAGCAGTACGTGCCAGAACCCGTTCTGCGCATCTAGTACCGTGAATACACGAGCCTTCGATAGGAGAGGAAGCACATCATCTATTGTGGGTAAGGGGTAATGATCTCTGTGTAGGGCTTCATTCAGTGGTTTTGGCTCAACACACAGTCTAACTTTACCAGTTTTCTTTGTTGTGATCACAAATGCTGAAATCCATTGCGTAGGTGTATCGACCTTTCAAATCACTCCGATATTTGACAATCTCTCTAGTTCTTGTTTAAGAGGCTCCTTGAGGGCCATAGGCACTTTTCGTGTAGGTAGCTGGACCGACAGACCATTCTTGTCTCTCTCTAGGTGGAGTTATCCTTCACGTTTGCCTTCGCCAGTGAAAACATTTTTCTACTGCGAAATGTAGTCTTCCTTCTCCATACCTCTAGACTCCACCCCAAGGATATTCTCTTTGTTGAATTTGAGGTGCTCACTGGCCCCAAAGACCAGAATGGTTTTACAAGCACCGCGAACAATATGGAACTCAATGCTCTATCTTTTATTGTTCTTGAGGTTAACAACTTTGAATCTTTTCTTGCCCAAGGGTTTAACTTCTGACTTGCTGTACATTACAAGAGTCGCAAGGGTTTCTTCTAAATCACTCAAGCTGTTTTGCCCACAGAGCTTTACCGCGATCTCATCAGTCATGATGTTTACAGTTGGTCCACTGTCCAATTGAAACTTTCATACTTTCCATTGACAAGTAGAGTTTCGAAGACTTTGTTAGGGTGACCACTGGAGGCTAGTGCATTAACCTGCTCTTTCACTTTAATCTCTGCCACATATTCGTACTCGTCGTTGTCGGATGCATAATCCATAGATAGGACTTTTTTTTAGGCTCTTGGCAGCACACAGCAAAATGGTTCGGCTTGCCACAATTCATATAAGAAGTACCCACAGGACAGTTCTTTTTAGCGAAGGGATGCTGCCTGGCACAAGACTTGCACTTGCGCACTTGAGACTCATTTGCGGGCTTCTCTTGTACCCTTATCTTCTTTTTACCAAGTAGTTTCCCTTTCTCTTCCTTCACAAAGCGCACATCCTCTTGGCTCATTTCTTTAAGCTGCCTTGCTGATGTGAGCTTGCTTGTCTGCAGAAGCTTCTTTCGAGTACTGGAATTATCATTAATGCCAACCACGATTCTATCACGAATAAGTGAGTCTGTCAATGCGCCGTAGTTGCAGGTCTCCGCCAATTTTCTTACAGCAGTGACATAGGCGTCAACAAATTCCTCCTGGTCCCTGCGTTTGAACGCATACCTGTCGCAGGTCTCATTGCATTCACCAGTGCAATATTATTTCATCTTTTCCAAGGTCACTTCTGGGTCTTTTCTTTGGTCTTCGTTTTCAAACACCATAGCATCAAATACATCTAATGCATCAGAACCGATGCACATAAGCAACGTGGCTGCCCTTCGTTCCTTATTCCTGTTCCTATCCCCAGTCCTCCGGCTGGGGAGCGATTTCGTAATTAGACCACGTTCGACTGAATCTTTGCCTCTTCACTGGGAGATTTCCACCGCTTCGGCTTTTGGAATTTTACACGGCAATGAATTAAAAAGCACTGATATTGAGTATCTAATAGTACGTTTTCCTAGGCTTAATTTAGGCTTGGGTATGTGTATATCAGTTTTCTACGAGTGCTATAGCTAGCTAGCTTGAGATATAAAATAATTACATGTAAATGCTGAGGTACCAGGTTATGCCAAAAAATTCCATCTGAAGTTCAAAAATTAGAGTAATATCCACGTTTTTTAAGTTCGTTTTCGGCTACCTGTTTTCATATCAGACTGTCTTTAAAACGCACGTAATGCAGTCTCAGTCAACACAATTTAAAACATTTCCCCCAATACGCTCGCACCTCTGGCGGTCGTTACGTCCGGCTTCTCGTTGCATCGCACCTTGCCTGGTTCCTTAGCCTCGATTTTTCGTCGCGGTCAACCCGTTTCGGGTCACTTGGCCCAAGGATACGTCAGAGAAACAAGTACTGACGTCATACTATACCGCGAAAGCCGTACAGGAAACAGGCAAGATCGCACCCTCCCGAAAATAACCCGTCATGCAGGGGCGGATCCAGGAATTTTTGATAAGGGGTCCAAAGTTGAATAATAATAGACAATCCTGTCGAGGCGAGAATTTTAGCGTCAAACAAGTTGTAAAAAGAAAAAGGTCGGTTTGGAAAGGGAGGGGGGGGGGGTGCGGACCCCTCCGACCCTCCCCCTGAATTCGCCACTGCCACGGGCCTGATTAGACTTGTTATCAGCTTATTTGAGGCTTCTCGTTCTTGAGCTTTCGGAAATATTTCAGCTCGTCATTTGCAAAGGGCTTTGGATCAGGTGTACGAGCCGGGGGTGGGTGGAGGGACGTTGGGCTGAAGCCCCACGCCGCCCCCATTTTTCGGATAAAACGCTCAGGATTCGGGCAACAGCAGTTGCAATTTTTGAGCGGTTTTATTCCTGTTCAATGCTAACACACTCGGAAATTGTGTTATTTTTTTTCTGGCAGGCAGGTTACAGCCCCTCCAAGTCCGAAGGTGCCCGTACACTTATGCCGATAATGAAAAACTGAATTCAATAATTGTTTTATTATACACTGATTTCTCAAAAGGAAATGTTAAGTAGTACTAAAGGATGACTTTGATTAGCATGTGCCGAAAGAATCTGTCGAAAAACCGTCAAGCTTGTAAATATATGTATCTAAGTATAAAATTCCACATGTCACTGGAAATTCAGAAACATAATTATTGTGATTAGAAGTTTTCAGTTAAGCGAATGATACTCAATCTGATTTGAAATCGCACGCCACGTGCTTTTAAAACTCGAAGCTATTTTCAACAATGCACACCTTTCTTCAATTGATATCTTTCAAAAAAGCTGTTATTTTACCTTATTATTCTGAATAAAAATTTGAATGCAATAAAAAGACAATTATAATATAACAATTAAGCTGCTAGCTTGCCCACAACGATTTTGCCACATAACGATGGAAAAATAAACTCAATCACTGTGGGAGAATCCATCTACTTGCAAGCAAAAATTAAGATTTCGCGAGATTTGGCAAAGGGCTGAAACACTGTGAAATGCAGCTATCGTTCAGAAAGTAAATTGGAGTATAACGGCAAAGAAATCCGATGTTACAGTTGTAAAAAGAACTTATTACTGACCTTTAAAAATCTTGACCGAAAACTTTTTATAACATAGCGCGCGCTAGTCCTATCTAATCATGGACAAAAATCATGAACCAATTCTTTATATACGCACGGCCGTGCTCCATAAAATGACGTGTGCAGTTTCAATTTACCTGCAAAATTTTCGTCGAGTCTCAGGTGTTAGCTCCTTAACTTAGAGTTTCGAGAAGTGATAGCAGTAAATGGAAGACCTGCCAAATTTTTCTTTGGCTTTCGATCTTCCTGCAAGCAGTCAAGCCTACAAGAGCAATGAAAAGGAAGCACAAACTGCCCGTTTCCAGAATTTATCGGAACAGGAGCTAGAGAAAATTTTGGCTGAAAGGCATTCCGCAAGAACTAAGAAGGCCACAAATTGGTCTGTGTCAACTTTTAAAGGTAAACA
>OX393565.1:18262189-18337189 GCA_947652115.1 Blastomussa wellsi
AATATATTAGATATCAGAATTTCCCGACACACTTTAGTGGACTATATTAACAAACCAGCCGACCATTCATATTGACATAGTGGCTTTCAATCCCTATTGGCTAAACACAACGTAAACTTAATGTTGAATTTAACAATTAAGTTCACGTTGTTTAAACTAGCACTGTGTTGCTCAAATGCGAGCTCTGGTTACAAGAAAAGCTTCACCCATTGGCATGTTTTCTGTTTTCTCTATGTTTTGTGTTGCCGCAGTCGTATACTCATTTCTGATACTCCACACAACCTGTTTGCAAGGTACGTTAGTCCATTTGTTGATTAATATAAATAGATACATTTTTCAGTTTTCAGCGCCGTAGCTAGCAAGAGGCCAGACGAGGCAGTTGCCTCATCTACATTTTGCCCCAAAATGAAAAGCGAAATACTTTCAGCTGGGAAAATATTCCCCTGTTGAATGAGATTGATTTAGCTTAAGAAATACCTCACGAAAAATGTTTAAAATAGCCTTCAGAGCATTTAGATTTCACAATTTCCTTGGGGAACCTCTACCTCATGACACTGGAGATGGTATTGTTTTTGAGGGTGTGAGGAAATGTCCCTAGAAACCAGCGGCTAAAGCGTCTTTGGCGCTCACAACTCTTGTCTCGTCTCTGTCAAAAGTATGGCTTGAACAACGTTTTTTTTTTTTCATATTTTCCTGCAAAGAGGCCTCATTTAATAAAAATATCATACAAGTTATCAGGAAGAACGGATAAATTTTGAAATAATCGTTCGATTAAAAAATGCAGAAAACCCGGTCATACGTTTGTTCTACAAACCCTATTCTAGAATAGAAGTGCATGGAATAACGAATGTTGTCCGTTAAGATACTCCTTATTTTATTTCTTCAAACACAGGCATTAAAGCATTCTAGGGATTCTGCTCACAACTAACCCCCCACAGCTTTGTCGCTTTTAAAAAAGCATTTGCAAGGCAGAAATGTGAACTCACGTTCGGCTTATTATTCTTTCATTTATTTTTAACCATTTTTTGTTCCATCATTAACGCTACTGTACATACATGTTTTTCCCTACATTAATTTTTTTAAGTTACTGGCTGTATTGTATATGTTCTTTTTTGGCGCAGACTGGTACCGATGTACATTTTAGCTAGTTGCCTTATTTATGAATGGTAAATTAGGTGGCAGTTCAAATCCATCCTCGTACCCATAACTCGGCATACATATTTTCTTTTTTCTGTACTTATTCCTTTATGTTCAACTACTACTTCAGCATTTAACATTTTAGCATTTTTTTCAAGCATTTAACTGAGCCAAACTTGATAACAAAGTTTGGTTGACAATAAAGTTTTTGAAAAATACTGTAAAGGCTAATTTTTTTTAGAAAATAAACATGAAAAAAAAAAAATACCGTTTTCTACTAGAATGTTATAATCAGCGTTTAAAAGCCGAAGCAATCTCTCAACTAGAGCCTATCACAGTGGTGAGAGAGATTACTATGTGGACCAGGCTGGATTCAGGCCCGACGTGGTGTTGAATTTGTTGTTGGTTCTCTCTTCGCTCTGAGGGTGCTTCTCCAGGTTCTTCGGTTTTCCTTCCTCTTAAAAAAAATAAGTATAAGTTTTAGATTTTTTCTAAATCCTTGAGAGGAATTTTTGCAAGCATCAAAGCTTGTTACAATGTTTAGAGTTAGTGCTGCAATGAATTAGACGAGAAAACTATCTGCTTGGAAATTCCATTTTCAGGGAATATATTCATATTATCTCATTCTTCTTAGCGAAATATGACGGTACTTATCAATAAAGATTGTTTTACAGACCACTGTCGTCAGTTGGAGTTTAGAGCTGATCAACCGTTCAAAGACAGACGCTTAGCAAATCATGTGATACGTATCACTGACGTCATTTCAGAGGACTTCTGTGAGATGCTATGCTACATGGAACCAAATTGTGTCAGTTATAACATCATGAAGAAACGCGATACTGGAAAACACAAATGTGAACTGAATAATGCTACCTATGAAGGGTACGAAGGAGACCTGGAGGACACCTCGAGCTATAATTACCGTGGAGCTAAGGTAAACTGATATCGTATAAGAATTCAGTGTTTCCAATAACACGGAATAATGTGATATGGAAGACATAACCAATAGACCAGGGAAAATCATCTGACAATCATCTGACCAAAATCTCCAATCACGTTTCTTCTTTTTCCTGTTTAGAATGCCTGTTTTAACAACCAATGCAGGAACAACGCAACATGTCAAACAGGTTTTACAGAGAAAGGATATCGCTGTTTGTGTTATGAGGGATTTCAAGGTGATGATTGTGAAAATGGTGAGCGGAAAACGTGATACTGGCATATATTGTGCTTACAGGAAAACAATGATTTCATCAATAGAATCGCATCGGTCTCTCACACTAATCTGAACACAAGGTATTTGCTAGAACAAGGCTTCAAACCTCGAAAGTTTACAAAGAATGTAATCTGGCGTATAAGCACTTTCAACATTTCCAGATTTTTTGCAATTTGGTAGGCCTGCCGGATTACATGGCAAATTTTGCCCCGGTTTAAATAAGAAAATATTTTGACAATAGCTTGTAAAGCTTGGTATTTACCGGACATAAGCAACAAGCCTGAGCATTGCCGCAACCTGAACTGTCGTCTCTTCTTGAGCTTGTGCTCCAACACCACGAGAAGAACAAGCGTGATATCAGTTGCCTGATGATTAGGATGACTTGATAAAGATGAAGATGAGACCTTATTCTTGCTTTCTGTTTATGCTTATACAAAAGCTTGTGCTTATATGCCAACGTTTCTAGTAACAGAGCATTACTTTTCAGTATTTATGCTAACTCAGTATCACTTATAACTGTCGGTTGTTGGCAAGTGAGCACATGCAAAGGTTGGGCGATTGTATAAGCTTCTTCCGGTTTTGGAAACCGATACCTCAATAGTTAATAGCGTTTAGCTATGATAATTCCTCTTGCCACGGATGAAAATTATTAGGTAAGAAAATACCGTACCTTCTAGATATCGACGAGTGTGCAGCAGGAACATTTAGCTGTGATGCTAACGCTGAGTGCATCAACACCAAAGGATCGTACAACTGCTCTTGTAGACCTGGATATTATGGAGATGGACGGGATTGCATGCAAGGTGAGATTATTATCGCGCTGTCTCTGGCACGTGTTCATTTCTTACACTGACTTCAACGTGGAAGTTTTTATAGTAACAGAAAAAAAAAAAGAATTTAACGTTACCACCCAGAGTCGAAACAGGAAATTGACGTGCCAATATCCCTCTCGCTTCTCATCACAATACCACGTTGTCCGCCAAACCCGCGTAATATTTTATTTTCAAAAAAAAAAAATCTCTTACGATAGTAAAAGCGATTAAGGTGATTCAATCGTTTTGTACTGCGCATCTCTCACTGCGCATAACAAACCGGTGGCCATAAAAAGGAATTTCTGCAGAAAGATCATTAAATGGGGTCGATCGAAGAGTAAAAGGTAATGAAATGTCGGAAGGCAAGTTTTCTGGCCAAGATGAGTCTTAATGTTTCAAAATTTGTATAACATGGAAAGTGGTAGTGTCAGTTGTTGAGTTCGAATTTACGGAGGATGGCTACAATGGCATTTTAGCTCCCACTCTATCAAATAACGTCATAATTGCCGTAAAATATTTTCTTCGATGCTGTCTTCCACCTTCCAGGGACCTTAAAAGCGTATGACAGTCTGAAAAACTCGTCCCAGTCTTCGCTCAAAAATAGGAAAAAATGCAGGTGTTGCGCACATTCAGCAGCTCTATCGCGATAACGAGCACGGTGACCCCCAATTTTTATTTCATGATTTTAATAATAATAGTGTTCTCTTTCAATAAGAAAAAAATTGCCAGAAATCTTTGGCAAATTTTCTGAAAATTGAACTAAATTGCATGGATTCAGCTGAAAAGGGCTAAAAAGCGCACATCAAAAATAAGTCTATTTTAGAGCGTAAAGTAAAAACAAAGGTGTTCAAAGGTACATTGGTAAATAAACAATAGAGCCAAGTCAAACGTTGTAGGATGCTGCAAATTTTAAGGAAACTATGGTGCTTAGTTGTCTCGTTTTGGGTTATGCGCAGCTGTTGCCAGAGAAGCGTAAATAGGCATATTCGTCAGCACTGTCACGTGGAAACGAGCACGGTGACCCTCACTATTTATTACGTTTTTTTATAATTTTCTTGACTTGCTGCAAACATGTGCCAAGTTTCAACGGAAATCTATGACGGGTTCTTTTACAAGGGAATCACCTTAAAATCACTTTTACCTGTTAGTATTTTCCTATCCAACAAATAAAAGCTAACCGTTAGCAAACCGGCGTGAAAGTGAACAATTAGACGTTTGGTGAGTGAATAGAGAGATTAAGCATGACGTTCGTTTTTTCCCGTGAACGGCAAAAATTCAACTTCTGCAGTTTGCCGTTAGGCGCTTGTACGCGGATATAGGTCGGTTTGTGATTGTTGTGAACGAGTGATGTTTTCCCCATTTTCGGACCGATTTATGTAAAAATCAGGTCGATAAAAAGGTAACAAAACGAAAGGCAGTCTCGCGTTTGCCGTTTGCCGTATAAACGCCATGCTTAATCTCTCTAATATCGGCCTATCGACTTACGACTTACTAGAGCAGACAGAACATTGCCTGGCATCGACCGTTTACGAGAGGTGCGACGTGACTTTATCTCAGTTATATCAAAAGTATCTTATCGTTTTGACGCTGAAAGAACAAGATTGCCTCACTTATAATTATTGAAGAGTAATTTATTAGAAAGCACTAAAGATTATAATTGTAAGCTCTCAACAAATGTGTATCTATTTGTTTTGTTTCTACCTTTCCTAGCCAACTGTAATTTCGAACAACAGTTTTTTATAGTAATTAAGGAGTTATCGCTTGTTTCACGATGTAGTCACTTGTGATGTGAACCGCTACGTTTCGGCTGCATACTGCTAGCCTTCATCAGGCGATAAGGTCGACTGGCTACGTGTAGCTTTATAAAAATCGTAAACAAGTTAGTTGTTCCCTCGGCGGTTCGCCGTTGTGTAGTTCTCTCGTTCTTGTGTTTCTTGATCGTGGGCATCCAAGCTTCAGGAATCTCGATTCCACTATCCCTGTTGATGTTGTTAGGATGAAGTCTTATGTGCACGTCTTATCTACACGTAGCCAGTCGACCTTATCGCCTGATGAAGGCTAGCAGTATGTAGCCGAAACGTCGCGGTCCATATCACAAGTGACTACATCGTGAGACAAACGATAACTCCTTAATTACTATACTTTATACCACGATGAACAACAACAACCTTTTTCACAACAGTTTTTAATCATATTTTATTGGTCTTCTGTTACAGGTTCGACGTGTAAGGAAATTTATGACAAGAGTTTGTAAGTGTCAGGGATATCGTTTTAAATTAATTATTTCCCAATAATTTATTGCGCTTACTGTCAGTCAGTTAGCTTTGTTTCTTCCATTCTGAGCGATGGTTTCCATAGAAGTGTAATGGTGAAATGGTGAAACAGCCGGGCGCTGTTCCGTCCCAGATCATAGTATTATTACGATGGAAAAATAAGCAAAAGCCGTTTTTCGCGCCCGTTTTTAAAGGCCCATAACGGACAACTGTCCATTGCGCACGTTTGTTTTTGTTTTGATGAACACAGGATCGAGGCGCCTTTATCTTATAGGCACCTTTCGACTCACATTAAAGATGGCGACTGCAGTTGACGCGCGCAATGCGTACTGGTCGGTCGTGAGTCTTTAAGGTTTGATTAGACAGTGTAGATCTGACTTTATCCGGGGTAAAACTCCACCTTTGTCAATTCGATCTTTGTAACACCAATTTCAAATGTACACGTCTTGCTTTAAAGGCACAGATTGCTTTCTGCTTCAGTCAACATTCTTGACTTGCAGATACAAAGAAAACAAAGACTACTTACTGAAAATTGGATCTCAGCTAATCCCTGTCTACTGTTACATGGCCAGCGGTGGTCTCGGGGAAAACGGGAAATGTGGAGGTGGAGGATGGACGCTGGTCTTAAAGATAGACGGCTCAAAGGTACAGTGCGAGACGCCCATGTAAGCGAGAACATTGTAATTGTGTCTGATGTGATGCAGTACCATGCAATGCAATGCAATGGAAACTAACAGTTTCCAACCCTCGTGTTTGCATGTATGATGAATCCCTAGCGACTGCTGGGCTATTTAAGATTTTTTAAGTTGTGCAAGAGCCAACTCGAAGGCATCTCTTTCACTTTGCTTTATTGCTTTTTCATCTGCCGCATTTTCTTTATGGTTGTGATGGAAACGCTCGCTGCACCCTGCATCAATAAACGAGATTCCCGCCCCTGATGCTGTGTTTGTGTTTAAATATATTATAATCTTTTCAGGGTAATTAGAGTATAATGTTATTTCCTACTTTTGAAATCATATTAGAGGAAATTTTCTTGGATAAACCAAAAACAAACGTAAACCTCCTGGCACGAAGTCAACACAATCCAGTGCATTACCGCGCTCAAACTGCTCATGTTAGGATGCCGAAGCCCGAGATAACACCGAAAACCGACATATGGTTACACTAAAAAGACTAGTGAAACAGGGAAAACATTATTTCCGTTTTCTAGAGGAAACCTACAAAATAAACGGGATATTGTGATCTTGAATTTTCAAGATTTTGTAACTCACCACATGATAACTCGCCGCCATAACTCACGAGAGATCAGGCGCCGGGCTGGCGCTCCCGAGAATGTTGAGCGAAAACGGGAGGCTGGAAACGATCGTTGAAAACGGGACGTTTCCTGCCGAAACAGGAGGGTTGGAATTTCTGAAGTAAATCAATGTGATGTAAAGAAATGTTATGTAACTGTGGAATGTCGTAGTGATGCCATACACTGGCTTTTATCATCACCCTTGCAAAAACATTTTATCTTGAACTGTGTAATAGTTTACTTTAATTGCAGTTAAAAAAATGCTTCATGGTGGTGCAAGACATAAATTTAGCAATGTTAGTCAATCCTACAAAACTGCCTATTTCCTTTATTGGGAAAATATGTGCCAGCATTTTTCCCGTGCTCTTGCGAAAAAAAATTGCATGACTTCTTTTTGACTGATAATTTACTGATTCAGCGTATCTTCGCAGACAACTTTTCACTATAATTCCGCTTTCTGGAGCAACAACGAAGCCTTCAACCTTCCTGGAGGGGAGACTGGGCTTGATTTGCAAGAAAGCAAGCTGCCAACCTACTGGAACACACCCTTCTCCAAGATCTGCCTCGGTATGAAAATCGGTCAACACATCAATTACATTGTCATCAACAAGCAAGCCACCTCTCTGTACTCACTTATCGCTGACGGACAATACCGCGCCACTTCACTAGGTCGTGACACGTGGAAGAAACTGATTGGCTCCCAAGCTTCCTTGCAACGGAACTGCAACAAAGAAGGTTTTAATGTAGTCGGAGACGACTACCCGCATTCAAGAGCTAGAATCGGTATTCTGGGTAACAACGAAAATGACTGCAATAAATGTGATTCCAGGATTGGCTTTGGTACAGGGGGAAAACATGATAACACCAACACTTGTGGAAACGAAGCGCGATACTCAGCAGATAACGGGAACAAACACTTCAAAGCCATGGGGTATATCTTGGTTCGGTGATATCCCTATGTTCATTATGCTTTTGTTATAGGACAGTTGCATAACAGATATGTTTTCATTCGTTCTCCTTAACAATAGACTTCTTTGTTATCAAGGCTAGAGGCTTTGTTAAGGAGTGTTCTCTATTGTTTCAACGCCCAATGGTATTGCCGCTTAATGAGATGCTGCTTGCCCCACTTTTCTAGCTTAAAATGAGGTTGGTTGACAATTTGTTGAACAATAAAACAATTATCCTGCTCAATCATGCAAAATATCATCTGAGTTTGCCAACTCGGCCTACGGCTAAGTATCAGGCGATATTCCGCGCGATTTTTAAATATAATTGTCGCAATATTAAATTCAGAATTTGAACGGAATAAACATAGTGCACTTGATCAAAAATGAATGACTGAAGTTCAAGGTGCAAAGAGCTAAGCTATGCTGTACATACATGCCTTTGATACTTTAGTGCCATGATCATTTTCATAGGGAGGTTTGAGGGAGGTTCTAATTTCTTCAGCAAATGATGCAAAGCGTTTATTACTTCAGTGAAATTGCCGGTTTGGATTTTCCGATGAAGCAACTGGAATTAAATATCTATTGTAAACCTTGTAAACCTTTTGAACACACAATTATTTTTCACGACGTCGTACTCAGCGGGTCGCCACGAAGCTCTTCGGAACATCTCATAGGATTGCCTGGGAAAATTATATACAAACAATAATAACAATGAACCTAGCCCTAAAACAATAGAGCTTCGTGGTATCAAGACCCAATGAAATTGGAGGTTCCGAAGAGCTTCATGACAACTTTTCTCAGCTGCATTTTGCTGCTTTAAGGAGGCTATAAAACGTTTCTATGGGCCTATACCCAATAATCTCTATAACTGATAAATTTTGGACAATCGCGTTTATATCACTGAATCAAGGCCTAGAAAAATCGGCCTTTCTGCTCGCATCCAATTTATACTTACGAAAATTAGCGAAGGCTCACGAAATGCTGCTATTTTAAACTGTTAAGTGATTCAACAAATTAAGTAATTAGAACATTCTGGGCGAGCTTGTGTGTAAATTACTTGCATGTTGGCTGGAAACGTTCATTCATAAATCTATGACGTCAGTGTCAACAATGTTAAACAAGGCTTTTAAAGCGTATAATGTATTTTCTCCTCTTTTTTCAATCTTACATTAAATATTTTTAATGACACTAGTATTTGTGTAGTAAACACTAAGTTTATTGCCGTTGGTATGCGCAACAAAAGCAAATGAACTTATATTTAGATGTCTCTTGCATATGTTCCTTTTATTAATTGTATTAGTAAATATGTGAATACTTTTAAGTACTTGTTTTATTTTTATTGACTCCATGTTTTACTCTGCATATTTATAACTTAAGGACGTTGGCGCGAAAATTTTCTAACATCGATCTTTTTTCTGAGACTTTCACCACTGTAATATAATGAGTTACTAATGTCGACTTCGCTTGAGAGATAACATGCCTGGAAAAATACCTCAAATCTGAAAAATCGCGCTCCGTTAGCCAATACGGCTACAGTGTCTGTAATCCCAAAAATATTGCAATTAAATATCTGAAGTGAACGTGTGTCTGCCAAATGTTGTTTAAGTGGACCCATTAAGTGAATTGATTCAATTGGTGTGATTCCTTAAAGAAAAAATGCGCATTTAGTGACCACATTTCCACTCGCCTAGCGGCTGCATGATGACAGGATTCGATGTCGCGTGGGCAGAAAACTTGAAGATTTTTAAACTTCCCACATTGATTGTTTTGTTGACAATCTGTCGAGAATTGTGAATAAAATCAACTCATTGAAAAAAAGTAGGGGTTTACCGACCTTTTAAAAGAATAAACTACAAGCAAAGTTAACGCAAAGGCTTCTGGTCCTATGTTTTTACGCAGTGCGCGGGCTCGCATGATATCATATCACTTCACGGGGCTGAATTGTCCAATCAAATAGACTTTGTAAATGACGCCAGGCGCCAAATTTGGCGGGAACAGCTATCACTTTGCACACTTTTGTCAATGAAATGGTAGCTTCAAGATTTGCGAATTTCTCCGATAAAGATATTTCTTTACTTCTCGGGGAGAGCAAAAATAAGCACACGGTCAGGAAAATTCTCTAGATGTAGCGTTGTTCAAAACCTTTTTCAGGGAAAGGAAACTGAATGAACCAGAACTAGAAATATGCACACGGTTGCAGTTGCAGTTTCTTTGAGGCTATGTTTACACTAAAGGGAATTTTCGTGGCGAATCTGGGATGTGCATCGGATTCAGTTTACCGTTTAAACATGATTGGAAAAATCGGTTCCAAAAAACAAAAGTAATCGGGCTTGGTCATGTCTCCAGATATTTTAGATCCGAGTTAAAAGGCTGACACCTTGTGCAAGTGATAGGATTTGAACGCCCTTATAAGTAGTTCTACTTCACCACCTGCACTATACAACTAACGTCTTCTGTAGCAGTTTTTCCGTTCTATACTCCTGTGGGAGAACAGCAATTTGTTACACGCAGTAATAGCGATAGTCAGGTGGCCCGTAGGGCTGCCAGTGCAGCTCCTTAGCCAGAGGGGAGCCATGCATTTAATTTTTCAGTGGTGATCACAACAGCTAGGTCGTGCATTCGACAACGTCGCTCAAAACATGGCGGCCACACTTCAGCAAAAGGACGACTTTGGCATACAGCATTGGTTAACGTCAGCTTACATCTTTGATATTGAACATCCATGTTATGTTAATCGGGAGCTGTCAAAGCAAGGTATTCGGTGAGCAATGTCACGTGACCACAGCAGGCCCAGGCTCATTGAGGTCTAAACTGAGTTGTCGGATTAATTCGGCCGAGGCACGAAATATAACCGCGTTGTACTCTTTCCTGAAGAACAACAAAAACTTTTGAATCGTTCTTCGTGCAATTTCCTATGCTGATTGTTATTGTAATTACAAACCGTGAGGAAGTTTTGAGCCTTTGACGTCACTTTCTCCGAATCGCAACCAAGCCATGGAACACAGCAAATTAATGGCGGCCGTAAATCTTCGGAAGTAAAAATCTAAAAATTAGGACTTCTCATGTCTAGAATGGATTGAAATTTGGCAAGATGATTAAGAAAGTCGCATTGTATACGAAAATAAAAAAATAAATACCACCAATTTCGTTTCAGGGGCACATTAAACCTTCATCCTGTGTCTCCCATGATAGAAAAAAGTGGCTAAGCGAGTGAATGAATGAATGAATGAATGAATGAAAGACTTTATTTACGTGTCAAGCGAGTCTATCCGAGGGTAGAAACCCTCTAATAATAGAGGACACCTAAAATAGATAAAATAAGTTAGCTCAAACAACGGTCTTTTAAATTCGACTTATGCCTTAATCATAGGGCAACTGCTTCTTTTTGTAATGTACAAGTTGCCTTCCACACACACAAAAAAATCTTTGCTAACTAAGATCATTTTTCCAAACCACGGACACGGTTCTGATTTCCTTTGTTTTAAATTGATGAATTATTAATGAGTTTGAGAAATTTAGATGAAATCTACCAATTAATGTCACCAAACTTGTCCCGGCTAGTGCGAATGGGCCCTAAAATACACTTCTATCTGAAGAATGCCGCCTTTTGGAGTTTAGTGGAGCCCAGCTAGCTGTTCAAGGGAAAACGTTTGATAAACCACGTGATTCGTAGCACTGACGTAATGGATAAGGAATTTTGTGGTGCACAGTGCATAATGGAGCCCTATTGTTTCAGTTATAATTTAAGGACGGATAGTCAAACTGGAAAATACAAATGTGAGCTGAATAATGCAACCCATGAAGGACACGAGGAGGATATGGAAGAAAATCTGAATAATCTTTACTGCCGACGCATGGTGAGGACGCCGGCGTCAAAGTATATAATTGCAAATTTAGGGGCGATGTAGTAGCTCTCACAAGGTCTCACATGAATGTCACGATACCCTGCGCGAGAAAAAGAAACAAACAACAGGAACAATGCCCCTAGCCCCTAAAACAATAGTAGCTGCTGCAAGTAGAATTTACACAAGCTAACGAGAGCTGCTATACTACCGAAATTTGGGAGCTCTTTCTTTGATTGTCTGTTACGCATTTATTCCTGTGTACTAGATTAGATCAACTGTATTTCCTACATACTCGGAGACCCAGGGAAAGTAAGTTGGGGCGAAGTGAAGTGAATGCGGAAAATTCGGAGCTATAAAAGTTCCTTCCAAAGTTGGCTCATCCGCGATGTAAAAACCTGTGAAACTCACCAGTGATGTAAAACAAAGAGCAAAAAAGACGACAAAGAAATCAAAACAACTAAGAAAATAATTGGGGGAAAAAAGAGGGTCCTTAAGAGGTACCAAATCCCAGTTCCCAGCCTAATTTTGATTCAAATCCCAGATCCCAGCCTCCTTTTGGTCCAAATCCCAGCTCACAAATAAGAAATCCCATTCCCAGTGTTACAGCTTACAAAATGTTGATGTATTATAACGACTATAACTAGTTGAAAGGCAGATTTTTGATGTTTGGGTGTACGGACCTTCATCTGGACTGAAGAAGATCCCTCCTTCTGCTGGTTAAAACTATTTCTGGCCCATCCCTTGCTGTCAAATACCGTGTTAAAAGCAGTTACGTCATCAGCACCATCGACTCGCTGTCCCCACTGTCAGTGCACCGCTATAGTCATTTATCGTGTTGATCAGACTGATCAGGGCATGCATAATCCTCTAGTCTCTACAAGCTGTTCATTTGACTCACATGAGGTAGTAAGTGACAGCAACTCCAATGGGGGCAAATCCCCCAACTTTGCCCCGTGGACCTTGCTTTGTCCCGAATAACTGTCCGTAGGTGTCTGAGGATGAATTTCCCATGTCATGTAAACGCGAGCTATTTTTCGACCCCACCAGGGCGGGTTACCTCACCTACCCGTGGTTCCCCACCTCCATGTAAACAGACCCTTAGGGGGGTAAATGACGGCGGGTAATGTGGTAGGTAATTGCTTTTAAAAATCTATAATTCGTTGGCTGGCTGTAAAACAATCCATGCTAATAGTACATGTTAAATAAAAAAGGTCAATTTTCTATTCCGCTTTAGAACCATTGTGCCAATAACTCTTGCGGTGATGAAGCAACCTGTCCAACCTGTTTTACACTAAAAGGATATAGCTGTATATGTCCTGCAGGATTAACGGGTCAGGATTGAAATAGTGGTAAGAAACGGGTAGTTGATGTCTCGCAAAGTCACCCTTTTACAAAGTGTTATCCCTGCCATTCTGTTTGAGTTACAGTTATATCTACATTGGAGATTAAATGGAATGAAATCAAAGTAGTTAGGAGACGTTGAAAACAGTTCAACTGTTCAATTACACTTTAGAACTGATAGCAAAGTCTTTGCAGTGACCTAAAGGTAGTGAACAGATCTTTTACCATATTCATAGTGGATTTCTTTCCTACTTTTTGTAGTTTACGAAGAAGAATAGAAAGGGGGAGGTGTTTTATATAAGCACCAGTGAACTTCCGAACCTTTTCACTTTTGCTACGAAGTGACGAAGAAGAAAAAAATTACGCCTGATATATTAATTGAACCGGTCGCCATCTAGCCTCCTACGCAGGCGTTATTAGGGGATTGCGTTACCACTTATCCCCACTAACGCCTGCTTAACCGCGACCAACATTCCTTTCCCATTGTCTCTCGCCAGACAAACTAACCAATCAGCATTGTCTGGAGGCATTCCAAACGATCGTTATAAAATTTCCCGCGAATCCGTTCTTCGGGATACCGGCGCTGTTGGATACAATACTCTGGTGTATTTCCATGGTTGAAACACCAAGATATCATTTATTGTGAATACAAGAGGTAAGCTTGCGAGTCTGATTCTGTCGTGGGTTATTATTTTGGGAAAGATGATCTCTCTCCCATGAACACAACAGTGGATCAGAAATATTCATTTCAACGCTACAAAACTGCTACAAAAGACTTCGCCAACTCGAAAACGCAAAGCGGAATTAATTTATAAATCATCAAAGAGGTCCACATCCGTGGTATTTACGAGCGAACATTCGAAGGGTAAAATTGGAAAGAGCCAGTCAAGGCGAACACAACTTCACCGCGCTGAATCATTCATTCGACAAACTTGCCACAGAACGATTTAAAACGTCCAGTGCTGCTGGATTAGAAGGCTGGCTTGAAAATATGTTCAGCTTCTCCTTTTGAACAACCGACGATTAATGGACGGCGCACACACTTGAAATATTATTTTTCGGAACACCAAAATCGCTACGCAGTCGTTTAGAGTCTGAAACGTGGAAACTTTGACCCATAGGCTAGCTTTTCATTTGGCTGAACTTTAGTAATTCGTTGCTGGATTGTACGTCTTTTTGCGGAGCTTTGGGGAAAAATATGAAAACTGAAAATCAATGAGACTGTCGAACACCCTGAAGGCAAAGCTTGATAACAAACGACTTACCATAGCCAGTTGGTAAATTAAGGAGTGTATCTGATTCTCTTCCCTTCAGTAAATAAGTTTCCCTTCGCAAATTCAGAACTTGCTTTCATCTAAAATGAATTTTCCAGAAAAATCTCTGACTTGGAGCAAAATCAATCGTCCCTAGCAGGTTTCATCTCATCGCGTGTCTCGCGGCGGGAGAGGCGTCGTGGGGATTTTAGTTGGTAAAATCTGTCTGGTAAAGTCAGCTGTCAAAAGCACTGCAGTTAATTGGCTTTCATTTCGTGTCTCGGATTTCCACCAGGCGCGATGATTCGTTGGACGCGCAAGGACAAAAAACTTCGTGTAAAAATGAAAATCTATTTGGAAGGAGGTTGAACTGGTGTTTAAGTACCTAAAACGAATTATTTCTATATCAGCATTCGATTGCGTTTATGACGCAGACGATAAACGTATTTTTAATTTACCGGTAAACATTTTATCTAACACCTTTGAAATTATTTGAAAAACCCGTTGGGCTAAACACCAAAACATCTCCATGCAAACAAATTACGCGTCTATGCTCGGCCTTTTGAGAAATATGCCGTAAATTTGTCAGGGTTTCAGCTAAATCGTTAAAATCGTTCCAACTCTGTAAACATGCTGTCTAGACAGGAAGCCTCTTTTAAACAAGACAGCCAATGGGAACACAAGCACGTCATTAGCATTGTTTCTCCACCAATCAGATAAAAAGCCAAAATCTGGCTTTTTTACATGAGATCCGACAAGCAAATGCATCATGCCCTCCTTCCCTGAGATGATAAGTAGGGAGGGAGGGCATGATCGCAGGTTAGTGTACGAGGAAAAAATGGCTCTGGCGACACATGATTTCATTGGCCACAATCTAGCGAAAGGAGTCCAATCCCTTTTGTTGAAATATATATAAAAAATATGATGGTTTTGAAAACATGATTTTCGACCTTTTCCTTAAAACGATATCTGTCAGAGTTTTGCCGCTCGTTTTGACCACAGTTAATTGACAATCGAAGTGCTAATCAAGGCAATGCATTCTTATCGAAACGGACCAATCAAAAAATAAGTCCTGCCTCGTAATTGTTCTCTCGCAATTCAAAATAAAGGAAATGTGTGGATGGCTACCTTCAACCTTTTAAGCAGACGCGAGATCTTTATACATTTCCTCTATTTAATGTTGCGTACGTAAAGCCAGTTAAATGACGTAAGAAAAATTACGGGACAGTGGATATCCACCATACCTGTTTTCAGCAAAGCACATGATTCTGTATTGCAAGAGAATATAAATTCACCTTTTATTTTGTAGTAACCTAACCTGCAAAACAACTTTGTTATTTTTTGAAATATTAAGTTTGAAATTTCCGCGAGCAGTAATATTTAACACTTAGTATTATTTAACAATTAGACTACTCGCCCTCGATTTCTACGAGTGATAGTCAACTCCGCGCAGTTTAGTAGAAATTCTAAAGGATTGCAGTCCAAAACCTGCAATATTGTGTACTTTTGAGCCAAAAATCAAGAAAAACTACCGCTAAAAGAGCTATCGGTGAATAGAAAACAGTGGGAGAACCAATCAGATTCGCGGATTTCCAATAGAACACAGCTAAGCTTCTACTAATGAATTATAGCTTTGATTAATTCTGCTTTGAAAACAAAATAATGGTAACAGCTAGCGTTGATACAGAAGATCCAACTTAAAAGTTCATCCAAAGGTTTTTCGATGTGAAGGTTCTTCCTTTGTTCCCAACTAGAACATAGAACTTCCGTCCCAATTGCAATCTGACCCCCTTTAACTACTACTTTCCTTTTGTTTTCAAGAAAACCTTCCACTATGATTCTAAACTTTGGAGTAAAAAAGGAACATTCAACGTCGCTGCAGGGGAGACTGGGTTTGACTCACCAGAGACCAAGCTACCGACCTACTGGAGCATGCCCTTCACCCGGATCTGTCTTGGTATGAGGATCCGTGGCGAAGAGACCACAAATTCCATCGTCATAAACAAGATCGATGTCTCGCTATACTCACTTCCCTCTGACGGAAAATGCCACAACACGTCACTGGGGCGTAACACGTGGAAAACACTACTTGGTGCCAATAGCTCGTTGCAGTATTATTGTAACAGAGAAGGATTCGATGCTATGAGCGACCTACGGGAAGCTCCCAGGGCGAGGATCGGTATCATTGGAAATAATAAAGAAGACTGCTTAACCTGTGACTCGAGAATCGGATTTGGTACTGGAGGGCCCCAGGATGATAGCAACACGTGTGGCAATGAAGCTGGAAGAGGACCAGACAACGGAAACAGGAAGATATATAAAAACCATGGGATACATCTAAATTCAGTGACACTCGTACTCAACTTACTTTGCACCTTTATATTAGCGAAGAACTATCAGTATATAGAAGCCACGAGTAAAGGCGTTTGATGTAAATCAAATGTCATATAGATATAGATAAAACATGCCAGGCAAAGAGCTGCAGTCGAAAAAAGGCCTTTCACAGTTAATATGCAAAATAGAATCCTTACAATAATAGCTAACACAATAGCTAACAAGCCATCACCATCCTCCCCACCTTTTTTCTAATAATTCGTCTCTTAATAAGAAGACAGTAGCAGTAGCAGTATGAAAATAGATATTTATATATATTTCACGGTCACGAATAATTTGCTTTGAATGACTTTGGCTTTTAATCAGTTTCATGGATGGTACGATGAAGTGTTCTGCTTTAATTAAATGTTTTATAGATACAAGAGATCATCAAACCAGGATGCCGTTAATCAGTACTGACATTAAATATGCAAAAATATAATCATTGCAGGTGAGAAATAACTTTTATTCATATCGCCTTTACATGTGTGCACGAGATAATTATTTTGTCAACGTTCAAATATATCTTGCCAGTTTTTGGATTTATTGTTTTTATCACTAGTACGGCATAAAAGATAAAGTAACCAGTTAAACCAATTCAGATCAGACTGCTCTGCATGTAGACTCTCTATTTCACTTGAAAAGAGATTCGAAAAAAAACATCAAAATGGTTGTTAAAATTAAATCCAACAGAATAATGCAGAGGTTGAAAACAGGAAACTCAAGACTGTTTGCTCTCAATTGCTTAAAACAGCAAGATGTCAGTTGGCAATCATTACACAATGCAACAAGGAATGTATTTTCCGTTAAATCACTCAAATAGTATGACTTTAATTTGTTTTTCATTTCTCGAACTGAACATCCTAAATATATTTAACCACAGGGTCCTTGGCGTAGTTACCCTACAACAGGGCAGCCTAAAAGGCCTCAAAAGGTGTGATCAAAGAATAAAAAGCAAATTGAAGTACACATTGTCTTTGACATTTTTCCCAAACAAAACGGAATTTGAAAAGCTGCATAAAATACAGTAAATTTAAACGTATTGAAAGTCAGTGATAATGTTGAGTAGACGGATTGTGCTTATTGTATACACCTTATTCCAAAGTGGCCGCTGATTTATGCGCATACAAATGGGCCCTTGTTGCCTCGTTCAAGATAAAATATTCTTTGGATTTTGACCTGAAAACGAGGCAAGAAGGGCTAATTTGAATACCGACAAGCATTTTTTCGAGTACTGAAACAATGAAATCACAGAGGACATCTCACGTGTTGCAGATTTGACGTCACGAAGCTAGCCGGCCTTGCGAACTTTCAAGAACGGGTTTGAATGATGAAAAAATCTCCCCTTGCTTGTTGAACAATTTCGGCTTGGAGAGGTGAATAAGAATTGTACATTTTGCTTAAGAAAATACAAAGTATTAAATTTAAAAATTCTGGTCTCACTGGCAAGATGTTTTTTTCAGCTTTGTAATCCTACGCAATAAAGAACAGACATGTTTCTGGTAGTGATCAGGTGTCTTTTTTATTTGTTTCTTAGTTGTTAATCAATTAAAATAGCAAGTCGAATTAATAAAAGGCGTAAAGCAAACGTTGGTCAAGCAACAAAACCAGCTCGCTTGTACGTCTCAACAAGGGCAAAAAGAAGGATAACAAATCTATGACGTTTCAGCAAATTCCCCTCTTCCAAACAATGTTGTACTTCAGAACAAAACTTTGTGGGGCTGTGGAGGTGTTGACCAGTTTGGAGACTCTCGATTGGTATTTCCGACGAAATCGAAGATGCGACGATCGCTATTGATGAAACGACGATCTTAGAGATTGAAGCGACGATTTTCAAATTATTGCATTCAGACAAAATATTGGAGAGTCAGACCTAAAAAATTTGAAGATGAAAAATCGACAATTTGATGAAAAAAGCGCGACGAAATCGACGAACGCATGTACCCATAGAGAGGCTCAGTTTGGACAATTTTTAGCGTCTCTATAGCTGGACGGCCAAGGAGAGCTAGGCGAGCTCCATTCACAACAAATATTTTCTGCGATGAAAGATTTTTCTCCTCTCCTGATGACTCCCATAAAGCGGTCAAGAACGGGAAGAGTTGTGTGGGCCGGTCCAAAAAGGTCTTGCTGGATTGAATGAGGGCCGGAGTTGGTTTCAGCTTTTTGTAAACGAGTGAGGTCTACAAGACCAAATGTCTTCGTTTCTCTCAGTCCCGATTGCTACGAGAAAGGCATAGTCTTCCTCGATTTCGCCTACAGTTTGGAAGGACTTGCAAACAGATGCCCACTGACCTTTCTTCGAGCACTTGTGACAAATCGCGGCTTTAGCCGGACAATTTTGCCGCACGTGGCCCGGCGATTTCTCACAGCGGTATCAGCGATTCGACGGTGGACGAGTTGGTTTGCGGGGAGTTTCGAGTTTCTTGGGAGCTTCGTTCGGACTTCCAGACTAGTCTTCTTTCCCAAATTTCTCCGTTTTTACCGCATCGACTTCGTTCTTTGTTCCCGAATATTCCTTGAAGTCATTTCGCATTTAAGGGTTTGTTGTTGGTCGAGCTGAAGTTTCTCCGACAATTTCGCGTCTAGAAGGCCTACCACAATCCTGTCTCGGATCGTCTCGTCTGTCAGAGTACCAAAATTACAGTGTTCGGCGAGTGTATGCAACGCTGTGATGAATGTGTCAATTGTCTCGCCTTCTTCTTGGCGGCGTTGATTGAACTTTGCCCGCTCGAAAATAACATTACGGCGAACCACGAAGTGCTCATCAAACTTCGTTTTAACGGTGTGGTACTGCTTCAGTTGTGTAGTACTCAGCTTGAAGGTGTTTAGAATATCGTCGGCTTGGTCTCCCATAGCGTAGATCAGCGTGTTTATTTGACTCTCTTCTTCTTTCGCAAGACCAGTGGCTTGGCGAAAGCGTTCGAATCCTATGCTCCATTTCGGCCATTCTTCTTGACGGCTAAAGTCAAACTTTTCCGGTAGCTGCACTCGAAAAGACGTCATGGTCCGTTGAAAACAACTTCTGACACCATCTGGTATTACTGGGTCGTAAAAACAGGCAGATAAGAACAGCAACACATGTACAACAGTTTTAATCATGCGGGCCATAAACATTACATGGTCGACCACGAGGTCTCAATCGCGTGGCTCAAAGGCTGCTAGGAAATTACATTACGCAATAGATTACACCACACTGTCAAGGCATCGGGCTTCCGAAAAAGAATGTAACGGCAGCTCGTTTTCCCTCACGACAAGGAACGATTTAAACTTTTCTCTACCATGACCAAACGAAGCTCAAGAAAAGAATGACTAAACCACTTTTGCTCAGCAGGTTAATGTTCTGCGCACCACAGACAAGTCACGATATTTTGCTCAACTTCTTGGAATAAATGTGACTTGTTGCACATGATTTAACTTTAGAAATATTCCTGTTCTTCCGCTGTTTCAACTTTAGAAGAAAAAGAAAACAAACGGCGGTAAAATAAACATTATCAATAGCCAACGCATGGTAACTTTATACATAGCTTCCTTATGCTTAAAGTTCAACGTGACAGGATCAGAGTTTAAAACTTGGAAGCAATCTATTGAGCGACAAGACTCTAGAATCCGCCTCGCGATAAGTGCTCGCGGAAAAAAAAACAACAATTTATTCTGATTAATCCCTAACGGTGGCAGCCTTTCTTCGACTAGCAGAAGGAAGGGAAGGTGAAAACAATTCGACAGAAAAGGAGCAGAAATAGGTCGTGTGATTATTCACATAAAACTTTATGACTTATTTTAGCAGTAAATATGTGCTAAAACCTATCCATGCCAGTGTTAAAGCTAATTACTATACAGTGTTAAAATATGTGTTTGAAAAAAGTTATACTCTATTTCCTCAGTAAACAACGCAAAGCGTTAATCATTTCAACGAAACTCCCGGTTGGGTTTTTCCAAAAAAGTTACTGGGATTCAGGAAACACAGCCTGGTCGTTAAGAATTGCGATTAAATATCCGATATCAATGTTAGTAAAATTGGGAACAATAAATACTCCGAACACACAATTAGCTCCCACGATCTCGTTCTCATCTGATTTCTGCCGCCTTAATTAAAAATTAATAAACAGTGGACACTTACCCAATAACATCTGCGATTAATAAATTTTGGGCGACCACCTCATAACTCAGTGAAAAAAATGTCTCTCCGGTGGGATTGATACTTAACAAAACTGGAGGGAAGGCTCACAAAATGAAAACATTTTAACTAAGCGACTGGATAAAATTATTGGAACGTGTGTGAGCTTGTGTGTAAATAACTCAATGAATTGTCATCAAAAATGCTTATTCAAAATTTATAAATTAAGAGGCAACAAATTTGAATTTATTAAGCGTATCGTGTAGTTTTTTTTCTGTTCGTTTTCATTCAATTCCGCTGTCAATATATTTTAGTAACAATGCTATATGTGTAGCTAGACTAAGTTTATTACCATTGGTATACGCGACCAATGCAACCGAATGAGTGATTTGAAACGTTCAAGTTAAAACTTCTAAACTGACGGAGGTTATAGGAAAACCCTTGTTTATCGTAATTGCCTCATTAGCATAAGGCATCCCGTTTCTGACTGAGCAACAGAAATTATCAATTCTGAATATTGAAAGAGTAACTTTTGCAGTCAGTTTGACACTGATTTATTAAATGTATGCATTCATTAACGCTTTTCCACACACACATTTAATTTGCAGAGTTTGAAAGCTAATATCTACTTTTTTCACACGGAAAGAGATAAAACTTAGATTTCAACTTCAACTTTTTATTGTGCACTATTTGCAGAGTTAATTAAAATCAATAATGTTTGCTATATTTTTCTCTTCACAATATGCAACATCTATTGAGACCTATTGAGTAAATAAAGTGGGACGATCTTTGTGTTAGCAGCCAATCAGTGGGCATGCAAGTTGTTTGGCCATATTGTCAATATTGATTGACAAAGCTAACCCGCTGCATGGTTTCATAGTGCAAAACTTCCAAACTACTGTTTTTCCATCGTAACCTCAGCTCCGAACCTAACTACAACAACGAGCGTGTACATCCCCGTACGTCCAGTCAACGGCGATGTCTTCCATTTTAATCCGCTCTATGTGTGTAATCATCTCGTCATATCTTATTCCCGAGACAAGAAGTTCGGAAGGTAAGTTATTGTTTAAATTGATAACTTTTGTGATTGTTTAATTTTCAGGTAAGTTTACTTTTAAGTTAAGTTAAAACTCAGACCAATGGGTTGATATAAGTTACCGCTTTTCTTTAAAGGACGTTCGCGCTAATTGTTTGTGTGCATCGTTACTGCGCACGGAATTCGTGACGCCACGTCATCCATCGAGCGCGCGCGCTGAGGAAAAACAAAGGGCCAGAAGTCATTTCTTAACTTTGCTGGTAGTTTACTCTCTTAAATGGTCGGTGACCCCTACTTTTTTTCCATGAACTGATTGTATTTACAATTCTCAACAGATTGTCAAAAAATGAGATAAAAATCAATGAGGGAAGTTTAAAATTTTCAAGTTTTCTGCCCACAAGGCATCGAATCCTGCCATCTTGGGGCTGTCAGGCGAGTGGAAATGCGGTCGCTAAATGCGAATTTATTCTTTAAGGAACCACACCAATTGAATAAAGTCACTTTATGGGACAACATTTGGCAGAGATACGTTCATTTCAAAGATTTATTTGCAATATTTTTGTGCATGTAGACACTGTAACCGTATTCGCTAGCGAAGCGCGATTTTTCAGACTTGGGGTGTTCTTCTCGGCATGTTATCTCCAAAACGAGGTCGGTGTCCCCAATTATTTTTACATTATTATCTTACAGCAGTGAGAGTATCAGAAAAAAAAAATCAATGGTAGAAATTTTTGCGCGAATGCCTTAAATATTCAAAGGAATAGAAAACTAATTATTTACTTGAGAAAGTGATTATAAAAGAGGAGAGTTTTTTTAGATGTAGAACCTAAAGTTCTAAGGATATTAAACAGAATGCGACAAGACGTTCACTCTTGATAAATCTTTTTGATGTTTTTAGTTCAGTGTCAAGCAACCGCTTTTCCTGCCGAGGGTTATATAACAATAATTCCATGAGCCCGCGTTGGATATGACGTGATAAAATAACCAACGAGCGCGTGGGGCGAGTTGGTTTTAATCACTTCATATCCAACAAGGGCGAATGGAATAATTGTTTTAGTAAATTCTCAAACCGGGTTTTGCCGCCGATTTTTATTTCCACAATTTTACAAAGCGTAAAATAAAAACTTTGGCGCACTATTTTCCATATGACGTAAAACTCCGACTATTGGCTCATAGTCGGAGTTTTTTAGCCAATCAAAAAGCTAGAAATGCAATAGTCGGAGCTGAGAATATACTAAATAACAAGAGTGCTTAAAAAATATCGCTTTTAAATTATTTTCGCGCACACCGCATTTTAGAATTTATGGCGTATAAACGTTGACGCTATACTTAGCAGCAGAGTTTCTTTTTGGTGAGAAAATTTCAGCAAAGCCAACGTGTCATAGCATCCAAGGTGGCCAGGCGAGGGAAAATTTTAAAGCAATAATCTTTGCTATTAAATGTGACTGTCACATCTCCCTTGTATAGTAAAATTTGTAATTTGGGCATGATTTGAAACAAACTGATCAACGCCAGCTTGTCTGGTTCGCATTGATAACGATGCTCGTAATAATCGTACTAAGATATAACATATATAATTCGACCTTCCAAATTAAATGGATCTTTTACAGACGAATGTCGTAATTTGGAGTTTCGAGCAGCTCAAGTACTGAAAGGTAAACGCCTGATCAACCACGTGATTCGCAGCAGTGATGTCATAGACAAGGAATTCTGTGGTGCGCTATGCTTGATGGAACCTAATTGTTTCAGTTATAATTTAATGTTGACAACAAGTGAAATTGGAAAACACAAATGTGAACTGAATAATGCAACCCATGAAGGACACGAGGAAGATCTGGAGGAAAACCTAAATTATGTTTACCGTGGAGCAATGGTAAGTGCTAGACAGAGAACAGGGAAATTTTAAGACAAAGAAAAGTGTTCCCATACCGCACGTAAATACGGGATGATGCATAAATTGGCATTAATAACATTCTTACAGCAGGAGGCACGGTGGGCCAATCACCGCGTTGGACTTCGGATCTGGCTGTCCGGGATCGAGTTCTGGTCGGGCAATGGATTATAAATCGGTATTGACGAATCTACTGCTGTGAAATAACCCTGCGATGGACTATCATTCCATCCAGGGGGCAGTAGAAATACTCTCAGTCGGTTAGTGCTAAAGAAAAACCGCTGTAAGCTTCGGTCTGATGCTAGAAAATGAGAAAAGAAAATTAAGGCATGGGTCTCCCATTAATTGGACCAAAAACATACGGGGTGGTCTATTTTCTGAGGCTTTAACCAGGACAATCTAAAACTTTGGCAAACTAATAAGTTTGCAAAGCTTGTCAAATTTATGTGGGTGACGTATGCAAATTAGATCACGTGACCTGTCAAGGTTATTTTTAGCTTAAAAATCTTTTAGCAAAGCGACAGCACTTTATATTATGTGCTGGATGCTGCTGTTAGCTTCATAGGCTTAACATAATTAGGTACTTTATTACCGTGCTCGGACTTTCTGGAAAAGTCGGTTTTGAATAAGAATGAACTTTTTTCTGGAGGACTGAGCACTAGTACAAAATACCGTTTATTTTCGAAATTAATGGATTATTGAACAAAGTCCGGGCACGGGTCTTTTGTTGTTTCCCCCCTAGACTTGTCTGGTTGCAGAAAACTGGAAAATCTGATGTTTTAACTTGGTACCATTTTTCTTCAAAGATTTTTACGAATTTTGTGGCCCTAACAAGTCGCGTGACCTAATTTGCATATGTCACTCACATAACTTTCACAACAACTGTCTTCCAAAGTTTAAGACTGTCCTGGATAAAGCCTCAGCAGATAGACCAACCCCTAAGTTTTTGGTCCAATTTTTGGAGACCCATGCCTTAATTTTCTTGAGTGGGCCACTAGGTTCATATACAGACATTATCCTACCCTTAATCAATAATGGCATTTTTTGTTTCTTTTTTATTCCCAAATAAATTTTATTCAGGAAAGTGAATTATTGAATATTATGACGACCGTTGAAACCGTCGGTGACGATAATTTTTATAGGCGCAATTGTTTATTGTGTATTGCTTTTCCGTTTTAGAACCATTGCGCCAACGGCCCTTGCAGTGATAAAGCAACCTGTCAAACCGGTTTTACACCAAAAAAATATCGCTGTCAGTGTCACGCAGGATTTACGGGACAGAATTGCATTGGTAAGAGACATGCAAATTATTATCTTAGGGAATAAATCTGATTGTCTAACTTCGTAAACAACAGCTCCTCCTCTACAAAATCCGCACTACTAAAAACTTAGGCAGGGAGTCATGTGCGACGCTGAACACGCGGACCATAGGGAGGGGTGGTGGCCTCCCTTAAATCCGCGCGATGTACTCAAGATCCATAGGCGAATTGGCACCTTCGGCCTTGGGGTGCGGCCGCGACTACTCTGCAAGAAAAAATTACACGATGCCCTAATGTGTGACTATTGAACAGATATACAAACACCCAAAAGATGCATTGTAAAAACAAGACGTTTGCCCGAACATTGAGCGTTTTTGCCCGACAAATGCCCCCCCCCCCTTCTTCCTTCCCTGCAGCTCTTGCGCCTATGCTGGATCGAACAGTCCAGGTTGGAGCCTAGATTGGGGTCCTTGTGCCTTGCTCTTGGGTTAAATGAAACACTTTACTCTCATAATATACACCCAGCTAGGTGTATAAATGGGAACTGGTGAATCTAATGCTGGGGATTACTCTGCGATGAAGTAGCGTCCTGTTCCAAGTCGGTTAATGCTACAGATAGCTCCGACAGTATGGGCCAATTGGCCTGAAGCGGACTTTGACTGTTAGCTAATTAGATACAATATTTATAGATATTGATGAATGTGATGCAGGAGAATATAGCTGCGATGCTAATGCTGAGTGTATCAACACCGAAGGATCGTACAACTGCACATGCAAGCTTGGATATCATGGAGACGGGAAGAATTGCGAAGGTTAATTGTTTTGAAATTAATTTAATGCTGGGGTAGAAAGCGCGGTGAAAAATTATGGCGACATTTGATCGTACAGACCCCATTACGGTTTGCAGAACCACCTTGGAAGGACCCATTGCGAGATATGAAAACTACGACGTCTTTCTTAACCACATTCATTCTCTGTTATAAAGCTAGAAAGTAAATGGTAAGTTTGAGCATGGCGCTTGTCCTGAAGACGCCAAACATCGACGAGAAAACTATCACAGATAATTACTTACATCTTTACCTTTTATTTAGGGTAGAAAATAATGCAAAATGATTTAAATGCACAAATTTGGTAAAATTTAACTTTTTTTGCATAACAAAGTCTTTCAAGTTTGAATGTAAAGGGAGACTTCAATTTCAAGTCTCCTGCGTATCTTTATCATCAGTTCACTTGGGAATGATGGACGGAGGAATGGTATTTCGAAAAACCCAGGCCTAGACAGTGCCACTGAAGTCTTAACAAAATAACTTGATTTCGACTAGAAAGCCAAGAGCTGCTCTACCAGATGACATATTTTTGGTCATGACGTCACCATCGTTGGTTCACAATCTAAGGTTTCGTGATTTTCTTAGAATGTCGAAAAATAACGGAAATTAACTTGGAATTAAGGCCAAAATGCTTATGGAATGTAAAAATGCATAAATATTTCTATTTTGCTCAAGACAGCTGGAAAAAGAAGAATTATCACCCCTCGCCCGCCCACTTATACTTTCACTGACTTTAATGGTTCTACTTTTTTTTCAGATGTAAATGAATGTACCACAGGAACACACAACTGTATTCACGATTTCTTGTGCAACAATAGCAAAGGATCATTTAGCTGTAGTGGTGAGTGAACATTTACAAAGACTTCATACGATGCTAATCAGTTTGTGACATCTGCCCTTGAAGAGACCCACCTACCTTCTGACTCGGTCGTGCAACAAACGATGCACAGTTTTTGGCAAAAAAGAGAAACGAAAGGAGGAGTTCTTTTCGAACTTTTGTAAAGGCTTGTTTTAGCAAAAAAATATTTTGGGACAAGGTGCACTATAAAAACCTAATTACAAGTAACATTCTTCTTTGAAATTTAAAAATTCATTGAAATCAAAATGGAAGAATTTTAGTTTCGAAAACTTTCGAAAACACAGGTCAATATTTTTAAATTAATAAGAGTCAAAAATTATTTGATGGACCCAGAATATTTAAAAGTGACTCGCAAAAAATATATTTTTTTATATGCTTGTAGATTACAACGAGTTGTAGATTACAATACAGAATTTTGTAATTGTTTACAGTTAATACCTTCGTTCTTTACAATGTGATCGGTGGGTTTATATTATTGCATTCTGCCATTTCTAACTTGGCTATTAAAATTTGGGTGTGGGGTTAATTTGTCGAAGAATTGGTTTACAAGGGTTAAAGGCCATTTGCAGTCCGTACTGCGCAATCTCCGCCTGTAATGTTTATTGAGTCTCAAACGATGAAAAGTAAACAAACCAAAATGAAAATTACGGGTAAAAACTTACCTTTTTCTTCCTTATTAACATCTGATATACTTGCAAAACAATAATAAAGAGTAGACGAACCTCGACGATATTCCAAACCGACGTTTCAGCTCATTGCGAACTCCCAAACAAAACGACCCGCAATGGCGGACTCAAAAACTTCATGTACGCAATTACCGAAGTGTAACGTATCAAAGAATTCAAAACGGAAATGTAAACAAATCCCGAAACTGTGCAGTACGGACTGGAAATGGCCTTCAAATTTATGTAGTGATTTAGAAACGTTGAAAAGCCAACATTTTTGGCAAAGAAAACGTTTGATGATAGATCTCTTATTAGACATTTATTGCGAACTATCGTTGTACTTCTTAAATCATAATTTGTTTTTGACTCGTATAATCTTTCTCGGTGCAGATTTGACTTGCAAGGAGCTGTATAACAGAAATTTGTAAGTAAAAGATGAAGAATTTGTAACATTTACCTTGCCCCATTGTGCCCAATCACACAGTAAGACAGCCTAATAATATGAAAGATTCTTTGTTGAACGCTTTCAATCTTCTCAGGTTTGTTTCAGTGTTTCGCAGGATATTATTCATGGTATGTGAAAGCGTGAGAAAGCGAGAGATGGTTCTTGAATGCAAATATATTATCATTCTCTCAAAAAGCTGTTTTTTTTCCACATTTTTATTGAAACTGTTGAATACAAATATGCATTTCGTATACATGGTAACACATGCCAAAAACATTATTTTGTAATTAACAGACACTCAAAAGCTAATGGAGGAAAGTCTATTATAATGAATAATCTCTGTTTAATGGGTTGTTTAGGTCTCTTTACTTTTTAAATGCTCCACACCTGAACGAAATTACCTTGACAATGGGATAGTCTAGGCCTCAATCAATATTTAGCCAATTTTAATTGAAGGGCACAGTCAAGTAGAGGAAGACTTTGTTTTTCGTGTTTATGTTTCTATTTATTATAAGGCCGTGTCTCACAAATGGGGACCAGGAACAACTGAATTCACCAATTTTCTACCTGACTGCATGGGAGATAAATGCCCGCCTTCAATTATTTGGCTTGGCTGTGCCTAAAACGCTCCTCTCAGCGAGTCCACAACGATAATTTCCTTGATTCGTGTTAGGACCCGCCGTCCAACATTATGGATGAAATGTGCCAGTAATCGCAACAAATCGAAATCGACAATGAACGAAACTTTTTCTTTAAACTTTAGGTACAGAGAAAACAAGGCCTACCAACTGAAAGTTGGATCCGAAGGATTCCTAGCTTATTGTATCATGAGTGACGTCGGCATGGGTCCATGTGGGGGAGGTGGATGGACGATGGTCATGAAGATTAACGGAACTCAAGTGATTATATTTATCTTTTTATCGGCATCACTAAAATGTTCAGATATTGCTAAACAAAGTTGGGGTTTTTCAAACAGGAAATAAGTGAGCGCGGCTATGGCTTAAAATTATTATCGATGCATACTGAATGATTACTGAATTTAGTTTTAGGCGAGACCCAAGAGAATCATAGGTATGGCGCGGCCTCGCTTTGCACTTATAAAAGTACTGCTACAACTTTTTCAATATTTTCACTTGTACTAAATTCACGTCAAGTTCAGTGATACGCGACCATGACCTTACACCGCAACGTTTGATTGAATTTCGCGCCATTCTTCCATATTAGTTCACAACACAGCACAAAAAACGAAAGGATCGATACCGCCAACTGCTCGCAGGAGTTTTGTTGGAAGGGTTGCATGTCACTGTATAATACTGTAATAACATATTACAAGTAAAAATACACCAACGTGAAACTTTAATTTACACCCAAGCGCAATGTTTTGGGTTAAAATTTCACTTTGGCTTGAAATGTATCTTTACTGGAATTGTTTTCGAATTTGGCTATCGCTTTTCCTCTGATTCCCTGTTTTCGTCACAAAGCAGCCAAAAGCTATTTAGGATAGAAATGAAATTTTCCAGTTGTAGGTTCCTTGAAGATGAACTATCTTATGTGTGCTTAATTATCTTTACTGCCTCATCTACATTTGTGTAAAGCTGACTATATTCTTTTGTCCTTAGGAAAACTTCCTCTATGATTCCAATCTTTGGACCAACACTGAATCATTCAATATTGTAGGAGGGGAGACTGGGTTTGACACAAAAGAGACCAAGCTACCGACCTACTGGAGTACGCCCTTCACCAGAATCTGTCTTGGAATGAAGATCCCTGGCGAGGCCACCACAAATTTTATCGCCATAAACAAAACCGCTGACTCGCTGTACTCACTGACAGCAGACGGGCAATTCCGAAACACATCACTGGGCCGCAACACATGGAAAACGCTGCTGGGTTCCCAAGGTTCACTTCAGCGTCACTGCAACAAAGAAGGGTTCAATACAGCGAGTGACTCTCTGAGCCACTCCAAAACAAGAATTGGTATCATAGGTAACAACGAAAACCATTGTTCAAGCTGTGATTCCAGAATCGGGTTTGGAACTGGAGGACTTCCTGATTACACAAACTCGTGTGGCATTGCTCAAGCCTTTGCATATGACGGAGACAGGTTTATCAAAACCATGGGATACATATTCATTCAGTGACACTCGTAGCCGTCTTTACATAAGCAGTTTTACTGCTACTTGATACGCTGAAAGAAGCGGTCGTTACTAAGCACAGGAATGAAGCGAAACGACAGGAATGAGGCGGACTGAACCGGAATGACACCGGAATGAACCGGAATGAACCGGAATGGACCGGAATGGCACCGGAATGAACCGGAATGGACCGGAATGAAAAGGAATGGACCGAAATGAACCGGAATGGACCGGAATGAACCAGAATGGCACCTAAATGGACCGGAATGAACCGGAATGACACCGAAATAGACCGGGATGAACCGGAATGACACTGGAATGAACCGGAATAGACCGGAATGAACCGGAATGATACCTGAATGGACCGTAATGTCACGGGTATTGAGCGGAATGACACAGGAATGAACCGGAATGGTACCGGAATGGACCGGAATGACACCGGAATGGACCGGAATGAACAGGAATGGCACTGGAATGGACTGGAATGGAATGGGATGGAATTGGTGGTTTCACTGTCAAGGACTCTAAACCTAAATTCCAAACAATTTTACTACAGAACAAGGAATTTCAGATTTTGATAATAAATAAATAAACATTTTCTCCACGTATCAGGCATGTGATGTTCGCCGCTCGCAAGTTATTTGCTGAAACGTTCCTCGCAAATTTACGAAACTCAGTATGGAGACGCCATAGTTGTGTCCTTCTGAGGGGTACAAATATGGCCACCGTGATGCCCGAGATACCATCTGGAATTCAGTTGTCCTATAACAGCGCACTTGTGGCTCATGAGCTATTATACTTCCACATAAACACCACTTATTATATTTGAAATGTTTAAACTGCTGAAAATCGAAGGTTAGGGCTTTTTCTAAACAAAACAGCTTTGTCCCGGCACTCAGCTTGATGTCACACGCAGCGGAGAAAATAGATATTCAAGATGATCTGTTTTCCAAATGAAAGGGCACTATTGAGCTGAAGATTTGTTGAAAGATATAGTTTTAGTTCACCTAACCTAGTGACAACGAAACTTTTGTAAGAATAGCGAATGTCGATTTCAGAATTTTATGACGTCACATGAAAACCAAGAATAGGACGCTGCAGGAGCTCCTGGACGCCGATGTCGGTCAATGTTTTAACATGTTAAAAACAACGGTTTTGCAAAAAAATATGGTTGGTTTTTTTTAATTTCAAGGGTGGTAAAGTCGCTGTTGCAAAGAGGTTTCTGATTACTTTAAACGTATTGACATACTCCCCACCCCCCCCCCCCCCTCCCCCATGCGTCCGTTCTGTTCAGGAAGAAGAAACCACGGTATGGAACTTACTTGTAGTAAAGGGATTCTATGTAATCGATAATATTTCTTTGGTAAAACTAAAGAACCCCAGTAAATCAGGTTCGACCTCTGTACATGCCTATTGGTAGCTAAATGAGCAAACTGGGTCAAGCAGCACCTCGCGACACGCAAAAAATAGTTATGTAAAAAATGCTTTTGAAAGCCCTACCTTTGGTACGCAAATTAGAACATTCGCTAACATCAGCGACTTTTTATAAATAAATATCATTCCGGTGTCTTTCTGGTCCATTCCGGTCCATTCCGATGCCACTCCGGTCCATTCCGGTATCATACCGGTTAATTCCGGTGTTTAGTAACTGAACACAAACGAGAGACGAGAAACTGTGACTTCAACAATCACATTGCTGAGTACCGTCGACTTACGAACCACATTATCGACTGGGCTTCTGCTTACTTTTTGAACTACAGTATCTTGCCCTATTTCCCGGACACCCCTATTTCCGGACACTTCGACTTAACAATTCCGTATTTCATTGAAACAACAAAACAAATCCGATCGATATCTTCCAAATACTTATCGACTAGTCAGCTTTCGTTTGATACCTTCGTGGCCAAACCATGCTCTGTTTAGGCGAGAACATTCGTTTTCAGTTGAGGTGGGTAAAATTTTGTTTCTTCTTAAATGCGATTTTTAGCGCGCGTCGAATTACCTATTTACAGTTAATTATAAGCGGTCTGTTCTCGCAAAATACGATACATATTAAACTTTTTTTTGGACATAAGTAAAGCTTAAAGGACTTGATTTGTCAGCATATAAGAATTTTCTGTTTTCAGTTTCGTATCTTCGAACTTGCCCACAAAAGAGTTTATTTGCATTTTTGGTGAGGTGTTCCTATTTCCGGACACCTAACGATAGCAAACTAGCTTCTGTTTTAAATTCAATCTTATCGAAGTGTTGTTGAAATACAAGCGTTTTTATAACCCCCTTTCATAATTTCAACTCACCTGAAATAATTATTTGAAAAAAAAAAAAATACTTGAGTGTTGTAGCCCAAGTCCAGTCCAGTATCTAATAAATCAGTCGCCAGTCTTCCTCGTCTTACCGTGATTTCAAAACATTGATGGCTTCTTCGCTAAATAATCGAAAGAAAAAGCTTTCAATTTCGGACAAAAAGTAATCTTTTAAATGGATGTTTATTTATTCAACTTTTATAAGCTATATTTTGCCACAAGGGAGAAGAATGTTCCCAAGAAAAGCGGAGTATTTATCTCGTAACGATCGTCCGGAAATACGGCAACCTGTCCGGAAATTGGGCATCCAATTCGACGAAGTCTTTCCATAATTACGAAGAATCCAAAGAGTTCCAGGCGATGAAACTTTATCACCTACTTACTAGTTGTGGAAGCTAGCTTGTGGCTGAATTTCAGCTTGTTTGCTTGTTTTGAGGTAAGATATTACGGTTTATGCAAAAAGTGTCCGGAAATAGGGCAACATACTGTACAGCACTAAGTATTTTCAACGACTGACTTTGGAAAGCTGGTTTACTAAATTAGAACAGAATCCTCTCAACAGAAGTCAACAACTACCGGCACCGTACAAACGACTAATTCACGACATGGAAAAAACAAACAGACCGAATAGAACGACCTAACTTTACCGACGGATCGAAACCTGCCAATCACGACCGACGACATCAACTACGCGAGTATGTTCATGCAATGACATCACGGCTAAACTGACCAATCAGTTTTCACAAACCAGACTTATAACATTCGACTGACAACCAACTCTTCCCATGACTTTGATGATGACTTCCGCTCAGGTTGTCGAAACGGCACCTAAATGTTGATTCGTGTAATTTGGAATGATTTTCCACGGCGCGTTAGTATCGGTGTTAAATCTTCTCACCCACGAAGCTTTCGAGGCTTTATTCATAGAATAGAACTCAGTAATTTTTAGACCACCTTCGTTCCTGTCTCCGATTAAACTGTTCTTTTTTTTTTATTTTGTGACGATTGTTGTCCCATATAAAATTCAAATACAATCGTCTCTACATTTTTATCGAAATCTTCATTCAGTGGCAAAACCGAAGCATTGTAGGTTAATTTAGACAGCCCAAGCGACAACATTAATTTTCCCTAGCAGAGTAATTTCCTCCTATCCCATGAATCGAGGATTCTCTGTAGGTCTTCAATTTTTTTCTCAAACTTCAGTCTATCGCTAGTGCTGCTGACGTTGGTGAAGTAGATACCCAGAGCATATGCTGAAACTTCTGGCCACCAAAACCCGAACGGTTGCAGGAGTGTTTAACCCTCTGAAATACAAAGGGAGAGAATAACAGAAACGATAACAATTGGTAGCTTAGGGAACAGTACCCAGGCTATGATGTGAAGCATTATTGCATGAAGGGATCCGAATAAGTTTTGAAATTTTTTGTTAATAGACCAATTCCGATATATTAATATTCTAACATGTCACCGAGGCTTGTGGGAATGAAACAAAAGATTTTGCATCGAGGCTTAGGGATGAATAAATAATTTATTTTGTTTTATTCCCCTACGCCTCGGCGCCATGTTAGAATTTTAATATATCGGAATTGGTCTATTCAAACCGTGCAATGGGAGGTCAAACACCTGTCAGGGCATTGTTTGTTTGTTGCTATAACACCGCTTCCTTCTGCTTTTGCCCGATGATAAAAGTACATAAAGCGGTTATATATTTAAGCAACAGAGGACATTTTCTGTGTTTACATAGCCTAATTTGAGACAGTTAGGCAAACCCGAGACGCAGTCGAGAGTATGCATAACTTTCGACCAAACCCCCTTTTATAAAACATCTCTTAAAAATGCGCACGAAACTAAAACGTCACACCCGTGTTTACATACTCTAGTCTATAAACACACCTATCAACCAATGAGAGCACGCGTAGTATCTCAGTTATTTTATAAATATGTATATTATTTTTGTTCCATTCTTCAAATGAACGACACTTAGCACTTTCAAGAAACTTCAATTTTACTTTCAAGTTTATGAATGAGCGCTTTTTCTGCTAATTAATTTGCACCCATATTATGTATAAATGCCGCTAAAGTGACTTTAGTTAGCTAGTAACTTCACTTGCAGTTCCCCACTGTTCTGATATCAATAATCGGACTAAACCAATCGAAATATTGGAGCCAATATAACAAAATGTAGTCTACCGTGGTGAAAATGAGAGCACGCGTAGTATCTCAGTTATTTTATAAATATGTATATTATTTTTATTCCATTCTTCAAATGAACGACACTTAGCACTTTCAAGAAACTTCAAGTTTACTTTCAAGTTTATGAATGAGCGCTTTTTCTGCTAATTAATTTGCACACATATTATGTATCAATGCCGCTAAAGTGACTTTAGTTAGCTAGTAACTTCACTTGCAGTTCCCCACTGTTCTGATATCAATAATCGGACTAAACCAATCGAAATATTGGAGCCAATATAACAAAATGTAGTCTACCGTTATTTCATGTCGATGTCGAGTTGACTTAGGAAATAGTTAATAATTAAAACTAGTCAACTTAAAATAATTTGAATAATAATGCGTTTGAAAAAGATGCAAAACCAAAAGCAAACAAACAGAGAGAAGGAATAAGTAATATACAGAAATAGAAATAAAAGTAAATTAGTTCTAAAAAGTTAAGTTAAATAAAAAACAAAAAACAAAATATTTCGTCTGCTGGGGGACATTAAATAAATTTGAAAATTCTTCGTCTTCAGATAACATCTTGAGGAAACAATCTTATCCAGTTTCGAGATTAAAAATCAAGTTTAGAAATGTGTTGAAGACTCTTCAGTCCGTTTCTACAATGCGATTAAAAGTCACTTTTATAAGACTTGTTAGAAGTGATTGTTTAGGTAAATATTGAAGAATTGTAAAAACGGACATATTCGTCTCTGAATTAATTACCGTAGATGTCCAGTAGTGCACGCCTGGATAAAAATGATTTAGTTAAACTCCATTGTTTAATACCGAGAAGGGGCAAAAACAAATTAGTGATTGAAATTAATGCTCTCACGCGAGTTTTATAAGTCGAAAGCACGGAAAGAGTTTCTTCACGTATAAAAATTTAGCGTTGTATAATATCTTCGATGTTGTCCATTTTAATCTGTTCCGCCATGTTCTTGTTTTCGTCTCAGATACCAGGATTTAGCTGGTCTGTAGGTTAGTTTCTCTTAGGCAGCCTAATGATATTTTTTTCTAACTTTGCTTGTTTTGTTTTGACTTCTTGTGAAAGGGGTCTAAAATGCTTGACCGAATCCCGGACATGAATTTGGGCAAGCGAGAGTTAGAACTAAAGGGCTAGTTTATTTGAATTATAAAGGAGACATTGTATTGGATGATGGCGATTGGAAATTAGCAAGGCCCAAAATTTTATTCAAGATATTTGTTGAAGAATACAATTAGCTTCTATACATGTAAAACAACGTACGTGGTGGCCAATTCTAGAACGGCATGGGGAGCTGAATGTCTTGTCATGGTTATGTTACTAACTTATGAAACTATGACATCAGTAAAGCATGACACCCGAATTGCAACGTAAGTGTGGATTAATCGTACGGGAGATAAGAGTAAAACATTTGACAAGTGAGCCTTACATATTGAAAGACTATTTCTAATTTTAGTTAAGCGTCCCATTGGTAGACAGCTGACTTTTGATAGTTTCTTAAAAAGGTGTTATGTCGGTGCCAGTTAGTTATCCCTAGACAGGTTGATTTGGGCGGTAGCTCTTCCCATTACTTAGAATACGAGTGTTTAAACAGTTTATTTCAGCTAACCTTCACACCATGTCATGTCATGTCATATCATGTCATGTCATCATGGCATGTCATGTAATGTAATGTAATGTCATGTTATATCATGTCATGTCATGGCATGCCATTTCAGGCCATGCCATTCTATGCTATGCCTTTATATTCTATGCCATACTCTCTTGCCGTGCATGTCATGGCATTTCATGCTACTCCATGATATCCTGTGCGATCCATTAATTACATTCGACGCCAATCCACTCAGGTCCCTGGATTGCTTTTACGTTATACATCCAAGCTTTGTTATTCCTTTCCATGCTATGCTATCCACGCCTTGCATGGAATGCCATCGACAACATTCCCTAGCATTCCATACCATTTTGTAACATTCCATTCCATGGTATTCAATGCTTTGATCGCATCAGTGCAGCTGATATATGAAAGCAGGCAACTTGTAGTTTTTCTTTACACACTAACAACATTTTAAATGCAGCCATTAAACATCTCATTCACTATCGACTTATAAGTTACGTGATCGACTTTTCCAAACAGAAATCCATGAAAGCTGTTTCGATCAAGCCGTTGGTGTTACCGATCCTAGTGTCATTGCTGATAATCAGATGACAGCTTCCTCCGAATTTAGCGATGATTACCAGGCCCCTTACGGTCGTCTTTACTTAGACAGAGGAGATGGCTGGTGTGCAAAAGAAGCAAACAAAATTGACGACTGGCTTCAGGTTGATCTTGGTAAAACAATTGAAGTGTGTGCTATTGCTACGCAGGGAGACAGAAATGGGAATGAATGGGTTACAGACTTCAAGATATCATTCTCGAGCCTTGGAATCAGCTGGACACCATATAAGGATACAAATGGGGCGGAAGTGGTGAGCCTTAATCTATTTCCTTAAGGAGACTGCTGTGCCATGGTCGAGTGTAGTCTAGTTCATTAACCGATGTAAAACTAGAGAAGAATTAACTCTATGGATCTAAATTACAATCCCATTGCTTTGTTTAAGACAGATATGTTTCCTGGGCGTTTAAATTAAGAGACGCACAGAAACGAGATTAACAGTTTTCAGACGAACTAAGTAACAGCGAAAAAATAGTTTTTATCTTGAAGGGAATGTGGGCTTTTATATAATGAATTAAAAACTTGAAAACAATAGGCTAACGATTCTCGTTGTCTTCCTTAAACAGGAATTTCACAGGAAAGGTGACAGCAACACAGCTGATCAACACAAGTTCCCAGTACCAGTGCATGCAAGATATATTCGTTTTCATCCAACTAAGCAGCACGCGTGGAATTGTCTAAGGGTAGAGATATTTGGAGCCGAAGGTGAATAATCACTAGTCCCTGTAATAAGCAATTATTGATGGGACTTTTGGAATAACGAGGACGCCCAAATGAAGATAGAGGATAGTCTAATCAAGTAACAAGTTAAAAAAGAGATCGTTAATGAGGTGGTGTTATGCATCTAATTACCATAGCTTTGCAGTAGGGAAAAAATGGGAAAAAGGCGAATATAAATTAATTTGGCAATCAAACTACTTTCGGATTGAAATAATTCTCAAAAGTATAACAACGGGATTTTAACTCTTTTTATTGTGTAATTCTGAACATGAAACTGATGGGTATACCTAAAATAATAACGATGACCATAACGATAAACATAGCAGCAATAATAATAACTAAAACTGACTTAAAACTAAACCCAACAAAGCTTTAAAAACTATACCCAACTAAGGCTTAAACTACAACTAACTCAGATTGAATGTTATTCAGTATAAAAGTTTCAAATTTTGTTCAAAAATGTTGGAAAATGTCTCCTCAATTCGCTTGAAAGTAAGGCCCATGAATCGTTTATTGTTCAGTAACTTTCAGATAGAATTATGAAAGCTAGTTATAACGACTGAACTGAGTAATTCATTTTTTATTCTTTTTCATTTTTTTCTTATAATACAACGATAATGCAATTAGGTGTAAAAATGGTGATCCTAAACGTTACGTGAGATATTCCAATAACGATATCGATAGTAAATTATCCTTTTTTGCAGGTTACTGTCGTCACTTGGAGTTTAGAGATGTCCGATTATTCAGAGGAAAACGTCTGATAAACCACTTGATTCGCATTGTTGATGTGAAGGATGAAGGCTTCTGTAGGTTACTTTGCTTCTCGGATAGCAATTGTGTTAGTTTCAATTTCATGAAAAGAGGTGAAATTGGAAAACATAAATGTGAATTGAATAACTCTACCTTTGAAGAGGGCGAGGACGCCTTGGAGGAAAATCCAAATTATGTATACAAGGGAGCTACGGTAAGAAAAATTGTTACGCGAATGGACACTAATTATAGCACCAATTACAACAAGCAGTTTTATGTTATATAGTTTACCCTATAAGCTACCATATTTATTCTTCATTCTATTCTTCCTTGTTATATTTTACCTTACCATCTCTATTATTTTCTGTAGTTTCAACATTGCATATATTTATTTGTCTTGTCATCTTATATGTGCTACATGTTACTTTTATTGGTTAAACATTAACTGCTATTGGTTACAAACTGAAACCTTGAGAGTCGTTATTTTCCTTTCATTATATTACTGACAGTGAAGAAGAATAACTCTGCTATTTGAAATATTGGCCAATAAACTTTGCCCTTTTGCCATTCTACTAGCCTTGCAATCATTTTGGTTTCCTTTAATTATTATTATAAGTTTATAATTTACCGTTGATACTTTGTTTGCCGTAAGAGAAGCGTATGTTAATTTATCAGGTGCATTCATGAAACACACAAAATCAGTTTAGGAGTGATAATTTAAACATTCTAAAACCTCATATTTTTGCAATGTCGTCATTCACATAAAAATAGAAGAAAAAACAGCAACAAATATGTACTGCAGCATTTAACTTTTTGATGTTTTAGAATTCGTGTATGAACAGCCCCTGTAAGAACAAGGCAACTTGTCAAACAGGATTTACAGACAGAGGATATCGCTGTTTATGCCTTCCTGGATTTACTGGTCACGATTGTGAAAATGGTGAGAAATTGAAGGTTTCTCCTTATCTTTTCTGTGCATTTCGGATAAATTCTATTAAATATTTTCTTTACATAACGAAACCTGGCACGACGCTGATTGACTGGCACAAATACGTTTCTCTTGGCATCTGCAGCTGTTCTTGTGCTCTTGTAACACCACTCCATTCATTGGCGTCATGCAAGTGTTACACTTATGATTTTCAGCCATTCTATTTTGGGTAACATTTCATGGAATCAAGTACTAAAATAATCGACACTCTTCTTTAATCTGTGTTTATTTGTTGGTTGGCTATACCGCGGTATATACACGTACCTCCTCTATTATTTTTAACACTACGTCTCTGAACGCCTGTTAGCAATCCCCGTTATCCCTCTACCAAAAAGCACTGGGGAGGTCACTATGCAATGCACACGTGCAAATAGTAATTGTGTCGTCACGACCGTATCCTGTAAAAAATATGTTTAATTCCGCGAACACCTTCGGTACGTAGAGAAAGACGACAAAAATGCATCTAAACCGGTCGTGAGACACTTAATCTCCCAAATCATGCTAAGCAACATATGGCAGTCTGTGGCCTTTCCCTTCACCAAGGAAGCACGGAAAGCCGCAAAACTCTAGAACAAAAATTTGTTTTTCAAATCGGCACTCTTAATCCTTACGGTGTCAACGAACGCTTTTCATTCAACTAACTTATTCCGTTGTTTTCACATTACCAGGCACCAACCAATAGCGAAGCTCCATATTTCTGTATATAAACCACACACGACCTACAATTCCTTGATTCGCTCCGACGAAGGGCTAACGCTCGACACGTCAACTCTCTTATTATCCACATACTCGGTCAAATTGATCGTCAAAACACACGCTGTGCGGGCCGCAACGGCCCTGAAGCTGATTGGTTCACGCGATGAATTTAAACCAATCAGATTACGTTCAGACCGTTTGGGGTGGGAAAACCATCGAGGTGCGTACGAGCGAACAGCAAGCTTTTAAGTTCAGTTTCACACAAAAGGCATGGTTTTCAGAGAGCAAAATCGGCCTACTTGTTATAAATGGGAAGAATACAGACAAAAAATTCGGATTTAGACTTGAAGATAGGCTAGAAGCAAGAGCACGATCCAGAAGAAACAAAGAAAGCAAGTTCTTGTCGTCTTTGCAAGAAGCGAAACGTCGTTCACTTGATTAACGTACTGCGGGAATTTTACACCGACGATCAACTGGAAATTGTAAGTTCGTTAAATATTGATTATCTATGAGTTCTTAACTCATTGGCGATTATTTTCAGAGACTTTGTAGCTACATATATCCGCAAAGTTCTGCACCTGTTCAGAGCATATCGGTCCGGCTTTTACAGTTATAACATTTTCAGCGCGAAGTAAGTTCTTACTTGTATTCTTGAAAGCATTATTAAATATGTGAGTCATCAGGATGTTATTTGGCCTTGTATATGGATAATAATGACATTATCGGGAAAATTGTTTATTGGCACCCGTGCAGTGTCATTTGCGACCATCGCGCTTCGCGCTCGGGCCGCAAATGACAGTACGCGGGCGCCCATAAACAATAATCCCTCAAAAAGTCATGTTAATACCCTATTATCAACCCAGTTGATAAAACCAAATTATATTGTTATATTTCCCACCGACGCAGCAGAACATTTTCTTTAGAAACTTACCCCCTCTATTCTTTTGCTTTATATGATTTTCTGCCCAATGTTACTTTTGGGGGATAAAGATCAATGGCAGTGAAGTGATCGGGAAATTCGCAAAGAAAATCCGAATTAAACTAAGGTTTCCTAACAGAGGCGTGAAATTCATTAAGGGTTAACTTTGCTGATGTGACTGTTACCTTGTTATCTTTTCTTGTTGTTGCAGCTATCACATGCAAGGACATATACCACAAGAATTTGTAAGTGAACGACAACTGGCGTTTCTGTTACTCAACTTAAACGTTTTATTTTCTTACACTTTTCATCTCGTTTCGGACAAATTTCGGACATAAACTCCGGTAAATTTGCTGAAACATTTTTAAAGTAAATTTTTGCACCTTTTAAACACGAATTAGACTGATGAAAACATCTGTGCAAATGATAATGCTGCAGGATGCATTGAATATAGCCCCATTACGCCATTACCCCATTACATTTTCCTTTCCAGTAATACGTTAAAAGAACGAGCAAAACCTAACCTCAGTTCTAGCTCTATCATATATATTGGCATTCGATTCATGTGATGGCATCGCCAAAGAAAATACTTACTTAAAACTTTTATACTGCACTGTAAGTCCGAAATTTGTTGCAAGTAACGTAATCAAGAATATTATTTAATAAATCAACATTCAGGTCTAGTGTAAATATGGCGTACCGAATGAAAGTAGGATCTGAAACCATTCTTGTTTACTGTCACCTAACAAAAGCCGGCCTTGGGGCATGCGGTGCAGGTGGCTGGACGCTGGTCATGAAGATTGATGGCGCAAAGGTACTTTGTTATCCATATCCCTGTAAGCAATTAGCCATTTTCTAAACGAGAAGAGGACTGGGTACTCGAAAGAGCCTCCAAACCTTAGTCAAATTAGTCAAGTTTGAGCGTAATTAGCATGGAGGGACGCATGTCCCTCCAACCGTGCAAAGCTCTCTTAAATATAAGAGTTTCAAAAGTGTACTATATGTCTTTGCGTTTAAACTAATAACATTCAAATTTGGCAAGTATGCTAATGTTTCAATGCTCTTTCCGGTGACAGGCTTAAGTTTTCGATTCAGTTGGTTATAAATATTCGTTTCAAGTTTCCTGCTCGTTTAGAAAATGGCTAATTAGTTCAATTAAATGAGTAAATCCATTAATTATTTAATTAATTAATTATTATATCCCGTTGAAGCCCTGATTTTTTCAGGCTTCTTTATTCAATTGCGAAAATTGGAAATTCACTGAGATGATCATTCTTCACTTTCGTCTACATCCGCAAATATGATTTTTTTCATATATACTTCACATCAACATAAAAAGTGTAAAGATTCTAAACGGTGTTATAACTGAAACTTTCGTTAAACTAACTTAACGTTATTTGGCATGAAACAAGAAAATAAATTGGCAAAAAATTGATTGATTGATTGATTGATTGATTGATTGATTGATTGATTGATTGACTGACTGACTGACTGACTGGCTGATTGATTGATTGATTGGTTGCTGAGATTTTTTTAGCCTTCAATCAACCACAAACACTGAAACGATAAGCAAAACAAAGCTAAGCTAAGCATGCGGACACACAAACACATATGCGTGAGTTAGAGCTGAAAGACAATAATTAGAAGCAAGAGTTATGGTAAGTCTGGTTGGAAGCCAAACTATTTGAAAAAAAGGTGGGGGGTGGGGTGCTGTTTGCCGTCAAGACCAGCCTACCGTTTCTAGTTTGCTTTGCACTTCTCATCAATCGGTTTGTTACATTTATTTTATGACCTCTTGAAGCTATGCACTTCCTGGTCAGAGAGCCGGTCGAACATATTTCTTTTCTATTTAACGGCTTGTAATTATCCTCTTTCGCAGAACACGTTCAAATATGATTCCAGCTTTTGGACCAACCACGAAACATTTAACCCTACAGGAGGAGAGACTGGGTTAGACACCCAGGAGACGAAGTTGCCGACCTACTGGGGCACACCCTTTTCCAAGATATGCCTCGGTATGAAGATCCCTGGCGAGGAAAACATATTTTTCATCGTCATAAATAAGGCCGCTGACTCGCTTTACTCACTGATCGCCGACGGGCAATTCCGCGCCACATCACTGGGTCGAGACGCGTGGAAAAGGCTGCTTGGTTCCCAAGGCTCATTACAGCGAAACTGTAACAGAGAAGGGTTCAATGCAGCGAGTGACCATCTGAGCCACTCCAAGGCGAGAATCGGTATCCTTGGTAACAACGAAAACGACTGCTATTCCTGTGATTCCAGAATTGGGTTTGGTACTGGGGGCCTGTCAGATAAAACCATCACATGTGGAAACGTGGGTTCGTCCCATTCTCCAGATAACGGAGACAAACGTATTCAAGCCATGGGATATATATTTGTCCAGTAGCATGCGCATGTATGTATGTATGCGTGCTTTTAAAGGGTTATAGGACGGGTTCGTGGGTCAAAATTGAGATTTCTATTGTAAATAAATTTCGTCGATTTTTCTTTCTTTTGCAAAAAACAGAAATCCAAAATGTTTTTTTTTTTTCACTCCGGAGTTGTTGGGATTTTCTCTTTTTTGCGTGACTCTTTACGCCGCAGGTGTCGAGCTGTCAACACTGCTGCACCAAGCCATGTTTTTGCTGTTCGATATGAAAAATATGTAAGCTAAGAAGCAAAGGTCCACAGGCCTAGATTTCTGCCGAGAGTATGGGCAGCATATTGCGATTCGTAGGCGCACCGGATCGTGAACCGCATGCCGCTATCCATGACGACCATGAAAAATGAAATTACGTTCTAATTCGCTACGCTCAAACGAACGTAAATTATTTTACCCTTAAATTCCCGTAATAAATAAATCAGGCAAGAAGTATGGTAGGATGCGTAAGCGGATCCAAAACACAGTTTATTACATCGTAGATTAAATCATAATACAAAAATTACATTTTTTTTTTTTTTTTACAATGCATTCGTAGAACTCTTTATTGTTTACGCTAATATTAAGAAAAAAGGAACGTGTGAAGTATAAATCCTCAATGATATTACAAGCGTAAATACTTAGTTACTTGTAGTCTATTCTCAAGGCTCTCTTCAATGTACATATCCTTGGCAGAGTCAGACTTCCATCTGCCATGTATTTTAAGTAGTCTTTCTGAGATCGAATGACCACTATTACGCACTACAGATGTAATGCCACCGGATCTTAAACTATGAAGACCGTAATTATTAGGATTATAACCTAGCTTACTTAGACAATCTCTAAGAATTTCCCTGCATCTAGTATAAGAAATCTTACCACTTCTCAGGGTATAGCTAGAATTACTAGGATGAAAAGTTAGAGGTCTAAATAAAGGAAGATTACTATTGCTGTCAATCCCAGAGAGGTTTAAATACCTTCTTAAGACAACGACAGGACAGTACTTAGATCTGGAAGCACTAATATAGACATAATTCCCTTCCCTATAAATATCGGTTTTGCTTCGAGGCAAGAAAATCCTTATATAATCATTGTGAAACTCAATATGCTTCGGAACGATATTACATAAATCGTCATAACGAAGAAAACCTGCGAAAGCTAATGAGCATAAGGCGGCAATACGAAGATCCTTCAGATTAGAATCTTCCTTATTATGAACGTCCAATATGTTCCTAATGATTTCTGTGGTAATGGGCTTCTTTTTCATTATCGGTTGTGACCTCTGGCGTTTGGCAGATTCGATAATATTTCTGCAAAAATCGCTATCCAATGGGTTACAATCAAGACTGGGAACAAATGAATGTAGCCATTTAAGGGCAGCGTGGGTCAAAATTACAGAGGAACTGGAACTAAAGAGTGTTGGACTTCGAATAAATAAAGAGATACGACACTTAAAGGAAAAGGTAGCTCAAAGCTTATTTGCTTACTTTTACACCAATCCAAAAACTTCTTAATAACTCGCATATAGGATTTTGCTGTAGCATCTGCTCTGGATTTCAACATCACGTCTAAAACCCGATTGGCATTCAATGATGAAAGAACTGGGGAACCTTTCCATAACTTGCTTGAAGAAATTATCTGAAAGATCAAGAACATAACATACAAACTAAAAGAACAAACGTACACCCTAATTGTAGTGAGAATAACATGGGGATACCAAAGTGCCCAATGCATCATTGTTTGGGCCAGAGTCTGGGCCAGTGCCCTCTAAAACAAGACATCATTGTTAGGCCAGTGCCACAAGATGCAAATCATTGTTTCGGCCAGTGCCGCATGAGATGAAAACCATTGCTCAGGCCAGTGCCAACACACTTGATGAACAAGTCCAATTTGTTACTCAGTAAATTCAATTCTTAAGGCGATAATATAGCCTGTGAATTGGTGAGACCCTAACAGCGAATTATGATTTCTTCCGTGAGTAAGAACTTCCTTCCCAGCACGAATAACGTGGGCCGCAACAGAATTACCATATTTGTGCATAATTAATGGCCAGTAATGAGCCGAAGGCCAGAAGGGTACAACAAGAGTACCAACGGCATACTGACACTTCATATAATGCAAAACACGTGGAACAATACCCACAGGTGGAACCACGAGACAGTTCTCCCCGCCAAGAGGCTGAAAGAAGAAGTCGACACCTGCAGTATTGGGATTCCAGAATCTCGAAAAGAATTTGGGGAGTTTGTGATTATAATAATTGGCAAAACAATCAACAGTATGGGGCCCCCAACGCTCATCAAGAAATAGAAAAAATTCGTTGGTAATTTGCCAATCATCGGTATCAATTAATCGACTTATAAAATCAGCTTGCTGATTTAAAGTACGTGGAATCCACTGGACCTCTAAATGAATCCCCGACTGGATACAAGTACTGAAAATGCTCCGTGCGATCCTGTGTAGATCAAGTTTCATACTGCCCACTTCAACAACCTTAGAAGCGGCTTGGCTATCAGTATACCACTTAACGTGCGATCCTTTAAGTACAGGGGCAAATGATTGCAATGAAAATTCAATAACAGATAATTCTCTCCATGTTGAGCTTCGCAAACTTTCGTTCTCCGTCCACAATTTGTGACACACAAAGTCATTGTTAAAGTCAATAAATGCACCACCTCCAGTGGCACTAGCATCTGAGTATACAAAATAACTAGGATCTTTACTTACAAAGCAATATCTGCTGTTGAGGTTAATCAAATTATCTTTCCAAAAATATAATTCCTCTTTGCAATAATCATCAAGACAGAATACTGAATCCCAATTATCTACACACAAGGTAGACATAACACAATGTCTGGTCATTATCCTACCAATGTTTCCAACCACAGGTGCAGTGGAGATAATTTGACCCGTGAAGGAAGCCAGCTCTCTAGCAGAAAGTTTAAAATCGGCCTCAATAATTCGATCTATGGTGTTGGTAATCTTTGTAATTCTCCTCTCTACAATTTTTAGAGTACCCAATAAAGAATTCCAGGTTATACCTAACCAGTCCAAAACTTGAGTAGGTTCCCATATCGATTTCTCTTCATTCACTACGAAACCCGCACCATACAAGTCCCGCCTTACGGTTTGGGCCTTAAGAAGACAACCTTCTTTATCCTGAACTATCGCCCAACCATCGTCTAAGAAAATAGCTATGCAAGTCCCTTGTATTCTCCAATGTTTCTCTAAAGGTTTAAGAAGCTTTGTGAATATATAGGGAGCTGTAGACAAACCAAACGGAAGAACGGTGAACACGTAGAATACTTCGTTATTCGAATCTGGAGCACGCCAGCAAAACCCCAAAAACGTTTGGTGGTCCTGTGAAATTTCAATATGGTGATAGCCACTTTTCAAATCAAAAGAAAACATATACGAATCCTTGGCAAAATAAGCCATAGCAACTTTCCAATCCTCGTATTTGATTCTCTGATTAATTAGAGACCTGTTAACGTGACGTAAATCGAGAATTAACCTCTTTTTGCCACATGGCTGAATAGATACTGATAAGGGGTTAACAATAAAAGGTTGCTCATCAACCCTACAAACCCGACCTGAATTAACTAACTCAAGAACAGCTTGGTCAACGAAATTAGCATGAAGTCGAGCAGACTTATTATTCTTTAGCCTTACAGCTAATGGAAGGCTAGCAAATGGTAATTTGTAACCCTTTTCAATAATAGTCAGAATGAAATTTGGGGCACCAACAGATCTCCAAAACCCTAGATTTTTCTTCAAGTTACCCTTAACAGTTATAGACTGTCCGCTTTCAAGTTCGCATTTCTGTACGATTTCTTCTACCTGTGCCAAGTCTTCTTCACTGCTTTGATTGGTATTGAGTTGAATGGCTTCCGGCTGGCTTGTTGTAGGAGAGTCCAGGGTAAGTATTGTAGTTGGGAGACTGGTAACTTCCTGACCAGAACATGGATCTACAGTCCTTAGCCCAGTGTCCAAGTTTACCACACTTGTAGCAACGTGAGAAGTCGCAAGAAGCGTCTCTACGGCCTAAATAAAATAAAACGTAGTAAGCAGAGGGGGGGGGGGGGGGGGGGTGGGGATGGGAAACACTAGCGAAAAGATGTACAAACTGTGAAGTAGGAAACCGCAAACGTGAATGATGCGCAGAAAACTGTACAGAGTATAAGTACTAGAAACCGACCAATAACAGCGTAGCAGGCACAATAAAGGGTGTGGCAGGCGTTAAAGCGAAACAAGTACGACTAATTACTTCGAATACCAGCGGAAAATACATTTACGTTCTAATTCGCTACGCTCAAACGAACGTAAATTATTTTACCCTTAAATTCCCGTAATAAATAAATCAGGCAAGAAGTATGGTAGGATGCGTAAGCGGATCCAAAACCATATGAAATCACAAAGTAAATTGTAGGCAATTTTTCTTACCACGAAAAAGCTGATTATCAGCACCCACAGCAGCTCTAGCTTTCTTTCCACGCTCGTTTGTGAGTTGGTCCTTTTGTCGTCTCTTTCGACTCGCCGTTTCTCTAGCCTTTTTGAGCCGTTTCTCATCTTCGGAGTCGGACGCCAACTCATCGGATTCGTACTCCGCCACAACTTGCCATCCATCCTTGCTCTTGTCGGCAATTTTTATTAGCTTTTGCCGTTTGCGAATAAGCTCCCTGGCCTCTTGAGAATACTTCTTTATCAGTGGTAAATTTGGTTCGCCGCGCTCAGACTCGGTTTCTATGCTTTCAATAATGGAGTCCAATTCTGCATTGAGCTCGAACTGTTTTTGATTGCCCTTGTACTTCAATTGCACAACTTCTTTGTCTATTTTGCTCTTTTGCTCAATCTGCTTTGCTTTAACCTCCAATTTTTTCTCCAGGTAATCTTTAAACATTGAAAATACCTGGTCACCAGCTGCCGAGTTGCCAGTACCATGAACCGGTTGAGTCGTATCTGTTGAGTGGGACGAGCCTTCGGTTTGCTCCTGTTCGCTGGACATTAGTAGCACACGCTGATGGGAAACACTAGCGAAAAGATGTACAAACTGTGAAGTAGGAAACCGCAAACGTGAATGATGCGCAGAAAACTGTACAGAGTATAAGTACTAGAAACCGACCAATAACAGCGTAGCAGGCACAATAAAGGGTGTGGCAGGCGTTAAAGCGAAACAAGTACGACTAATTACTTCGAATACCAGCGGAAAATACATTACATTTATTGTTCTCCTAGTTTATGCCTGCATTCTTCTCTATTTCTACGGTTATGGGGTTCCGCTCCACAGTTTTACGGTCGGGAAGCGCTCCGCTGTGTATTGCCTCAAGAACTAATGACTCCGTGAATCATTCTGAGAGATACTGGGCGCCTCTATTAATTATAACGGCAAATAATTTAATTGTAAGTAGTGCTTATTACCGTATCGTAAGTTATGTATCTTTAGGCAATTGTCGTGAAATCAGTTAGTAATTGTGTCGTGAGTAGTTTGTAGTGTTGCAATAAAAGAGCCACGCTTTCAAAAAACATTAGTGGCAAAGATTAAAATGATAACATGCTATTAGGTGTTTTCATTTGTACGCGGCTCTCAGGTATACAAGCGCAGTATAGTGTTCTAGGTGAGGGGCCAAGAGGGCCCGGCCCCTACCCCCCCCCCACCCCTTATTGGAGAATATTTAAGGCCCGGAGGGCCGGAATAGGCGTGAAGGGCCTGAAAATCCCCCCCCCCCCTCCCTAAAATGATTCGTTACTGTTCATAGTCATAGAATTGCTACCGTATCCTTTCTAGTAAATTTAGGAAGTTAGTGAAGGTTTTACTCGGTCTAAAGAGAACTGGTTAAACAAATCCAATACAATGCAATGCAATGTAAATAATGAAACATCCGCGTAATACTCGGGTTTTCTACCTGTAAACAGTGTCTTGTCGACTACGTGCTACTAAAAAAAACTTTCTTCATTCCCGAACGGTGCAAAAAGATACTTTCAGTACTAGTCTTATAGTCTTTCCCGTAAAATCGTGAAAAACAGAAATGTTTATGGAATGTTATTGTCTTACAAAGAAAAAACCATTATTATTGCTAGTGCCATGAATTGTAATAAATAAATAAAAGAATATGTTCAGAAAAGCCAATCAGGTGTGAGAAAACTAAACCGCAAACAGCAACGGTCATTAGTTTGTGGTTTTGAGGTTTGTTCGCGTGTCCTGAACTTTGCTGCGATTGGTAACTACACAATAAACATTCCAGAATTTTTTTCTGGTGTTCACCACAGTTGGTCATAGTTTAATACATCGATTGCAAATGAATTTATAAATCAATTTAGGCCGGACTGAAAAACAATACATCTGTTTGATCTTTGATAAATTTCTTGGCAATTGCTCTTGCCAACTAGCAGTTACAGTTTGAAAAGGAATAAATGTGATGTTCTTCTAAAATAAATAATTTCATTCAGCATCTGTCCGCCACGTTTACTTGCCTGAATGACAGATAAGGCGTGGAATGATAAGACGGGGTGATTATAGCGTCATAAGTCATGTTCCTCGACCAATCAGAATGCCTAATTTCTTACAATTACTTCTGGAATTATACTTAGTAGTAGTAGGGGTCTGTTTGCGCACAAGCCAATCAGAAGCCAGGATTTTTTAGTAGACCATCAGAAAGCCGGATATGGATATAAATCACGCCACAACAGGAAATGAGTTTAAAACAAGTATATTCTCAAAATTACACTATTAACAAGCGAGATGAAAGTGTGTGTGTGTTCGATTGCATTTAATCCGTGTGATTTCTTCGATCTCAAGCAACAGGAAACCCAGCGTCACCATTACATTCTTTGATATGAACTGACATTTTAGTAAACAGTGAAAGATGTTATTAATTCATCGAGAGAAGGTACATTTCATCACTCAAGACAAAGGTTCTTTTTCTGACGTCACATGTTTTGGTCATGGCTTCTGATTGGCTAGTGCGCAAACAGACAGCTCAATGTTAAGTTCTCATCAAGGGATTACTGCTTTTGGTTATTACGCGCCCAACTCTGATACAAATATTAAATGCGTCAACCAGAAATTAAGGTAAAAAGGTAAATATAATAAATTAAGGTATCTGAAAGGCTATAAGAGACATCTGGCCAGGAACGACATTCTGACTCTCATCAATCGATGCAGCCATTTCTCCTTGTGGCAAGCTGATGGTGAACTCAGGTGAATAAAATAAGCCATTTCCGAGATGCTGTTTCCTGTGTTTCAAAACGAGTCTTGGTGCGCAACCTTCATATGGATATGAGTTTCATTTTAAAGACAAAAGGCGTACAAGTAAAATCATTTCCATATGAAAGGCTGCTCACCAAGACTCGTCTTGAAACAGAGGAAAGCGGCATCTCGGAAATGGTCTATTGCACAGCTGTTTATGAAGTTTAAGTACCTAATGGACATGCTATATGTTATAATTACAATTGCGGTAGGCCTTTCCCGCTCTGGGCATAATTTAATTGTTTAACGATGGTTATTTTGCAAAACGCGAAGAGTAGTGCAACTTCAGAGACCGAGACAATTTCTTTTGTATAAAATTTTGCCCTTTACTTGATAAACAAGAAAAAAAGTAAAAATTCAAAAAAGGTTCTCACATGTTTTAAGTGTTTAGGTTTTCAGTCTGCCTTTCCTCGACCGTTGATAGCACGACTAGCTCAGTATGATTAACAAACTTGGACTTCGGCCTTTTCGATTTGAAGGCGCGCGTATTTTCGTATGTGGTGCGCGTGTTTGGTTTATTTAGTTGACGTGCATGCTTATTTCGCAATTGAACGGTTTAATTTATTTTTAGTTGTTTTCCTTATTACTTTTTCTTGTCAGTAACTGTGCTCACGTCGTGGGTGGCTCCACCTGAAATGTTCTGCAATTGGTATAGGATTTAATGGAGCCGAAACCAATTGTGGAATTAAAAGCATTTTAGGCATGCTACTGATGAACGGTTATGGCAATTAGATATTTTTTACAGGAGCCAACATTGAGATCGTGGTCTGTCGCCTTTGAATTGTCCAACTCGTGCAATGATGGCTGTCCTCTGATTTTTTCATTCAACGATTTCTGAATTGGACAGCATGTAGTCCTGTTGCAAATACTAATTTTGACGTTGCTTTCGAGTTTCCAAACAATGGCTCCAGCCCTGGAGTTATCCAAGTACAAGCCAGTCATCAGAGTGTGGCACAATTTCCGACTAGCATAAACTGAAAATGATGGTCATTTACCTCTACTATTATGCATTGTAGTCACCATCTGTCTTCTCATTCGTTAAAAGCCCACAGTTACCTCTGGGAAACAGCGCAACCTACAGATTATTCACAAATCCGCTGGCAGATTAGTGAATAATCTTACGCTTTGATGTTTTTGGAAGGAGTTTATTCTGCGTATAGCAACGGCAGTTCCATGCATCTCATCCCGTTTAAGCCCTGTAATTAACACAAGTAACTGCCAACTTTTATTGTCAATTATCTCGTGAATTTGTGCGGTCAGGAATCCTTATGCCACATTGCATCTATGTTATCAGTTTTTTTAGCGAACGGTTCTTTGAGCGCAATACCAAGCAAAAAAGTCTCTGAAAAGAGAAAGAAACGACAAGTACTGCGTCAGACTAGGCACGAAAAATGTAATTAACACAAGTATTTTTTATTATTATTGAAATTCACTGCGATGATCATTTCTCATGTTCAGTTTTGTTTCAGATACTGACAGCCCAGAAATATAGTCCCGTATTGAGTTCAATACAAATTTCACAGGTGCTAGTTGACATATAGACCTAATGTACACTCACAAGCCAACATTTGCATTATATAAATTCGCAGACCGTTCAACACCGCCTTGTATCGGGGCGAAGAAATCTCTTGTAACACGGAAACTGGATCAATACTGATAGCTATTCTGGTAACTTCAGAAATCTCTGTGAATAAGCCAACCTCGAAAAAATGGTAAAAACGGCAAAAGTCTTTTAAAATTATGTGCCGACGTGAAACCTTAAACATCTTGCATTAGTTATTTTACCGATAGAAGTGTTTTTCTTGGCAGATATCATGCACCTTTACTTCCACTACATAATATAGAATCATCTTAATCTTTTTAAAAGAAAAATATCTTTCCTATAATTTGGCTCAAATTATAGGACTCAAATGAGATGGTTTTTCAACTCACCATTGGCTAACTTTATTTGCCTATTTGTGTGTTTTGGTATTTTGTTTCACGAAGAAGCGCTTGAAACCTGGGGCCTCGATGCAAAAACTCCTTCCAGCTCCAGTGACATTTTTTAGGGAGTTTTAATATGAGTGATAATAATCATTTCTGTCACGTCGACGGACTTAAATTCACTTACTAAGTACTGAAATTAATTCACCTTATGAGATGAATAATTGTATACCAGTATTGACAGACAGTCACTCGGTGTGTAAATAAGTTTGAGCTCAAAATTGAAAGCACTATTACGACCTGACAAGGATTCCCTAAGCATAAACTGGCAGCAATGAAAACCTGTACCATCCATGGCTGCACGAAGAGAGGCAATGAGAGGCCATTCCTTTTGAGCGTTGCTGTTGCCATTGGTATTTGCAATTTTGACAACTTGGCCTAACCGTATCACTGTTGCAAATTTTGGTAAGTTCGTCCCAAGTAAGCCAAAAGCATCAACCTTTGAAACAGTTTTTGTAATGGTCTGGAATTCAGAAGTGTAGGCTGTGAGTAGTATAGGTCGCTTAATGGGTCCGTAACCAATCACAGAGCAGCATACAGCACACGTGACGCGTCTCGACCAATCAGATTGCCGGATTTCATCCAAGATGGCCTCCGGACTTTTTAATGAGCAAAAATTATTCAGTCTGACGTCATCCCTGAGGAAAACTGCGCCCCAGACCTCTACGTAGGTTCTGGACCCGTCTCACGGATTTCCAGGGCTAATCGATAAAAATCGATAATGGGATGACGTCATGGCTTTCCGGTCCCCCGCTCCTGAAGGGAGCGTATTATTTTCCAGTCCTTTCGCTAGATGGGGCACTCCTCGGGGATTGGTTACCCGCGACTCGTGTTGGGATCCCTGACCTAGCGAAAAGAGCGGAAAAGGGTATCATCGGGGTGCCACCCCGACTCATTGTCGCCGGAACTATTTACAAATTAAACGCACGCAACTATTTACAATATTTACAAATTGCAGAGGAGCTCGGCCATCTCCACGTCGTGCTCGTCCAAGTCGTGCTTGTAACCGTACGGGTAGGACGTGAAGGTTTCGAAGTCGACCACCCTCTTGTCGAAGACTAGACCGTACTGTTTGGTTCGTGGTGATACCTTTAGGCGTTTCGTGGCAGGATCCCGTGTGAAAAAGTGGGGGTTGGTCACCTCCACGTCTCTGCGAACTCCTTGGGGATCCGTGAGTTACTCCAGCAGGTTCCGCTTGAGTATCTCGTAGTTGAGTTGCGCGGAACCACGTACGGATTTCAGGGAGAACCCTCGCACCTTGCAACAGACTTGACCCTGGTCGGACACGAAGCCGTAGTTTTTGGGGCCACCCGACACGAACTCTATGATGTAGTCGTCGGGTCGTCTGTGATCTTCGAGTTCGTCGGTCATGTCTCCCAGGTAGTCGCCCAAGGGAATGTCGACGAGACCCGGTTTCCACTTGTACACCACAGAGTCCGTGTCGAAGTAGATGACTTGGGTGGTGAGTTTCTCTAGGTAGGAATAGAGTTTTAAACGCGCCCAGCAGGTGGTGAAGGCGGCTACGAAGACGTTTGTCTTCCCGTTGTCGACCTGGTTGGAAGCCATGTTGGTGTAAACTACTTCCAACACTTCGTCGTTGCAGATGCGGATCTGGCGGATGTTCCACAACGGGTTGGAGACGGCTTCGAAGAGTGCGGCAGGTGTGGAGATGGCAACGGTGGTGGGTTTGTCTAGGTTTTCTCCGAATTTGCCCCAGAACGAGTTCAGCATGAGTTTGGCGGTGGCTTTTCGGCCTGGGTTCTTGGTGATGAGGGCTGGGTCCAACGAGATACCCTCGTGCTCCTGGTAGTCGGCGACGTACTCTTGCTGTTGTTGAGGGGTGGTGACACCACGAGGATATCCTGCCGATTCTTGTTTGGCCTTTAACCATGTGTTCACATAATTGGCAAAGAGCCCCGTCTTGCGCTGTTCCGCGGGAAAATGCCACACCTCGTGGATCGTGACGATGGTGTACCCCATCTCTACAGCCTTGATCAGCTCGGGTGTACACCACGTACCGGTCAGCATGCGTTCTTCGTCCGTGTTAGAGCAAACGCAAGAACGGTCCGCGAACGGTTTGGACATTTCCGTCTCTACGCAGGAACGGCATAGAGGAAAGACCAGCTTTCCACCGCAACGGTACGGCAACACGGGATGGAAGAGCTCGTACGGCGGGAGCACGGTGACTTTGGCCATGCCGAAGTAGCTCGCTATGTTCTGGTCTTCCGGGTGAGTGATGATGGTAGGATGACCCACAGGATACTCGGCGTACTTGTTGACCCAAGGGTAGAGCGACGTCACATCCACGTACTTGATGCGTTCCCCTTGGGTCTTGTCCACACACGAGTAAAGGCTGACGGCATTGGTGCGTCCACCGAAGAACGCGTCCCGTGGTTGGAGGGGTTCTTCTACTTGAATGGTGGATAGGAAGGTTTGTAGGACCGCCTCCGTCTTCACCATCTTATCCCACTCGCATTCCCACACGATGACCAGGTTGTACCCTTCGTTTGACAGATTGTTCTCTTTAACCTTGGTGGCCTCGCGCAGTTCGTCAAAGGTGCGATCGCTCACGTTGCTTTGTTGATGACGACTCGGAAAACAAGTGAGACACCCGTGCCACAAACACCCTTGAAATTCGTACACCGTGTTGGTGAGAGCGTCAAAGCCATCGACCAAGTATGAACGGGCCTGAGTGAACAACCGTTTTTCACCACCGTTGTGGGCGTGTCGTACGCGGTCCCCTTGGTGTTGGCAGGACGGAGAAGCATTCGTTCTCAATCTGTGCTCTTGCCACGCCAACCATTTGAGAGCCTTGATGGATTGGTTGGAGGTCGCACCGTGCCAACCGTTGGGAGGTTCTACCGCGACGGTGTTGTTGGGAAGCTGTTTCTTTCGCCAGTAGCGATTGCAGGCGGAGGCGATGGTGATACATTTTTCCATCGGATTGAACTCGGCCTTCTCTTCGAACTCTCCCTGAAACTTTTGGCAGCCTGCCTTGAGTAGTTTTACGTCCGAGACGCAGTACGCTTCCATCTCCGTTTTTAGGACGAAGTGGTAGTCGTTGGCGACCTTGACGGCGTACCACGTCTCGAACGCAGCTTTGACTTTGGCAGACATGCCTTCTGGGTCGTAGGTGTCTGCGGGTGGCATCGGTCCTTCGTAATCTTGATGGTCGGCGGTGTTGAAGAGATGAGGGAAGAAACCCTTACACTGTTCGGTGATGCCGAAGGTGTCGGGAAAGGCTGACAGCGGGAACGGCAGAAAGCAGAGGGAGTCCACGAACTTGATGTCACCCGTGGAGAGGGAGAGCACTTTGGTCCCGATGTTGATCTTGTTTTCCACGGTGCGATGAGTGTCGTACAGGTGTTTCAACACGAACATGCCATCGTACCCCTTGAAATTATGGAAGACGCAGATGACTTTGCGCGTGTCTCCGTATTCGTCAATCGTCAACCCGTCCAGGTATTCCATCAAGTCCGCGGTGCATGATGGACCGTAGAAGGAGAGCGTATCGTCTTCGTCTTCTGGCTCTACACACACGAGGATGGGTGTCTGAACACCGTCGGTGTCGGTGACGGCTTCGTAGTCCGCGTACACGAAGAGGGGTTTCGGTTTTTCGACCCACGCTTGACCGTCCTCGTCCATCTCCACGATGCCGCGAGTACCCACTTCGGCCAAGGGTATCTTCATCAATTTGGGCTCGTCCTCCTCAGGGTCCAAGGGTTGGATGTAGCATTTGTGGGAGGCCAGCTCCACCTTTTTTTCGCAGAAACGGCACTTGTCCCACCCGCACTTGTGTTTGTATCGCTTTCTGCTTTTCTTTTCTTTGGAGGCAGCGTCGTAGGTCTTGCAACAGGAAAGACACTTTTTCTTTACATCGCACAAGGAACGGAGTGTCTTGGTCCCTTGTAAATGAGAATTGTAGCAAGAGTCGCCGAAGAAAAGACGATGGCATAGGTCGCAGGCAAGAGAGGGTTGTGGGAACGCACCGGGTGCAAGAGCAGCTTTGGCCGAGGTAAAGTCCGGGCACTTGGTCTTCTCGCACGAACGGCACCATTTGCCTTTGCAGGGATGATGGTCGATGTCGTCGTGATCGTAGCCTCGATCGCAGTCGTGGCAGTAATAAGAGGGCGACAGGAACCCACCGTACGAGCTGCACCCGTGGTAATGCGCGTCGACCTTGAGGAGGAGAATCTGTTTGGGGGCAGGTGGTCCCGCAAAGACGATACAATGGGGTTTGTCCACGGACATGACCTTGATCTGGTATCGGGGAAGAACCGCTTGAAACTTTTGGAGTTCGGCAATACCGCAAGGGCTATCGGGCGTTCGTCAAAGGGATGAACGACGTGTACTTGTTCCAGCACAGGTGGTTCGACTATCATCACGCGCAAAACAAATTCGTGATCTGCGACAAGCCTGATTTGGAAGGTGACGCCGTCATCGTCACCGGCGACGAGGTCGCTCTGTCGTTCTCTGCCGTGCACGCCCTGGAATCTCTGTTCAGTTGTTTGACGACGGCGCGCGATCTGATCGACGACGATATAGTGAACCCCTTCGATCTGAAGGTGGAGGACACCTACGATTACAAACGACTGTGCGACAGACTCGTCCGACTGTTGTACGCGGAAAGAGAGACGAGCGAATTCTGGTTCGCCAAGACCAGGACCCTGGTGCGCGACTACGGATGCGACATTTGCAGAGAAGAATGGGACGCTTTAGAAGCCAGTGACATGAACTTGTACGATAAGGAATTAAGAGAATTTAGATCGTCTTGTAACGACGTAGGGTGTTGCTACGTCAAGGGTGCCTTTTTTTGTGAATAAAAGTTCATTGTTTACCCTGTTGTCTTCATTCGAGTCATGAATAGCGAAGCGTACTGGTGTTGGGTGAAAGACGTGTGTCTACGCGTCTATCTCAAATACGGACAAGGGATCACGGTTCCCTTAGATCCCGTCCACAATCCTTTGCATGTTTTCGACGAGGCCGACGTACAAAACAAACCCTTTTCGCCGTCTACATAATGTGGTTGAGGTACCAACCCCACGCATTCGATTGGTTCAATTGTCTGTTGAAGCAACGCGACGACCTGGTACGGGATTGCACGGTACGACTGACCTCCATTCTGGCGACGACATGAAACGAGCATTGCAGAACTACGTCGATCCTTCCAAACCTGGTAGTTTGGGAGGCGTGCATCGGTTTGCCAGAGCCCACCGACTCGACCCGACTAAAGTCAAGAAACTCTTGGAAACGGAACTCGCGTACACGTTACACAAACCCAGAAGGAGACGTTACCCCACCTTACCCGTGTTGGTGTTCGGCATGGACGAGCAATGGGTGGCCGACCTGATCGAGGTGCAAAACATCGCGAGAGAAAACAAAGGGTACAGGTACCTGCTGACGGTCGTGGACGCTCTTTCCAAGTACGCGTGGGTAGAACCGGTCAAAAACAAGACGGGGAAAGCCGTGACGGAAGCCTTCGCCAAGATCTTGAAGCGAGCCAAAGGTAGAAAACCGATCAATTTACAGACGGACGACGGTAAAGAATTTTACAACAAGACCTTTGCAGAGTTCGCGAAACGTCGAGGCATCCATCACTTTTCCACGGCCGGAGACACCAAAGCCAGCATCGTCGAGAGGTTCAACCGCACCCTGAAGGAACGCATGTACAGGTACTTCACTGCCGCGAACACGACGAATTACACCAAAGTGCTGCTTGCCTTGGTGAAAGGGTACAACGTCTCGTTTCACCGAAGCATCGGCATGGCACCCGCCAAAGTGAACTCGGCCAACCAAGAAGCCGTGTGGAACGTGTTGTACGCCAAGAAGAAAAAAAGAAGACGTCGCGGCAGCGAATTCAAAGTGGGCGACAAGGTACGTCTCAACACGAAATTTCGTCCTTTTCAGAAAGGTTACTTGCCCGGATGGACGGAGGAAGTGTTCGTGGTACGCCGAGTGAAGCTGGGACCACCTCTGACCACTTACAAGTTGGACGAATACGACGGCACTCCTCTTAAAGGCACGTTTTACAAGCAGGATTTGCAAAAAGTGTCGGTGGGAGACGACGACCTGTTCAGGGTGGAAAAGATTCTGAAACGAAAAGGTACAAAAGTCCTGGTGCGTTTGAAAGGATGGCCAATCAAATACGATAGCTGGATCGACAAGAAAGCTCTGGTGACACGATGAAAGACTTTTACGTCAAGTTGACGAGCGGTTCGAATCGGTTCGAATTTCCGGACAACCGAGCCAACCGTTTCAAGAACAGACTCCCGTACCTGATGCAGTTCAAGGAACCCGGTTGGAAAGTGGGCATGACGGACATTCACGTGCCCAAAGCGCCCCGTCGAGTGGACTTGAAAGATCCCTTCTTGTTCCGTTTCGAGTGGCACTTGAAGTACGGCGACGGAACTTACGCCGGTGCGGACGAAACGACGTTGGAGATCACGCGTGACGTTCTGGAACGGTTGCACCCCAACATCGCTAGCGGTACCCAACTCCTACAAGCCGTGAGACGTCTCTACTACAAGACGTTGCAAGACGTGGACGTGGTGGACGCCGACCTGAGACGAGACGATGGAGAGAAATTGTACACCCGACTCGTGTTCGACCAAGACGAATTCGTCTTGGACAACCGCGACACATTCACGGGGGACGCCCAGCGTTACCCGGCCGTGTTCGTGGGATTTCGATTGGCCCGAGACATGGGATGGATCGAGGTGACGGGTCCGCCCGATGCTCCCGTACACGTCCTGGGTGACAATTTACGCAAAGACTTTCCCGACAACACCGTGCCCGGTGCCACCGACATCGTGGAAGGCAACGACGAATTTTACAAAGTGGACAACGATGCCCTCCAGTTGAGCTGTTTCTGCAATTGGGTGTTTTCGTACCTGGACGAAAGTTACGAAAGAGCCTTCGGGTCCAATCGACGCCAACTGTTCGTACACTCCAGCGTGGTGGAAAGCATCCCCGTGGGCGTACGCATGACGAATCTCTTGGGGGACATTCCGTACTCCTTGGAACGACGCGGCTACGAGATGCAACACGTTCGATATATGCCCGTACGCGGAGAACTCTTGGACATTATCGAGATCGTCGTGAAGGAGGAGGACGACGACACCGACGTTCACTTCGAACCCGGGAACACCGTGGTGACGTTACATTTCAAGTATGCCTGGTGAAGAGTTTTACCTCACGTTACCCAGCGACAGCAGTCGCGGCGAATATCCCGACAACGCGAAGAATCACTTCAAGGTGCGACTACCCAATCCCATTCGTTTGGAAGGACAAGGTTGGAAAGTGGGATTGAGCAGCATTTCCTTACCCGATGCCAAAGTGACCATTCCGGCCGTGACCGACGATCCCGAGACCATCCTCTTCAAGTACAAGTGGGTCAGAGACAACGACAATAAACCTTATCAGGGCAACCGATTCACCGTCGGGACCAGCAAAGTGAATCTCCACGACTTGAACAACGTGTTTTCTACGATGAACGGTGTGGAATTCATGAAAAGCGTGGTGAATTTCTACGATCAGAAAAAATTCACAGCCTACGGTGGTCCAAAGCTGGGTAGCAAATATACCAGTCCGATAGACAACAAGCGCTCGTACATACAGTTCAAGTGGGAAGCAGACGAATTGGTCATGGACAACAAAGACATCACCCGAGAAGGAGAACCTCCTGCATTCCAGATCAACAAACGCCTGGCCGCCAAGATGGGGTGGATGTCTGAAGATGAAAGTAAGTTGGGACCGAATCTCCTCATGGAATTTGAGTCAGACACCATCCCCAACATCAACATCAATTATGCCGACGTGAAAAGTTTTGCGGGAAATCCTACATTGTCGGATAGTAGTGGAGAGTTTCTCAAATTGAGCTATTACTGTAACTGGCGATTCATCAACTTGAACAAAGCATTTGGACACGTGTTGGGGACCACGACGTCACGATCTCTGTTCGTGTACTCGGACGTGGCCCAGAGTTCGGTGGTGGGCGATCAAGTCACCGATCTGTTGCGAGAAGTCAACTACGTGAGAAAAGGACAAGGCAGCACTTACTTCGAACCGCTCCACGTACAATATATTCCGGTGCGCAAGGACACGTTAGACATTATCGAAACGCAAGTGTCCGAGACGAACGGCCCCTTGACCACATTCGGTGTTGAAGGCAGGACCATCTTGACGTTGCATTTCAAGCGAGAATGAGAGGAGGTAGTTTGACGCGCTACGTACCCGACCAAGACGGCACAGGTTTCTTCAAAGACATCCTTTCCTCCACCGCCCGAGAAGGTTGGCGAGGTTTAAAAAGGGGTCCGTTGGGTCTACCCGTCAACATTTCCGCTGCCGTGGCCGGAGCCAAGAGAGGAGCGAAACGCACGGTGAAACGTAAGATAGAAAGAGAAGCCAGCAAGAGACTCAAGAGAGGCCTCAACGATCTGTTTGGTTCGTGATGAATCCCATCTATTCCAGACGCGTGAAACGGATAAGGAAAATAAGTCAACGAGGTGGGACGCTTTGGTCCGGCGGCGCCAACGCCGGCACCGCTCGATTTCCTTGGACTGACTTGGTGAAACAACTGCAGCGACAGTATCCTATAAAAAAGCGAGGTCAACGCGGAGGTACGTTCATTCCTAGACGTCAACGCAAACGAAAACGATGACAGATCTCGTGCCTCTGACCGGATCGACGGGCGTGTCCAATCCCAAATTGGATCTGTTCCGCGTCCCACCCACCGATGTCAGCATCTCCAGTTTTCGCATGGTTCCCATCCAGACCTTTACCACAGGGATCAACCCCGTGGACTTTCAGGTCGATCCGCAAGAAGATTACATCGATTTGAGTCGCAGTTTCTTCGAAGTGGAATTGAGGTTGAAGAAAGCGGCGGACGGTACCAATTACGCAGTGGCAAACAACGTGTTTCCCGTCAACAACTTGGCGCACACCTTGTTCAAACAGATCAACGTCAAACTCAACGGAACCTTGATCAGTCCTCAGACCGACACGTACCATTACAAGGCCTACCTCGAAACGTTGCTGAACCACGACAGAGACGACGGCGACACCATCTTGAAACCTCAAGGCTGGTACAATGGCATCGATTGTCCCGACACGTTGACGGCCAACAACCTGGACGATGCCGCGCCTCACGCCGACTTCGAAGCTCTGACTACCACTCAACAAGAAACAGTGAAAGCCCTGAAAGCCGAAAGAGCCAAGTACCTAGGAGGTACCGTGCACGTGTTGCGCTTCACGCCCCACATCGAAGTGTTTCACATGGACAAGGTCTTGGTGCCAGGCGTGCAACTCCAGATCCAGATGTACTTCAACAACCCAGATCTGTTCACCGTGGGTGTCGCAGGGCAACCTGCGGCTCGACTCACGAGCCAAGACGTCAAAGTCAGACTGTACCTCTGTCAACTGAGACTCAATCCCTCCGTGTACTTGGAATTGGAAAACAAACAGAGAACGACCCGGAAACCCGTCAGCTACACCACCGTGAGAGGCGAAATCAGGACCTACAACATGCAAGGCAACCAACAACGCTTCGAGATCAACAACCTGTTTCAAGGACGCATCCCCAATCGTTTGGTGGTGGGTATGGTGTCGACGGCGGCTTTCACCGGCACGTTGGTCACCAACCCCTTCAATTTCCAGAAATTCGGTTTGAGCAGCATTCGTCAATTGGTGAGAGGAGAAGAGTACCCGTACGAGACGTTGGAACTGGTGCACGACGACGACAGCAAGGATCTGAGAGGATACTTCAGGTTCCTGCAAGCCACGGGGTGTCTGTGCCGAAAGAAAGGAAACATGGTAAGGAGCGAGGAATGGGGACAAGGCAGGAACAGCACGCTGTTCGTATTTGACAACGCGGCCAACGGATGTTTGGACAGTCCCGTGTTGAATCCCAAACAGAGCGGAGAGGTGCAGCTGGTCCTGAATTTCGGTGCCAATCCAGGAGTCAACATCACCGTCGTGGTGTACGGCGAATTCGAAAACTTGTTAGAAGTCGACGCCAACAAAGCCGTCCTGTACAACGTGTACGAACGCTGATGGAACGCGTGGCCCTGAACAACGTGCAGTTGGACCATTTGGCAGAAGCAGACCCCGTGTTGAAACCGCATTTTCACGGGACCGTGGCCTGCGACGAATTACCGTCGACCCCTCGCAAAGACGTGCCTCGGGGTTACATCGTCAACACGGATCCGTCCGACTTACCGGGTCGCCATTGGATCTCCCTGTGGACCGAAGGTAACGTGTGCGAGGTGATGGACAGTTACGCGTTACCTCTGGAGGCGTACCAGACCGCGGGACCGTTGCAAGCGTGGTTAAAGAAACATTGGAAGTACGTGATCCGAAACGGACAGAGTTTACAGTCGTTGTTCAGCAAGAGTTGCGGCGATTACGCCCTGTTGTATTTGAGTTCGAAAGCCAGAAACGAAAGCATGCAATACTTTGTAAATCGATTCTCCAAACACGATTACGCGGCCAACGACCACCAAGTAGGCCAGATGTTACGAGAAAAAATAGTTAGAGCCTTAGGATGGCAAGATGTTTGTAAACGACCTCACGTTCAGAACACCGTGCGATCGCACGGTGGTGTAAATCATTTGTTTTTAGAATAAAGAGGTGTGAAAACGAATCCTGTAGTCACTCTGTATCCATGGATCGAGGAGACGCGTTCACCTTCAACTGTCCGTGCAGCATCTTGATCGTGGGACCGTCGGGCTGCGGTAAGACGGTCTTCACTTTCAAACTCTTGACGGAAAACGCCGACTTGTTCGGGTCGTCGTCCCCCAAGGTCGTACGATACTGTTACGGCGCGTGGCAGGACAAATTCGAGGACATGCAGCGAAGAGGCATCAAATTCCACGAAGGCATTCCAGACACGAACGATTTGAAAAAGTGGTTTCCCAAAGGAGGTGTACTGGTGATGGACGATTTGATGGACGAAGGAGGCAGCGACAAACGCGTGCTCGATCTATTCACCAAACACTCTCATCATCAAAACATCACGGTATTGTACTTGTGTCAAGACTTGTTCCCGCCCGGCAAGTACGCCAAGAGCATTTCCAGAAACGCGCATTACGTGGTAGCGTTCAAGAACCCTCGCGACCAATTGGGATTTCGAAACTTGGTGCTTCAAGCGTTTCCGAATAAGTGGAAAGACGTGCACGACAGGTACAGACGAGTGACGGACAAGCCTTTCGGTTACATGGTCTTGGACTTGCATCCTGCCAGCAGCGACGATCGACGACTCCTCAGCCACTTGTTAAAAGACGAGGGATACGTGCGATGTTATCAGTTCGAAGAAGACGAGGACCCATAACTATCTGTGATGCAGCTACGCGACGTGTCGTGGTGCAAGTTCCTGCACCGATGCAGGCGACACTTGAGCCAGATGAGGCCCGACGACATGGATCGCGACGCAATGACGCGATTGGTGACGACGTGTAAGACGTGGGAGGACGTGGACGATCTGGTACGAGCATATAACGAGACTCACTTCAGAGAATTGATTCACTCGTTTCGCGATGGCTGAGGAAGTGTTACCTTCGGTGGGCGTGGGCAGATCTCCCGACGTACCGTCGATGGGAGACCTCATTCACATGACGTTAAACATGTCGCCTTTGAGCCCTCATCCTATCGACACCGTCGATTTGGATCGTTTGGATCCGTCTGCAGTGGATCGTCAACAGTTGCAAGCCATGGACGACCTACGAGACCAAGACATCATGGCTGCCTTGAGTCCCACACACGTGGACCAGATGATGCAAAACGCCTACGGCACGCCTGGCGTAGGTTCTCCACCCGCACCCGTTTTCTCGACTCCTTCTCCGGCAGGCGTAGGTACACAACCCGCGAGACCCACGGTCCCGCACAAGAGCCCTCGTAGGCGTCTTCCCTCGAGTAGCAGTAGTAGTAGCAGCAGCAGCAGCAACAACAGTACACCTAGAAGACCGCCGAGAATGAATCAAGACGACTTGCAGCGACAATTACAACTGTTGTTAAACGATCAAAGTCAATCGGCAGCTGGACGACGCATCGCAGGCATCACGACCACCAACACCATTACCACGACCTACAAAGATGGAGGCAGACCGAGCGTGCGACGCACTTCTACGCGAGTGAGCGATTGAGATGGAACGACAGGTCTCACTCTTGAACGGGACCCACGCCAAGTGCCCCTTGGACCGCAAATTATTGTACAAGTTGGACGGACTCTTTGCGTTTTACCATCGTCAGTGGTGGTGTCATCGTCAGATGTTTTACCATTTCAAACGGTGTCACGGTTGTTTGAACGCGTTGGCTTTAATCGTAGTGGCAGCAGGCATCGTCGTGGGTTCTGTGTTGGAAAACAGTATCCTGATCGCTTGTTTGTCGGGTGCAGGTACCGTGGTCAAGGGATGGAACGATTTCAAAAAGTTTTCGTTCAAAGTCGACATGTGTCGTTTTGCCTACACCACCTACGACAAGACGTTAATCGAGTTGAGAACCTACGCACGAGGTCTCCCCATGGACGAGTTGGACGGATTCTTAATCAAGATGCAAACCTTGGACGACACCATCACCGATTTCACCCCGCCCGTGTCCGACAAGTGCATTCGAGACTACGAAAAAACATTTCGTTACGATCACGTGGATAAAGGCGAGAGCACGACGGTGTGAGAATCAGTTTAGGCAATGAAGGGGAGACGAACAGGTCGTGGTAGAAGAACAACGCGAAAGAGACAAAAAGGAGGACTCTTTCCCCTGGCGGCACTCATTCCAGCTTTGGTGGCCGGAGGAAAGGCCATAGCAGCGGGTGCTCTGTCCGGAGCTGCAGGGTACGGTGCGAAAAAAGGATTGGAAGCGTTAGAAAGAAGAAGAAGAAAAAGAAAACGAAAACCCCTCACGCGGTCCCAATTGAGTTCTGGAGCCAAGAAACAGGCCAAAGTCATCTCGCGCATCGTAAAAGGTTTTGTGAGATGAAAAGGAGGAGGACTAAAACACGACGCAGAAGACGACAACGAGGCGGTGCATTGCTCAGTATACTCAAGAACGCTGCGACGATCGGGTACAAACTCGGAAAGGACAAGAGGTATAAAAGAATGGGCGCCAAGGGTGTCACGGGTAGTTACAAAAGACGCTCTGCTCCGTGGGAAGTATGATGAGACTGTTACGTAAGGAGAAACGTTTCCTGACGTCCATCCTGAACGAGGCGGACCGGTACAGGCGACAAGACATGTTGATGCACGCCAATGCCGATCAGATCAACGCCGTCAGCGAAATGATCTTGAATCTGCTCAAGAGAAACATCCCGGTGAGCGAACGAGCGATACAGAAGTTACGACCTCATAAAACAAAACTACGCGAACTGGCCAAACGCAAACACTCAGTCAAACGACGACGCGAACAACTGTTGAAGCAACAAGGCAGCGGGTTTTGGAACGGTCTACGCAACGTCTTCAAAGCATGTCACTGCAAGAGCGGTTAAAAGGGTGGAAGCAACGCGTGGCCTACCTATTGTCGGAAACGAGAGAGCTACGAGAACGTTTGGAACGCGTGGAAGAAAACAGAGACCATTGGTATAAAGCCTACCACGATCTACGCCGCCAACACACCTCCTGGAAGTACGCGGACGAACGTTTGTGTCCCGACTGCAGAGTCGTCGCCGAAGGTAAAACGCGCGAGTTGTGCCAGGAGTGTGCCGATGACGCGAGAAGTGCTCATGATCCCGTCCTCGGAGTTCGACCGATTGACGAACCACTACAAAGGCAAGTTGACACAGAGCGCGCTATTGAACAAGGCGGCTCGATTGTCTGCCGAGAAACAATTGTTGGAGAAACACTTACCTCCGGGTCTGGCCGTAAAGAAAACCAAACCGATTGCCAAGGAAGTGGGAAAACTCGGCCGACGCATCCGACGAGGACCCGTGACCGTTCGCAGTGCACCCGACGATGACGACGACGACGACGACGACGTACTCTTAAACGCTCCCTTGGAAAACATGTTGAAACAAATAGTCAAAGCCAACAAGGCGACAGCTGCTGCAGCAGCAACAGCAGCAACGCCCGCCGTCGTCGTTAAAAAGGAATCCTCGACGCAATCCAAATCAGTTCCACGCAAGAAAACGATCAAACGACAACCTGCCACACCGTCCACGTCCCACGCAGACCAAGGACCACCAAAATCGACTTTCAAAGAAAAACTGACAGGTCTGTTCAAGAGGAAGAGAAAAACAGAAGCAGAGCGATTGAAACCGGCACCCGAGTGGGAAGATTGGCACAAAGGCAAGAAACTGAGACGTCCTTTAGAGCCCGAGTATGACGAAACCGACGAAGAAGAAGAGTCGTACGAGGAAGAGGAAGACGACGACTAGTGGAGGGGGATTCGACATCCAGAAATTACTGGCAGAAACCGGCATGGAATTTCATTGGCCCGGATATCAGTTCATGGGACCTGGCACTCATTTGAAAAAGAGACTCAAACGAGGCGACAAGGGCATCAATCGTCTGGATCGGATTGCAAGAACCCACGACATCGATTATTCTCGTGCCAAGAACCTACAAGACAAGTGGGTAGCGGACGCTAAGATGATAAGTGCGATCAACAAGTTACCCGGCAAGAAAACCATGACAGAACGCATCGTGAGACGTATCATGCAAGCCAAGAAAAAACTCAAGTTGTAATAAAGTCTTTTATTGACAAAAAAAATTTGTTCTTCAACAAGTGAGTTCCTTATATAGTGTGTTGAACCTCTCATAGGGGGGATACCCCCCATCCCCCCATACCCTTGGTATCACGTGACCTGTTTTGAATGTATATAAGGCTTTTCATTCCACACCTCTGTTACCCCTTGAAGCTGAGTCTGAAAAAGTAAGTATGGCGTATGAGAAAGAACTTTTATGGGAAACTTACAACGAAGCGACAACATTGATGGAATGGAAGTTAGACGCAGATAAAGAGAATTGTGAAGGTGCCCATTATCAGGACATGTTTGATCTTATTCAAGATGGAGCAGTCTTGCTGGATAGAATAAGTCGTCTATCATGGGACGCGGGCGTCGATGACCCTGAAGTGCTCTCGCTTTGGAATGACTTACTCGTGTGGGCAGAGGCATTTGATGCATTGAATCATTGATCTACATTTTATTGAACATTTTATGGACCGTTGATCTACATTTTATTGAACATTTTATGGACCGTTGATCTACATTTTATTGAACATTTTATGGACCCTTGATGGAACATTTTATTGCGTTACTATTTTTTTTTATTTTTGTTTTATTTTATCAGTCATGTCTTGTGGAAATTTACCTTCATGCTGTGTAGTCTGTGGCCAGGAACCTCCCACGTGTACACAACCTATTCACAGAGTGCACAACGCTGATCACGAGAAGTTCGTGAAAGAAATAAAATGGGGCGACATAGTAACCAAGTGGGGTGGTCGCGTTTTCTTGACTTGCTGCGGTTCCATTTATGGAGAATATTACGATATTGAGGAGTGGAACTTTACAACCGTGTTTCTAGGTGAGAATCTTGAAAAAGCACTCAAACGTATAAAATTTGTGAAGACTTTTATTTTGTAAACAAAACAACATCTGTGATTTGTTGATGTAGCACACGCTCCTATAAAATTTGTGAAGACTTTTATTTTGCATTGTCGCGTTTAGAAATGCCATGTATGATAGGAGAATTGGACTTTTATTTTGCAAGCGATTGTCACGTTTTGTAAACTTTAGAAATGCCATGTATGATATTAGAATTGTAATTAAAACAATTTTGAAAAAATCTCTGTGTGATTTTATTCTATTTTAATTATTTATTTTTATTTATTCTATGTAGCACTCGCTCATATATCGTTGCGTTCAATTTGTAAATAGTTCCGGCGACACTGAAAGCGCTTAAATAAATGAAAGCCTAAACGCGAAGACGGGACGTCTCAATCAGATAAACATGTGCGTGCAAGTGCCAAATCTGTTCGCTCCAAAAAGGCTAAAATTTTGAACAAAAGATTGAAATATGATAGAAACTTCAAATAAACTTTGCTTCAAATTAAATGTAATTGAAGATGAACCCACGAAATGTACTCAAAATATCAAAATATCGAAAATTTCAAAGCCGTGCAATTCTGCATGCGTAATTAGTTTATTCACACTTCACTCGGCTTCATGCTAAAAGTGGAAAGTTCAAATTTTAGCACACGGCTTTTGCATTCAATTCATAATTCAGTGGCTTTACCGATCTTTCTAAAACTTAAATACAAATTCGAAGCAACATTGTACATTACCATTTTGTGTTCAAAAGTCTTGAAAAGCCTAATTAACTTCGTGTACAGGTCCGTGATTCGAATTCAAAACACGTTTGTAAGCGCCATGACATCATGTCTTCAAGGCCGTAAAAGGATAGATGAATCCTTCATCAGCGAGGTTTAAGCAGTCTATTCATGATTTTCCATTTCAAATCCACTAAAAAATCAATCTGTGTTTCTCCTCCTCATTTTTAACTCCAAAGAGAAGTGCCCCATTTAGCGAAAGGACTGGAAAATAATACGCTCCCTTCAGGAGCGGGGGACCGGAAAGCCATGACGTCATCCCATTATCGATTTTTATCGATTAGCCCTGGAAATCCGTGAGACGGGTCCAGAACCTCCGTAGAGGTCTGGGGCGCAGTTTTCCTCAGGGATGACGTCAGACTGAATAATTTTTGCTCATTAAAAAGTCCGGAGGCCATCTTGGATGAAATCCGGCAATCTGATTGGTCGAGACGCGTCACGTGTGCTGTATGCTGCTCTGTGATTGGTTACGGACCCATTAAGCGACCTATACTACTGCTGTGCCAATCCCAGTTCTTTGAAAAGCAGTGATTTCTCTCCTATGTTAGCAGATAGATTCTGTTAATCGCAAGCTGTTTAAAGACATTTTCATATTACAGAAAGATAGTTGTAACTAAACCTGAATTCGGCCGTTGCCGTTTGCAAATAGCTACATTCGTGATGAGTGCGATATCGGTTTTACAAGTGAAATTTAACGTGAAATTCACGAGTCAGGTAATGGATTTTCCTTCATAGCCTTTTCAAAATACCAATAAAACCCAATTATTTCATGTCTGTCCTATGGTGGGTAAATGTTGCAAAACGCGCCAAGAAGCTATTTCAAATCTCATTCAACTTTCAGGAGCCCGCGAATCAGAATCAAGCTAAAAATCGATCACACAAAAACTTCATGTACTTCTCGTGGTTGACAAACCTTTGGTTCCTATCGGTTCACACAAGTTTTAAACCATTTTAATGACAATGAAGGTGTTTTACAGAACGATCTTATTACAAGTTTCCGTTTTATCAGCAAAAGACAAAATCATCAACTTCATTTGAACTTATTTATCTCTTCGCCTTCGCCGTACTGAAAAAAATAGACAGAGCACTGGAGCTGGAATATTTTGAGGATTGACATTTCGGAAACCTGAGCAAAAGTCATCTTCAGAATCAAGTTAAAAGTTCTTGTTATTCGATGCTGTTATGGGACAGAATTCCGTGAAGGAGTAACTACTGTAATATTTTTTTCCGTAGGTCTACTGGAAATGGAGCGTACCCGCTGAAGCTGGGATTATCGCATGACCTTCGTGTCTACTGTCACATGACTAATGACCTTGGAGCGTGTGGAGGTGGTGGGTGGACGATGGTCATGAAAATTGACGGGAAAAAGGTATTGTTTATATTTTATAATAAATATATTTATGTGGCCGAACACAGTTTGCGCACGCACTCTACAGTCTTCATTGCTGACGCGAAGTAGTGCGCGCGTAATTGGATGACGAGCATCAAACATGGAGCCAAAAGGGCGATGAGTTATTTGTTCTAAACAGGTTTTGTATGGCAGTGTGTTGGAACCCAGCAATTTGGCAGGTTTTCCGACGTTATTGTGAGAAACCGTGAGAACCCAGTTGCAGCGCATGCAGCAAAGTTGGTAAAAAATAGAAATTGAATACTTCAGTGTCAGTATTTCGGAAATACGCGTATTTCTTGAGAACTGTTCGAAAGGATTTTTGCGAAATTTGGCACGAAAATACTTCAGGAAAGACGAAAGTGAAGCAGGTTTAATTGAAAACAATCTGACATTTTAGAAAAGGTTGTAAATAATGGAGCGATCTCGCCCTGTTTCTGAAATATCATAAGACAAGTTGAAAACACGTCAGTACTGTTGTTTCAGGCAAACGAGGGAGAAAATCTAATAAATGGGTTTTCCGCAACAATACAGCATACATAATTCTCGGCTAAATTTCAAGAATATTGCATTGTGGAAGTTGAGTAAAGTACCGTATTTTAAGTACCGTATTTTATCAGCAATACTCTTGCAGAAATCTAAAATCTATCTATTCCGACCGGAGTATACCCGAATAAGGTAAAGATGGCAAAGATCATTCCTATTTTTAAAACAGATGATGATACTGATTCTAGTAATTACAGCCTCTCTGCTATCTAATTTTAACAGAATCTTTGAAAAATTGATTTTCAAGAGAATGGAATCTTTTATTGCACAACATAATATGCTTTCCCCATCTCAATATGGCTTCCGTAAAACACTTTCAACTTAGCATGCAATCCTGGATATTGTGAGCACCATACAGACAAACATGGACAAACGCCTATTTTCGTGTGGAGTTTTTATTGACCTAAAGAAAGCTTTTGACACGGTAGATCATAAAATTCTATTACACAAGTTAAATCACTATGGTTTCCGTGGTGTCATCAATAAATGGTTTTCTTCTTATCTACAAGGCCGAACTCAAACAACTCAAATTGATTCATATATATCTGCTCGAAAGGATATTACTTGTGGAGTACCGCAAGGCTCCGTCTTGAGCCCACTACTTTTCCTAAACTATATTAACGATATTCAAGAATGCTCTGAAAAGCTTAAGTTTTTTTGTTTGCTGACGACACGAATATCCTATATGCTGACAAAAATCTTAGGTCATTGGAGGTAATTGTAAACCAGGAGCTCTGCAAATTGTATGATTGGTTAACGGCAAATAAATTGACCCTGAATATAAAAAAATCAAACTTCGTCATATTTTCTCCTGCTCAAAGAAAATTTACCTATCGACCCAAAATTATGATCTTTGATAACGAGCAGAATAAAAATGTAGCGTTAGAATGTAAGGAATTTATAAAATATCTTGGGATACTAATCGATAGTCATTGAACTTGGAAACATCATATTGATCATATAGCAATTAACATTAGTCGAACCATAAGTCTAATATCTAAACTACGGCATTTTGTTCCAAAACACACTCTTATAAATATCTATACATCTCTTGTTGCGCCTTATTTGACCTATGGACTGATCGTTTGGGGCCAGGCGTGTAAATCATATCTTGATAAGCTTCTCAAGCTGCAAAAACGAGCTCTACGTTTTATTTATTTTTCTGACCGCAATCAGCATGCAATTCCTCTATTTTCCGATGCCGGCATTTTACCGCTACAATTTTCTTATTATGAACTTACAGCTAATCTGGTGTTTGATATTAGACACAGAAATGCACCGAGAAATATTCGAGACCTGTTTCAAGACATATCTAATATAATACCCTATAATACCCGATCCTCTGCTTCGCACAACTTTTACACACAAAGCTCTAGGCTCTCTATTCAACTGAACTCGTTTTCTAGAATTGGAACAAAAATTTGGAACGAGAAGCCTCTTACATTAAGGAATCTTTCTAAACATGACTTTAAAAGAAAAATTAAAAGACTACTTTTCAATATTCTGTCTTCTGAAGACTCCTATCTTGACATACGGAACGTTATTCAAAAGGTCAAATTTTCTTAAGGTTTTTAAGTATTTTCAGAATAACAAGTGTAGTCTTAATTGTAATATTGTTGTATTTTTGTTTCTATACCTACTCTTTTTAGTTAACTTCCAGATTTTTGATTTCTATAAACTTGTATACGTACTCTCTCTGGTTAATTTCCTGATTTCTGTTAACTGTGGGCATGTCCAATTTGTTAAAATAATTATTAGAAAATAAAAGAAATAAAAGAAAAGAAAAGAAAAAGTAGCGTTAGACTTGTAAATAACGTATGGTGATTGATAAGAAAATAACGTTTTCTCTAATAACGCCCATAACATTGGTTTGGAAATTCTGATCCAAGACTTTATAGGATTTCATGCTTATACTTTTAGTTGCGAATTTTCAGTTCGTCGCCCTTACAGAGCAAATCCATTTATACCATCCATTATTGTTCTGGATGGGTTGTTCAAGAGCCGATTAGCACTACCCTGAGGATTAACCGCTATCCAAGGGCTCAATTTTTCTTGCATAAAAGATTTTATTGCTTACGTTTTGTGGAGTTATCAAACCTGAGGACAGAAAATAGAAAATGGACACCTCACTTTATAGCTAATAAACTGAAATTAAAATGCATGTTTATCTTGCTAAATATACTTTCTACATATGGTATTGTGAGAAAATAGCGAAACTTGGGTTAACCTGTACCTCCGATCCGAAAGTTGATAAGTTTTACTTGTTGTATCCCTTTAGGGAAATTTTCATTATGATTCCAAACTTTGGAGAAACAACAAAACCTTTAACCCTGAAGGAGATTTAAAAGAGACCAAGCTACCAACCTACTGGAGCACACCTTTCTCCAAGATCTGCCCTGGTATGAAGATTAGCCAACAGATAAAGTTCCTTGTCATCAACATGCAAGCCAACTCTTTGCACTCACTGATCGCCGACGGACAATACCGCCCCACCTCACTGGGGCGAAACACGTGGAAAGCACTTATTGACTCCCAAGCCTCCTTGCAAACCAATTGTAACAGGGAAGGGTTCAATTCTGTTTCTGACCAGTTCTTAAATGCAAAAACAAGAATAGGTATCCTTGGTAACAATGAAAATCACTGTATCACTTGTGATTCTAGAATCGGGTTTGTGCAGGAGGATATGCTGATGACTCCAACACGTGTGGCAATGAAGCAACAGTAGAAACAGATAATGGAGAGAAGCACATGAAAACCATGGGATACAGCCCCCCCCCCCCCCCCCCCCCCCCGAACTAACATTTTTTGGGCAGCAAAAAGATAAATTTGAAATTTGGGCAAGGCAACTTGGCAATTTTTTGGGCAAATGGTTCATCCCCCATGGCAAAAAATTGCCCTTACGCTTATGCACAGGTACTATGCAATAGACCTGGAGTATATAGACGAGGAGGCATCGCCGAAAAGTTCTGTAACAGAAATAAACCGGTGTGAATCGGAAATATGGACTGTGCATTTTACGACACATACTACAGAACTTCAGTACGCTGCCTCCAAAGTCCTTTTACGCAGTTTATGTGGGAGAACGAGAGCTTATTAGTGGCTCCCGGATTCTGAAAGAAAATGGGTTGCAGTGTTTCTAATAACGCAAAAATGTATATTCCTTACTGTCACTGGTTACAGATATGCATAGGCGTACGGGCAATGTTTTGCTGGGGGGGGGGGGGGGGGGGGGGAGGGCGGTGAACCATTTGCCCAACAAATTCTCCCAAGTTGCCTTGTCCAAATTTTCAAATATTGCCCAAAAATCCGATTCGCCCGTACGCCTATGCAGATATATTTTTCTCTTCTCGTTTTTTCTTTTGATTGTATTTCTTTCGCGCTCTTGGTCGTGTAATTTTATTTTCTACTAGCGTGAGCGAGTATTTTCCATTAGCTCACGCAACTCGTATGATCGATGGGCTGCGTGAACGAGTACGCTCGGGCAAACCTTTAAGGGGCGCCATATTAAAGAGAAGCCGGGCTGAGATAATAGATCCCACGTAATGCAAACCTTGACGAGAGTCGACGTTGTGTAAGCATTTGACAAGAACATGGGAGAAATCATCACGAACGCCTATGAGCGAGATGAAGAGAGGCAGCTACGTTTTCACCAGCACAACAAGCTATTGAAAGTTATAGCATTAGTGACGGCCCCCCTTAACGATCGAAAGATGACTTTGATTAGCACGACTCTTGGTCCAACATGTTCACCGCCGATTCTTTTGATGAGGTGTCACAGCCACTGTAAGTCTTTCAATTTGCCAATTCTCTACTTGCAAAATACCATAATACACCGCTTCTACCCCCCAACAAAAATTTGCATAGGCATTGTTTTAGATTTCCCTTGGGACATCTTCATGTCACAGGAGAAATTGCAAACAATGATTATGCAAAAGTTTGGGGGGGTAAAAGAGGGGTGTTATGGGATTTGTGCAAGTACAGAATTAATAGAGAAACGTACCTGGACGAGGAACAGGCGTGATTGAAACAATGGGCGGGATAGTGCTTTCATTTTCTTACGAAAGTGACAATTCAATTTGAATATATGCTGCAAACGGTAGCGATCTCTTGCATTGGCAGGTGATGCAATAGATATTATCAATTATATCTGGAGACAAGCGAAAGAGGAATGATAGAGGGACACTGTAGAAATTGTTCCAGTGAATTATATTAGATTATGAGCTCGAGATTTCTATCGACGAGGGTGCAGCCCGAGTCAACTATCACGCATAGAAATCGAGAGCGAATAATCTCATTGTTTTCGTATAAATCCACTAGTCCTCGGCGACTTTTGTCTTTTCTGGAACAGCCTCGACCAGTAAACTGAAGAAGCAGCCGCCATTTTGTTGACAACCGCACTGCTAGGCTACTCACTATCTATCACACAATGGATAGTGGGTAGCGTAGCCAATCAGAGAACGGCATTCTTGATAGAACGCTAGTAGATTTATACTAAAATTTGATATAATTCCACTTTTGTAACTATGCAATATATTGTGGATAATAAAAAACACAGTTTTAATCTGAAACTAGACTAATACATGTACTTTAACTGAAATTTAAT
>OX393565.1:18342189-18352189 GCA_947652115.1 Blastomussa wellsi
GCCCAAGGGGTCTCCCTTTGACGAGTAAAATCGTCTGGCGTTAGACAGAGTAAAATCTATAAGTCACGCTTGGGCAGGAAAGGGTTAACACTTAAAGGTATAGGAAAACAGTCTGCTCGAGAGAAAATTAGAGATGAATTGCATCGGACTTTTTCGTAATTTAGAAAATTAGAAACAGTCCGATTTGTTCACTAGTACAATAAATCCCTAGCAAAATAAAGAAGAAAAATTAAGACCGATTTACTTTTAGAGATAATGCTACTGTAATTACGAGTAACTGAATCTGAAGCAAATTTTTATTCGATCGAGTTATATATATCTATATATGCACCAGGCGTCATTTCGATCTTATTGGCCTGCTACTTAAAATCTTGCCAAAATCTTTTTATTTAAAATTTCAGGTTAAAAATAATGTTTGTTCCGTTTAAAGCTCGAATGAAGTGGACTGGAAAGCCGCGATTTTTAATTAACAATTTTTTTTTTAATTGCTCAGCTAGCGATGCAATTTAGGATTAACTGTCCTGCTTTCAACATATCCGATGCGAGCATTTACAGGAACATTGTTATCGATCACTAAATATTTTTTAGAACTTTAGGATAAAAACTGTATTTGCCCTGGTGATAGACTTCTCACAACACGAACTAAGACTGTGTTCACACTTGGTGCCCGAGCACTGGTACCTGGGCACAAGGAAAAAAATGTGCCATGTTCAGACACGGAAAACCAAAGTACCCAAGTACTGTCGATTGCCCGAGTACATGGTCTCTACCTTGTACTCCGGCACGGTTCCCGTGTGTACTTGAAAAACGGTGTGCTCATCATACCCTGGCACCAAGTGTGAACACTGCCTAAGTGCAGGGTGAACCAATTCAGGCCAATGGGTTGGGAAAGGCATGGGAAGGGGTGTGGCTTAAAGTGCCCGCGCTGCCTTTGAACGTTTATAACTTTTTCAATATTTAACCAAAAGCTGCAAAACTTTTCGAGTTTATCTAAAGTTTATTTAGATGTTACCATGACAACTGTTTTCTGACAGGCGTATTTCGCCAAATGTTTTTGTTTTCGTTTTTGTTAACAAAAATGTACTTTAAATGCCGTTAGTTTCACATTTTATACTTTTTAGTGATGTTCTGTTGATTTTAAGTATAACTCAGTAGCTTAAGGTGGCTTTTAAATGGTTTGGAAAAATAAAAAATCCAAGATGGCGGCTGTTTGAACACAATGACGCAATTATCAGGCAATATAATGCCATCATCCCACATCACCTATCTCAATAGGTAGATCATCTACTTTTCAGAATCATTCCTTCAACATTATCAAAGTTATGTGGGGGTTTGGGAGGATTTCTCACAAAAGCCCGCTCTGAATATGGTTAACTGTTTATTATTTCCTTTCACCAGCGGTGGCCTCGTCCTGCAATGAGCTAGTGGCCTTGAATTTGTAAGTACAGATTCTAGTGTGGTTACTGAAAAATGTAAGCTTGATTGGGTCATGTGACAAATACGCAAACAAGAAGTCAAACCTTGTGCCAGTTAAAGGGATCAGTCACCATAGAAACGTGAAGACTACATTAAAATCAAAAGAAACCTTGACGCAATAGCTTTTCTAAGTAGAAAATAATAAACTGAGAAGAAACTGGGCTAGCTTCAAAAGAGGAAAATTGAGAAGGATTGTAAATGATAAACTTGATAAAATAATTGAGACTAAACTTTTCAAGATTTGACATTCATGACAGAGCTTCTTTGATTTGTAATTTTGATGCCATTCATGTTAATTTTTAAGCTTTTCGCACATCATAAAGCAACGTTTCTTTGTTTATCCGCCGTTAAAATAAATAAGAATTCAATGGTCTCATTAGTAATACTACAAATCCCCCGGCCACGTTATTTTTTCATTTACAGCAACTATTCCGTTTCCATGTCGTACGTTTATGATTGACAGAGTCACATAGTGTTTGGTATATCTTTTGCTTTCCTTAGGTCTATTGGTAATAGAGCGTACCCTTTGAAGCTGGGATCATCGCTTGACCTTCATGTGTATTGTCACATGACTAATGACCTTGGAGCTTGCGGAGGTAGTGGGTGGACGATGGTCATGAAAATTGACGGTAGCAAGGTATTCTTTATTGCATAATTAATATTCATATTAATTGTGAATAATATCAATGATGGTGATGATGATGATGATGATGATGATAATGATGATGGTGATGATAACGATGATGATGATGATGATGATGATGATAGTGGTGCCGGTGGTGATGATGATGACATTTAGAGAGGAAGCCACATCAACCTCTGCTGGTTACCATGTAGATCCTCCCACGCGTCACCTTCGCTCACCTAATTTACAGTAACTCAGTTACAAATTGGCACTGGTTTTTGATTTAACCTGTCATGGCATAGGAGAAAAATCCAAACATGATTAAACGGCTGGCACTACGGAAAAAAAGCAAAATGTATTGGCTAATATTTCAACTAACAGAGCTAGTCTTCCTCAGGGCCAGTACTGGCCCTGAAGAAGACTAGCCCTGTGTTGTAAGTAGACCACGAGCAGTTCTTGGTCCGGCTAGCGCGGCTAATTGTTCGCTTCGACGGACTAAGAAAAAGGGACTGCTCGTAGTCTATGTTGTAAGATAGTTATTTGACTATAGGTTAATAAACTCAACGATTAAATGTTTGCCATTCGACATGTTCTTGTGTCAACTCATATTGCCCATCGATATGTGGGTGGCCCATTAAAGTCAGGGACTCCCAATCCGTTAGGGGGGTTCCCACAGGTTTACAATGTTACAACATCCCCCTTCTAACAAAAAAAGCCTTTGTGGCTTTTTAACTTGACGCCCAGATCAGGTTGTAATAGGCGAGTGTTCAGCATCTCCTGTTGGCCTGTTGGCCGCTGGTTCCATTTGTCCTGGTCCTTGTTTCTCAGTTGTAGGTGACGATGGACTCATGGGAGTGTCGGCACATTGGGAACGTAAAAGAGGATCATGCGGCTACGGACTCATTGGATGCAGCTGTAGAGTCACTGGATGATCATTTGGGACTAGAATTACCTGCCTTCTGTTCCTTCTATAGACGCGCCCTTTTAATTTCATCGTGCAGTATGTATGATCGTGGTAATACTTCACCTTTACACCATTCTCTATCTCCATTTGGACGAATCCGCACCTTGCCCCCGACTTCAAGGTAAATCTCTACTTTGCTTGTCATAATTATTCTTATCAAGAAACTGGCGCAGTTGAAGCGCTTTCGCAATTCGATCAGGATCCACTGCTTGTGGTAATAAGAGACGTTGATGAGTTGGTATCATCGTGCGCGTTCGCCAACTCATCAGCAGCTGTACAGGTGACACGCCAATATCTTCAAGTGGTGTATTGCGGTACTTCAACAATCCAGATGTGCTCCATGGATTTTATCTAACATCTCTGCCCTCACTTCCCTGATTTAAACAGCAAACATCCTCTACACTCAGTTCTTCTTTAAAGATCCAATACTCTTTAAATACTCCAATACTCTCTAGCAAGCTCATCAACCTGTTCTTTCTCAAATGACCACCCTTTCAAGACGTGCTACATCACTACACTTGAAGTCTCATCAGTGCTTGAAGTCCCTTAAATCTCAAACACAAGCTCTTCAACAAGATTTAAACCATTTACATCTCCCGGCTCCCTGACTGGCTCAGTATCACCGAGAGGTGCTCTGCTAAGACAGTCTGAGATGACCTGTTTCTTTCCAGGTACATACTGTACATCAAGATCTTACTTGGTCAGTTTCAAAAGAATTCTCTGTATCCTTGGAGGGGCATCATTCAGAGGCTTCCGGAAAATTGATTCCAACGGTTTGTAATCTGTTGCTACAATTAATCTGCGCCCATACACGTAAGTGTGAAACTTCTGTGCTCCCCAGGCAATTGCAAGCAGCTCCCTATCGGTGTTCGCATACCTTCTCTCACTGGCATTCAGTGTTTTGGATCCGAATTTAACTGGTTTGCTCTCCTGTAGGATCACTACGCCAAGGCCTTTGCTGTTTGCATCTACATTTAGCACTGTTTCCTTGATTTTCAAAAGCACTCGTTGTGGTTTTTCCCAAAAAAATGCTGCATCTTTCTGTGTAAGTTGTGTTGTGGGTTCTTGTATGACAGCCTTGTGTTCAATAAACTTGTCCAGGTAACTGACAGTTCCTAGTAGACAAAGAAGGTGTCCTTCGCATACTAGGGATGGCATTTCACTAATGGCTCTGATCGTCTAAGGATCTGGTTTTAAACCTTCAGATGACAATAGGTGTCAAACATAGCTTACTTCTGGAACTCTGAGTTTCGCTTTCTTGGGGTTAAACTTCAACCCTACTTCTGTACTTTTGTCCAGCACTATTCTCAACTTCTCGTCAACTTCAATTTGGTCTTTATCAGGTATTAGGAAATCATTCGCTATGATTTCAACAGGGACCCATTCAAAGAGTATGCCCATCTCTCTTTAGTAGAATTCAGGTGCTGGTGAGATACCAAATGAAGGGAGTCTTGTAAATCGATGTCGCCCCCAAGAGGTGTTAAAAGTAAGAGCTTGGAACTCTCATCATAAACAGGGAGCTGCCAGTATCTACTGCATGTATCAAGTGATAAGAAACTCTTTAACAACTTCCTCTATTGTAACCATTGGATAGTGGGGTCGTTTCAATGCCTTGTTAATATCTCTGGGGTCAATGCAAATTCGATCATCATCCTTTGAAGGTGGAGTGTCCTTTCTTTTAACATTCACTTTCCTTTTGTCAACTAACTAGCATTGATGACACCATGGCGTAGGCTCAACCTCTTTCCCGATAATACCGTCTTCTTCCATCTCCTTGCGTTTTTCTCGCGCCGGTCCTAACATAGCAACTGGAATTTTCCTGGGAGGGTGCACAACTGGTGGCATTGAAGTCTCAACTACCAGATGAACTTTTTTACTTGGAAGTTTACCAGGTTTGTCACTGAAACAACCTTGATACTCACATAAAACTGGATCTTTCTGGAAAATTGTCTGAACTCCACAGGTGAAGAAATAACAAAGAAAGGAAAACGGGAACGGAAAAGCGCCATTTTGTAGAAAAAATAAGTTACCGGCAGTTATTGCTGTCATTCCAGAGTCATGGATAGTGAACTACAGTGCGACCTCTATTAAGCGGCCACCTATTAGGCGGCCACCCTCCATTAAACGCCCACTTTCTAAAGTCCCAAATTATTTGTCCAATTTATATTTTACCTCTATTAGGCGGGCAACCTCTATTAAGCAGCCACTTTTCAAAATCCCGAGGGTGGCCGCTTAACAGAGGTCGCACTGTACTTCCGTTAACGTTAATTCAATTCATACTCAGTAGTTATTTGAGAAAAGACGTAAAATACATAGAGCACTAACCAGATGAAACAAGTGCTTGAATCCTACTTGCTTCATTTAGTGACGAGAATTTACAAAGCTACAACCTTGTTTAAAGCCACACACGGGGAGGTTGTGTGAAAACCCAGGTTAGAGTACTAAAGACAGGATATATCGTGGAAGGCTGAAAAATATGTATCAAGCTTACAATGCAAAGGCGACAGACTACAATCTCAATGTTGGCTCCTGTAAACAATATCTAATGCCAGAACCGTTCATCAGTAGGATGCCTAAAATGCTTATAATTCCACATTTGGTTTCGGCTCCATTAAATCCTATACCAATTGCACAACATTTCAGGTGGAGCCACCCACGATGTGAGCACAGTTACTGACAAGAAAAAGTAATAAGGAAAACAACGAAAAATAAATAAAACCGTTAAATTGCGAACTAAGCATACACGTCAACTAAATAAACCGAACACGCGCACCACATACGAAAATACGCGCGTGCGCCTTAAAATCCAAATGAAGGACCCCGAAGTAGCGCGTATAAATGACTTAGAGTTACAAAGACGACGTAACAATTACAAACAAGCAAATGATACGTTGTTGGTTCTCAATCACAAACCGCTGATCTCAATTTCCGAAGTGTAATGTCATATTTAACGCGAATGATTTCACCGTGGCGTTTGAAGAATTTATTAAACGATTTGAGAAGCGCAGTAGTGTTGAAGCCTTGGTGATGCAGACGTGAAGAAAGACTCCGAAGCCTGTCTACAAAGTCCAATTTGGATGAGCAAACTCTAGCATATCGCACCAATTGAGATATGTAAACACCATAGGCCGGATTGGCTGGGATGTTGCTGTCCATATGAGGAATGTTTACAATCCGGAATGAGAAGTCATCTCTCTTGTCGTGGACAAGAAAAGGTGTGTTGTCGTCTCCCTGAATGATCTTAATGTCAAGATAACACACTTCATTTAAAGCCACGGTAGTGTTTTTCAGTTCCAGTTCTCACGGGTAAATTTCGTAGATACAATTTCCAAAATTCGCGTTGTTGACGCTGAATAAATCGTCGATATAGCGAAAGGCATTGCTGAATGTGGCGGCCTTTGACATGTCTTGTTTCATAGTTTTGAGCATGAAGTCGTACTCGAAAGTGTGAAGAAAGAGATCAGCCAATAAAGGCGAACTGTTAGTGCCCATCGGTGTACCAATAACTTGCCGAAAAACTGAGTTTCCGCCGTCCCTGTTCTATACGCTCTCTGTGTTTCTGATGTCACTGGATTTGGCTCTGGTGTATCTATCAGTTGGAGATTCATAAACTTAAGGACTTCTACATCCAAAAAAGCATCACAGCCCAGTAGGAATGTAAAGTTTCCATCAACAACAGGGTACACGAGGTCCATTTGACGATTCTTGTGTTTAGTTGGAAGGCTTACACAGCCCTTCGGGTGAATAGGCTTAGTTGCAAGCAACCCTTTCAAAGGTTGCCGAATCTTATGGAGAGGTTTCTTGGTTATTTTCTCATGGAATGACTGTAGGCTCTGCACCCGTGTCTGTTTTGATTAATTTCAACATCCTGTCCTACAATTGGAAGAGTGAACATTCGCCATTTTTATTTCCTTGGTGTCGGAAACACTTAAAAGTTCAATAGAATAATAATAGGTATTGACTTCCTGGCTTGAGCTCCGAGTGTCTTATCAGGTGGACTTCCTGTTTGCACTACATCAACTTTTGAGCCGCCTTTGCCATTTGCTGAGCACACGTGGGCAAAATGACCTTCTTTTTTACACTTCACGCACTGTTTTCCAAATGCTGGGCAGCGAGATGGTCGAGTAGATGGGTGCTTGTAACCTCAAAACTTACAGGAACGAGCGGTTTTCTTGTCCTTTTGCTTTAACTTTCCAACAGGCTGTTTCCCTACTGAACGTTCTGATCCAGCATTTGCTGATGTGCCAAACTTGTACTTTTGCAATTTTGCTGTCTCGTAGGTTTGGCAATAATTATGAGCCTTCTGAAGGGCCAGGTTCTCCTCTCAGCTTGTCAGCTTGAAGCTGACCTTGTTGTAATACAAACCCTCTTGCTTCTGATATATAAATCCTTCATGAAGCAACATGTTTACTTTCAATTCATTCGGTTTGTCATCCTTTCTTTCTCGAGTTGTCCGCTGCATTCCAGGAGATCTCGAATCTCGCTCAGGCATCACGGTTTGTCACCTAGCCAAGGCTTGTCCGATAAACTCCTTGCAAGTTTCGTACGTTCAATGACGATGAACGGTTCTCAATACGCACTTTGTTCTATTTCTTCTGACGCCATGTTGCAAGGTAGTTTTATGACTATAGGTTGTTCTTGTGTCGACTCGTTCACATGGCCGTGTGGGGCGGCCTAATAAAGTCAGGGACTCCCAATCCGTTAGGGGGGTGGGTCCACACATAACACTTAGAGTGACGACTGGTACGAGCATTTCTTTATCAAGAAATCCGGCAAAAGCAAGCCAAGTAGTGTTAAGCCAATGATACACGGTTCAACATCTTTCAACTTTTGTTGATCAACAAATGTTGAACATCGTTTCGACTTGTTGAAACGTTTTTGCGTTTTCCCACGTCGTTCAACAAATGGCAACTTGTTGAACGGAATAGAGCCAAGCTCTATTTTCGTTCAACATCGTTCAACAAAGTTGAACATGTCGAATGGCATATTTCAACGTTCAACATCACATGATACACTGTTCAACAGTTGTTGAACCCAGTCGCAGCATTTGTTGCTCAACAAATGTTGAACCGTGTATCATTGGCTTTATTCTTCGTTGCGTGGTCTCCTGCATCCAAACGTTATACATAGGGCGAACTTATAAATACTAACAATGCATTTTTGGTGTGAAAATTATATAAATACTTTACCTCTAGTTTTAATATATAGATTTAGCCAAGAGCCAAGCCTAAAAGCGGAGCTCCCAGTTATTTATTTATTTTTTCAATGGCCTTTACTATGCTCTACGTTTACACGACATCAGTAAGTTCGACCAAAAAACAGCTAGCATAAAATGAGAGATCTCTGCGCCCCCAAAAAACACATGGCCGGAAGTCTGTGACAGATTCCATTCCTTATTCAGGTGTTTAGAACAATTTGAAAGAACGAGAGCAAAATTTCACAAGCGAGAATTGAATTGAATTGTTTTAAGACACATACGGAAGTATTTTGTTTATAGGCACATCAACACGAAAGAGGCCCTGTTAGGTGTTTTTGGGATACGGGATACAATAATTTTGGGTAAAAATTTATAGCGATACGGGATATTTGGGGGAAAAATTAACGGGATACGGGATATTCAGGCCAAAAGTTAATGGGATACGGTGCAGTCAAACCCCGCTAATGGGGCCTCACGAAAACCTCTGCCCCGAGGAGAGCCTTCAAGCCGTTACACTCAGCGGTTATATCCCTGAAAGCTAGGCTGCTAAGCTGTTACAAATTGCTGGCATTTTCGTAAAGAGTTATCACATCTTTTTACTCAAGTTTTGTCCTGAATCAAAGACTTTTTCTCTGAACTAGACTGTCATCCTCGCAGCAATAATTATTGGAATTTTGCCACTCTTATCGCGGAACGTGTGCGGCCGGCCTGTCGTTCCTTAAAATATGCCTCAAATGGAAGATATACCTTCATACCAGTTCGTATACACAAATTATATTTTTGAAACGTACGTTTACAACGGTGTGGCCAATCCTGAAAACCGTTAAACAAACTGAAAGGCTGATTTAAGAAATCATAGAATCATAGACGAGAAAGGGAGGTTTTACATTAATTATTCGTCGACTTATTCGTCGGGAGAGCGAGAGTGCGGAAGCAGCAGTTATACTCGTCTAACTTTAATTATTGTTTTACTTCGGGAGTGCGGGACTGCGGAGCAGTAGTTCTAATACTTTTACTTTTATTATTATTCAACTTGGAAGTGCGGGACTGCGCAGCAGCAGTTATACTCGTCTTTTTTGCGGAGCCAAGGCTCAGTAATGTATTAACTGCGGGAGCACGAGAGCAGTAGATTTATAAAGGATATGTGTGGCCGGGTATTCTGCAATTGCACGGAACTTTTGATATAATTATTTTAGCAACATCGTATAAAGCCTGACCTTTAAAGCTTTCTAACTCTGCCGGCTCCGAACGTCTTGATATCAAAGCACTTCTGAAATTCACCTGAAAATTGTATCCCGGGGGCTTGGGTGGCGTGAAGGAGTGGTTCTCCTAAATTTGGGCTTGAAAGGTATGTGCCGTGGGATAGGGTGTGTGTTTTTTTTAGGTTCTCTATTCTCTCCACTGGATGAATCATTATCCAGTGGATAGTCTAGTTTAATTTTTGTGTGGCTACATGTAATTTAGGCAAGGTTAAACTCAAGACAATGCTGGCCAGTGTCTATTTTGTGAATCCGGGGTGCCTCAAGGCTTTAAAGGGACTCAGTAATTTTGAGGTCAAGCCATCTGCATGTGTTACCCTTCACTAGCTCGGACATCAATATGAGCAGTCTCCTTTGCATACATGGTTTGGCACCTTTGCAGTGTTCCCCTTAGCAGGTGGCAAAAGGAATAGATCCAATGAAAAGGTACTATTCAGGTCACGTGAATGCTCTGTAAATCAGCAGTAGAATTAACTTTT
>OX393565.1:18362189-18402342 GCA_947652115.1 Blastomussa wellsi
TACTGAACGGTAAAACACTGGTTTGCAAAATATTAAGTCTTCTTTTACCTCTGAAAACTTTCATTCCAAATTTCGTGGCCTTCTTTGTGTTCTCAGGTACTGCATCTTCTTGTATTTTTAAGATTTCTGATTCCGAAACACTGGCGAAACGCGAGTTTACACCCGCCATTTTGTTTCTGTTTGGCTTACGCATTATTCACTCGGTAGGGGGTGAATAATGCTCATTAGCCAGAGATAGCGAACCAATCAGATTGCTTAAAACACCAAGATCACTGAGTGTGTATATACTAATCAATAATAACATGGTGTTTATTCTCCTAATCAAATTGTAAAAATTTAGGACCATAAGTTATCGTTTCATAAAGTCCTACTATGATCAAATTCTTGATATTTTTGTTATCTTTTCGTGCACAATACAAATGTCCTAGATATCTTGCCTTATTTCAACCCGTTTCAAACTTTAGAAGTCATGTTTTTGGGACTTTTATTTCCGAGAGTTTAAAGCCGCCATTAATTTTCCTTGTTCCAAGGCTTGGTTGAGAATTTGTCGTCCAGAGCTTTTATTCTTCTTCGTTTGATTTTCTGCACTAATTGTTATTATAATTTCAACCCGTGAGGTATTTTGAGAAAATGACGTAATTTTCGCAAATTCTCAACCAAGCCTTGGAACAAGGAAAATTAATGGCGGCCGTAAATTCTCGGAAATAAAAGTCCAAAAAAGATAACTTCTAATGTTTGTAATGGACTGAAATTTGGCAAGATACTCGAAAAAGTCGTACTATTAGCGAAAATATATAAAATGGATATCGAAAATTTCATCATAGTAGCAAAACTGTCTTTCAATTGTGGATCTCGAAAACGTTCCCTAACCTCAAATGGCCATCATCACCCCTAATAAATTGAGCCGTGAAACGCCAAAGTAGCCTTGTTTGTTTCGCCAAATTACCAGCCGTTGCGTTACCGCGGACACCCAAACAAACTGGACTATGTCGCTCAGCAGATAATGGGCTAAATGAGTATGTGCGGCTTTTTCGAAATTCCTATCGGTTCTCGAAAAAATACATTGTAAAGTCAGGCAATAAGAAATTTTTCAGTCGGATTTGTGCGTCAGGACGCCAAAAAAAAAGAAATATTTCGAATTTCGTTAAAGCCTCACACACATTTGTGCGTTTATATATGACGAACATTTTAAAACAGTTTCATTAAAATCCGATAAATCTTCATACCCTATTAATTCATTTGAAGAGAGGTAACTCCGGCGAAAACAATCTTAGAGTTTTCGGCCTCCAAAGAAATTCCCAATTTTCAATCCTCATTAAGGCGGCTGTCAAAACGTTCATGCCGCCGAACAATGAATTACGCAGAATCCCCAGCGAGTCTCGTGACAAATAAGTCCATTGAATTTTGCGTGGTTATTTTGCAAATGTTAGGAGTGTCAGCCCGACATCAAACAGTAAAAGATCATGAAACACACAACACACAAATTTCGGTTCTTCTTCTTCTTTTTCACCTCGTGGTCAGTTGGTCACGTGACTGCGACCAACTGGGGTGGGGTGGGGTGCCCCTACATACTCCCCCTCTAAAACAAGATGTCCTCCTGGACATCGAAAAAGTGGCTTAGTCTAGTTTACATTGTAACAGTTTACAACATCCGAGTAACAAAAACTTTGAAGGGTGATCAGGCCTTCACAGTTGCATCCTACTGACTAATTCGAAAACCTTTCATGACTAAAGACCAACTACAGTGTTCATAAGCACTGTCTTGAAACTGCCTAACAATTTATTCCGAAGAAGTCCCTTTGGTTTTCTTGCAAGAAACAAAACATGATACTAATATGTTACTTAAACAACAGTCTAATAAAGTTCAATAATGTTCAAGTCTTCAAGGATTTTGTTTCTGGTGTTCAGTCTTAAACAGCCATTGGTGACACATACTGGAAAATGTTTGGTGGCACAAATGATACAGAAGCTAGATACACTGGCACAGAATAAGGTGTCACCCAATAATTAGACAAAGCTAATGTTCCAGAAGGTACAATAGACATCCACGTGGAATAAGCAGAAACACTGGCGGTTGTTGCAGTGTACTGTTTGGATGGTAACTTGGATTGCAAAGATGGTCATAGCAAAGAATATTTGGTGGACGGCGGTTCCGCACAGGATGACCCCGAGGTCCCACTTGCTCTTGTTCATCTTCTGTTTCAGAGTGAGAAGGGGAATAGTCTTCTGGAACTGGTGTGTCCTCATCAACATCAGCGTCGGCATCGGCATCAGCGTCGTCAAGCAACAATTCTTCTTGGCTACCATCTATGGGCTCTTGTTCCTGAATGTCAGTTTCTGCTAATGGTGTTAAGAACTGCAACATTTCCAACTCGTTGGGCGAGAGGCCAGGAAACTCCCTCTCATCTCCACTGTCACTACCACGGTGCACGTCTCTCTCTTGCTGGTTAACAGGGACTGAGCTCCTTCTTACTTGGGTACGCTGAGCAACAGGTTCTGGCAAATCACTTTGTATGAAATCACAAGGCAACAGAAGGTTTCTGTGAAGAGTTCTTGATTTGCCTTGCCGCCCTTCTGGTGTTATTTCATAGACAGGTAAGTCGCTCTTTTGCTCGACTATAATATGTACTGCTTGCTCCCAATGAGACCTTAGCTTCCCAGGACCACCACGCTCTGAGAGCTTACGTACCAACACACGGTCTCCTGGTTGTAACTTGGAGAATCGTACTTTTCGGTCATACTGCTTCTTTCCTTCACCTGCAGACTTGGAGATATTCCGCCTGGCCAATTCATAAGCCTCTTTCATTGCAACTTTCCATTTGTTAGTGTACTCTGAATGATTCATACCAGTTTCTTTACGCGAAAGTCCAAACATTAGGTCAACAGGAAGGCGTGGCGAGCGTCCAAACAATAAATAGAAAGGAGAAAAACCAGTGGCATCATTTCTAGTGGAGTTATAAGCATGGACAACTTTGTTCAGTGAGTCCTTCCACTTGTGTTTCTTTCTTTCTGGAAGAGTTCTCAACATATGCAACAATGTTCTGTTAAATCTTTCTACCTTTCCGTTCCCTTGCGGGTGATACGGTGTTGTTCGAAGACGCGTCACACCACTGAGCTTTTCCAATCTGTGAAAGAGTTTGTTCTCAAACTCCCGTCCTTGATCATGAAGGATCTTTGCTGGGAAACCAAACCGTAGAACAAAGTCATTAAAGAGGCGATCAGCCGCAGTTGTGGCCGACTTGTTCTTTGTTGCATAGGCTTGTGCAAAACGAGTGAAATGGTCAATAATGACTAAGATGTACTCATAACCATCAGAACTTGGCTCCAATTGTAGAAAGTCAATTGACACTAATTCAAAAGGATAAGAAGTGGTCACAGTGTGTAGTGGAGCTCTTGTAGACAGGTTTGGCTGTTTCTGTTTAAGACATGGGCAAACTTTGGTCACAAAGTGAGTGATGTCATCTTCCATGTTGGGCCAGTAGAAACGTTCACGCGCCAACTGGATTACACGAGGGGCTCCTAAGTGTCCCATTTCCTGGTGAAGTTCTTTAAATACAATAGTGTGAAACGCTTTAGGTAGCACCAACTGAGAGTAGGGTCCACCTCTCCTAAACAACAGGCCATCTTTATCACAATAGAGTTTGCGTCGCTGTCTCAATAATACCTTTGTGGCTGGTCGTTCACGTCTAAGCTCCCATGATTTGGGCCATTTTCCTGTTTTCAAAAATTTCAATACTCTTCCTATCGACTGGTCTTGTTTCTGGGCATGATGAACAGAATTTTTGCTAATCGTATGCACACTAGGACCAAGGGACACTTCTTCCATGTTCAACAAGCTGGAATCAGTGCTCACTGCAGACACCCAGAATGTCTCTCCTTGTCCATTTGCTCTTACTGCCGCACAACAAGCCTTGATATCACCCTAGGACACATTCACAGTACACAGTTTCATGTAAGAATCAATATCCATTGGCAGTCTTGAGAGTGCATCAGCATCCTTGTTGGCGTGTCCAGGTCTGTACTTGATGGCAAATGAAAAGTCTGCGAGCTCTGACACCCAACGATGGCCAGTAGCATTCAACTTTGCAGTGGTCAGCACATAGGTCAGGGGGTTATTGTCCGTATACACAGTACAGTCAGGCGCATGGTAGAGGTAGTCTCTAAAGTGTTCACATACAGCCCACTTGAGAGCGAGAAACTCGAGCTTCCCTGCATGGAGATAATAGTTCTTCTCTGCCCTTGTCAATGACCTTGAGCCGTAACCAATTACTCTCATCTTTGCATCCTGTTTCTGATATAACACGGCTCCTAGTCCCTCTTGCGAAGCATCAGTATGCAGGACAAAGGGCTTGCTAAAATCGGGATATCCAAGAATTGGAGGAGCTACAAGGTGGTCTAACAAGGTTTCAACTGCTTTTTGATGCTGTTCCATCCAAATGACCGGTTGGGACGATGGCACTGAACCATGACATTGCTTGTTCTTGTGTGTTCTTGTCACATCTTCAGAGGTCAATAACTGAAATAGCGGATGTGCAATTTTGGCAAAATTTTGGATGTACCTCCGGTAGTACCCAACAAGACCCAGTAATTTTCTAACTTCACCAACTGTACTAGGCTTACTGTCCTTCAGAGTCCTAACTGCTTCCACATTAGAAGGGTCTAGTCTGTAGCCTTCTGCTGACACAATCTGTCCAAGATAGTTAACTTCTCGCTTAAAGAGTCTACACTTCTTGGGTTTAAGCTTAACCCCATGTTCACGTAACCGTCGGAGCACCTTCCGAATATGGTCAACATGTTCCTCAAATGTTTGGCTAAAGACAATGATGTCATCAATGTAAGGTATACAAATATCATCCCTCAAACCTTCAAGGCAGTGTTCCATAAAGCGTTGAAATTCTCCTGGTGCATTTTTCAAGCCCATTGGTAGGCGAACCCATTCATACAATCCCCAGGGGTTGGCAAAAGCTGTTTTGTGTCTACTTTCAGGACTTACAAAACCTTGATGATAAGCTTTCCCCTGATCCAGTAAGGAGAACCATTGATTTCCGCCTAGGCTTTCCAAGGCATCCTGCATTCTGGGCAAAGGGTGGCTGTCACGAACTGTTTTGGAGTTCAACTGTCTATAGTCTATGCACAGTCTTAATGTTCCATCCTTCTTCCTAACACATACAACAGGGGATGAATAAGCTGACCTTGACTTTTGAATCCACCCTCGATTCAACAGATCCTCAACATACTGCTTTACTTCTGCATAGAGTGGCCGGGGAATAGAAGTGTACTTCCGCTGAACTGGTACTGAATCAGTAAGGTTAATATCCACTTGCAGCTCCTCTGCCCTTCCAACATCATCATCAGTTTTGGAGAATGACTCTGCTTCTTCCAACAGCATTTTTCTTACAATCAGGCGTTGTTCCTCAGTGAGCTCTTCAGTGTCAATATCAGGAATGTAACTACATGGTTGTTATTCGCAATTCATGTCAATACCTTGGTTAGCATGTGGCTCAGGTGTATCAGCAGTTTGAGATTCTACTACATTTACACTGGCTGAAAGTTCTTCTTTTAACTTCACTTCAAGAGGGGTGACTGACTTCACTTGCTGGAGGTGTCCTAGAATTGTCCTTCCTTTCAGAGTAATGTCATGTTTTGTTGGATTATCCACTCGAATGTTCACCCGACATGTGGAGCCTCCGGCTACAGTGACCTGTGTTCCAGGTATTTCAAGACCACTAGGCCAAGACTGGTTAGGGTCAAGTTCAAATAATACAGGTATCTTACTGACTGGACCCACTGCAGCACGACATGAAACAACAACTGACTGTCCCCTTGGAATCACAGTGTCTTGCTTTCTTGACTTTACACTAGCTAATTCCTTCACAGGCTCAGATTTGATGAGCTGAACAAGGGCCTCTACATTTACTCGGTCAGTACCAGTTAGACTTGAAGTAAGCACATCCACCAACGATCCACGAACTCCAACTAAAGTATCTCCTTCAAAATACTTAGTAAACTCTTCAATAACATTAAATCCAAAAATAGGCATGTCCAAGGAATCCTTGGCAACCAAAAACGGCACTTTAACAGTGTGGTCAGAGTTATCTTCAAAAAGATTAAAAGTCAGTTCCACCCACCCCTCATAGGGTAGGTCAGTTCCATTTGCTGCCTTTAGATCAAGCCCATCCATGCCTAACAACTCTGTCATGTCTCGAATGTCACAACCTGGAAGACACCGCTTAAGCCAACTACGCGAAACAATTGACACCTGAGCTCCAGTATCCCAGAGAGCATCAGTCTCGACACCGTTGAGCAAACATTTGACAGTACACTTACGCCCCACAAGACGAACTACCTGGGCATGCTCCTGTGGTGACAAATGACTCACAAAGACTCCTGTCTTTTCTCTGTCTTCTCTGTACTTTCGCTCTTCCAAAGTGGATATGGCCTGGCAAAGTGTCTTGTGCTGTCTCCAGTGTTTCTCTTGACATTTCCTTGAACAATATCTGACAGCTTTACAACTACTGCACTGTTTAAAAGGGGAGGTACCCTCTTTGCTTCCACAGAACTTGCAGACATGGTGGGACGAGTTCGCTCCGACTACACCCTGTCCCGCTGGTGCAGCCTCCTCCCGTTTCCCGACACCCTTCTACATCCTCGAGCAAAATGATCTGTTGAACCACATTTAAAGCAATGATCACAGTTGTCTGCACCCGCTGTCCTACATGAACTACACTGAGGCCGCTGAAACTGTGACCGGTTACCAGCTGCATAATATCGGGGAGGATTTCTATCTACTGGGGCGCTGACTCTGTCAAAGGATTCTTTCAGGGAGGCAAGATTTGATTGAACTGCTTCCAATGCTGTCACCAGAGTATTGGGTTTTGGCTCCTTTTTCTGGGACTTGCTACTCTCAGCCTGGGGCAATGGACTTGAACTTGGCTGGGTTTGGTTACCTGAAGGTGAGGCAGTTTCAACCAGATTAACCCTTGCCCCTTTCCTACCAGCTACACCCATCTTATTCTGGTGTTCTGTCTCTGCCGACATAATCCGATTGACCCTTTCCATAAGCTGTTCATCAGCTACAGAAGCCACTTCGAGTAAAGGGCGCAGTTTAGCTCTAACTGATTCATCTTGTAACCCTGTCTCTACTACATGAAGGAACAATGCTTGGACAAGAGAGGGCTCATACTTGATGGAATCATCAGTGGCATTTGACACAAAAATAATCTGCTGTTTTAAGTTCAAAGCCCTCACAAGAAACCCTTGAATTGGGGAGATTCATTTGCTTCCTGGCGTAAGACAGACAGTTCCTGGTACAGTTCCGTTGCTGATTTTTGCTTAAAATGAGCTTTCATAATCTGCTTTAAGCGAGACAACGATAGATCCTGTATCATCTCTAGGTAAGATCTCAGTTGAAGGCTTGGACTAACTGCACGAATAACAGCTTCTACAATTTCACTCTCTTTATAGCCCGCTTTTGTCCCGGATTCTATCTGTCGCGCCAAACTAACAAACGACAGACCGTCCTTAAAATTATCACCCGCCACAACACCGTGAATCTTGAACTCCCGCCTAAGTACCTTACTCACATCAACATTTACCTTCGTTTCTTCGCCTTGTGTTTTCTTAGTTGCTTTTTCTGTCGAGGTAGGTGGTTCAACTTTCACTTTCGTTCCTGTTGTTGTGTCATCTTCGAGCGGAGGTGGTTTCCCCTTCACAAATGCAAGAAGGCCGACCAGAAATATTTTCTTATCGTCCGCTTCGCTCACATCTAGCTCTATTTTCTCACGGATTCGCTTCGACAGCTGCAACCTTCCTAGCTTTCCCTTTTCCAGCGTTAGGTGTTCTGCTAGCTGTCCCAGTGCGTCGACATCAAGACCACAAACTTTCGCTTCCAATTCAAGTTGAAGCTCCTCAATTTCGCTTTCCGTCGCCATATTGATTTCCAGAGATAAACAAAGATAAACAGACGAATCAACTTGCTCGTTACCACAGCATTTACACTTGTACCACACTCTTCGACGAAATTACACAGGACCAGAACGCATGTTCATTCAAAATGTAGCTTGTCTTGAGTTTTCCAGTCGCCAGAATAACACGCAAGTCATAAATGTCGTCCACATGCCCATCAGCAAAGCTCACGCGTCGTTCGGTTCGCAAAAGCGAAAAGCGGACCCAAAAGCACCGAAGTTTCGTTTCGTCACTACATTCAGGCAAATTTTGCCCGAGTGACAGTCCTGGCAGGGGTCGCCAAATGTTAGGAGTGTCAGCCCGACATCAAACAGTAAAAGATCATGAAACACACAACACACAAATTTCGGTTCTTCTTCTTCTTTTTCACCTCGTGGTCAGTTGGTCACGTGACTGCGACCAACTGGGGTGGGGTGGGGTGCCCCTACACAAACTTTCCGATGAAATGCAACATCAAACTATGAGGAAAGTCAAAAGTATCGTCAGCAAAAGGGAATACATTGAAAAATAAAAAGAGCGGGCAAGGTGCAACGGTCAAGCATTCAAAGCCTCTTATGTCGTTCACCCGAGGGTTATTTAGGATGTATAAGTGTTGATTAAAGTTCGCTTTAGAGTTCCAACCTTCATTTAGCGCGTGCTTACTAGTGTAGACATAATGGCTTACACATCCCTATCCCACATCCCTTCTATTGTAGCCGTACCAATAATACTGAAGGGTAACTTTTAGGATATATGTATGTAGATATACTAATTTAAATATTGATGCCCATGTGACGTCAAAAGAACAGTCCCATAATGCCATATATTAGACCATGGTCCATTGCAGGCTAGCAACTTTAAAACTACTCGGTGTAAGTTATTGATTTTTACATATTTCAGCTAGATCGATAAAAGCAACGTTTCTGCAATAACTGTAATAGAATAACAAAGACTAGTAGACTGAAAGTATTGTAAGCCACCTTAAAAATGGGCCCTCAGACGCATAGAAGGATGGAATTTCATGGGAAAGTGGTATCATTATGGAACGCTTTGGAACCCAGTGTTCTGAGGGGAAATTTTGTGTCGATTATTGTTCTTATTGGTTATATTTTTTATTTGTTCTTATGTCTGTGTAATTCATCTTGTACACTGTACTTTTCTTGTGTCAGGGTTTAGGCATATACATACACATATATTTTTGTAAAACACTTTGGTACCGACAGGAAAGTGAAATCCAAGTAACATGTACACCCAAAGGTTAAGATAATGTTATATTGTATTTTTAGGGAAACTTCCACTATGATTCGAGCCTTTGGAGCAACAAACAAATGTTTAACCTTGTAGGAGGAAAGACTGGGTTTGACTTTCAAGAGACCAAGTTACCATCCTACTGGAACACATCTTTCTTCAAAATCTGTCTCGGTATGAAAATCGGCCAACAAATCAATTACATTATCCTCAACAAGCAAGCCAACTCTCTGTACTCACTAATCGCTGACGGAAAATACCGCGCCACTTCACTTGGTCGTAACACGTGGAAAACACTTATTGGTTCCCAAGCCTCCCTGCAACGCAATTGTAACAAGGAAGGATTCAATTCATTAAGTGACAGTTATGAGTTCTCCAAAGCTAGAATCGGTATCATTGATAACAATGAAAATGACTGTATCACTTGCGATTCTAGAATCGGATTTGGTACCGGGGGTAAACATGACGACGACAACACTTGTGGAAATGACGCTATTTTTGGTCCAGATAACGGAGACAAGCACATCAAAGCTATGGGTTATATCTTAGTTCAGTGACGTATTTTTGTACATGCACCTCTTCTTCGTAGTCAAACAGCTTCGAATAATCAATAAATTCGGCAAAGTTGTATACAGTGTAAGCACTGCATGCAAATAGTTAATCAAAATTAAACACGTGAAATTTTGAAAGCTTTAATTGTGGAGTTGAAGCCACCTACAATTTCAGGCTTGTTTGCCTGGCCAAGGTATTCCCTTCTGTAAACTAGCCATTTTTGTAAAAAGACACATGGATCAATTGTCCCTCAAAACCCTTGATATTATGGCTAGTTCACACGATGAGACCTATGTCAGGTACCTTGCTGCAGGGACTAATTCCCTCGTGTGTACCGACCTTAAAGGTGCGACAAACTGGGCGATAAGTGGCTTCAGGTAAGCTGCATCCAAAAGCAAGTCCTGACTCAGGTTTCAATTCGTGTGACTGACTGCAGCGACAAAATTCTGTCGCAACGACAGAAAATTGCCCGTGTCATCCGAGGTGGATTCTTGTCCTCGTGGCGTATCGTAAGTGTGTCCCTGCTCGAATAAAGCCTACTAATCTGAGCAAATCCCCAAAAAAAAAACAAACAAAACAAAAGAGTTACTAGCTATAAAGGAACAATACGAAGTACTGTTTATTTAACAGGTGAAATCACTCTGGTAAGAGCTTTGATGACTCTGATAAGAGAGAATGTTTTATACCATATTTTTAATGACTGATGATGCATACCATAGATGATTCAGATTCTATTACCAGGATATGCACATGGTTCGTGCTGTAAATGTTGCAATGCGAAGTTTTTTTGACTTGGATCGGTCAGCAACAGCTATCGATCCTGTTGTTTTTACATTCTACTCTTTGGTATTTGTTTGAGTGGTTCTATTTGAGATACAAGGCTCTGCTTGATTATCCCTCGTCGTTTTTTCTTTTATATTTACGTCCATAAAAAGGCTTATAAATTGAAGACCGAGGCCCGGATGAATGGCTTTCAAAACTAGTTTTCTACGAATTATGTACTAGTTATTGACTAACCGTAATACCTACATATTTTAACTTGTGATTGAAGTTGTCATTTATATCACACTGACAGACCTCAATTCAATAGACAATTTCCGAGTTCTCTTTTGCCTCAGTGTCAAAACGAGTATAAGTGCGAAACTATTCAGATGACTAGTGTAGCCGGGGCTATGAAAGTGCTGGGAAAATTTGGACGTAGTTTGCAAATTATAGAAGGATTGTATTGATCTCATGCAATAATGGTCGTTGTCCATTTATTTGTTTGGTCAGTTTCTGAAAACGCTGATGGCGGCATCAAGGTGTAAAAAAAACAATGCATAAATTGTTAAGCAAGAAGCACATGGCAGCTGCTGCTTAAGTGTAAAACGACAAACATCCGAAGCAAATTTTAAAAATTAGCTGCTCAGGTGAAAACGACAAACCATCGAAGCAAATTTTCAAAAATTATCGAATATAGTTCTGCGAATACGTGTATGAGTGCGAATACATGAAAGGCTTGTCAAAGTCGCCGAGGTGCGAAATTTGGCAAGAAGCACATGGCAAACTGCAGAAGTAAGCGACAAAGCTATCAGAAACGGTACTTAAACTTCCTTCAGTTTTTTTGAGAATACGCCAAGGCCTATTTTTTAGCCTTATCTGACAGACGACAGTACTGTCGGAAAGCTTACAGTGGACCTTATTTACGGCGAACTTGAAATTATCAACCTATTTAACGACATATATCTACGTTCGTAACATTGCAATGAAATCGTCATCATGCAAGCAACCTGAACACAGTAACGTCTAGACTCGAAAAGGAAGATCACGGCGCAAGCCTTCTTTGTTGTTTGTTTCAAATCGAGGCCCTACCAATGCGCAGTGCATTCTGATCCGCTGAAAGCGAGGCTCTTCCACGGCAGTACATTCAGGTCCGCTGAAAACGAGGCTCTATCACAGCGCAAAGCGTTGTGGTCCGCTGAAAGCCTGGCTATAAGCCACGGAAAGAAAACGAGTTTTTCTACCTTTTTATTTTGATTATGAATTGTTGCTCCGCTCGCTGCGCTCGCTCCGCAGCAACAATAGGGAGCTTAAGCAGTGACGACGGTGACGGCTAGGACTGGATTTATATTTTACGACTGGCTACGTGTAGCTTTATAAAGCTTAAAGAACAAGACCGAGACATCCGGCTCGCCCGTACCCAGACCTCTGCCGTTTCAGAGCATGCCCACACCACCGGACACTGCCCACTTTGGGACGAGGTTAAGTTTATTGGTCGTGATCAACATTGGTACACTCGCAGGGTCAATGAGGCTGTTCACATAAGGCTTCATTCTAACAATACAAACAGGGATAGTGGAATCGAGATTCCTGAAGCTTGGATGCCCACGATCAAGAAACAAAAGAACGAGAGAACTACACACAGGCGAACCGCCGAGGGAAGAACTAACTGGTCTAGGATCAGCGAGGATCGAAACACACCAATCACAGCTGTTGAAAACCAACCAATCACAGCGAAGCATCATGCTTTATAAAGCTACACGTAGCCAGTCGACCTTATCGCCTGATGAAGGCTAGCAGTATGCAGCCGAAACGTAGCGGTCCACATCACAAGTGACTACATCGTGAGACAAACGATAACTCCTTAATTACTATACTTTATACCACGATGAACAACAACAACCTTCACGACATTGCCTTGATCTATTTGGTTAATCTATCGCTTTCAAACGTAGTTATTGTAGAAAATATAAGAACGGCGTTTATTTTCAAACAGAAAAACGAAAATTTTTCGGTCGAGGCTGACGTTCTCCAAAAATACTCAGAATTTGGTCATTTCACGTTGTTGTTTTGAAGAGGACGGCAAAGAAATGTACAAAGAATTATCACGCACGTTTAGAGCTATTGTACTGCTCATTAAATATTTTGTTTAGTGACGTTCTCGTTGAAGTTGCCGTCGTGGTTACTGATTTCCTAGTAAAAGAGCCCGTCATAGATTTCCGTTGAAACTTTTTTGCAGGAAGTCAAGAAAATTCTAAAAACGTAGTAAAAATTGGGGGCGTGAGGAACCGTCAATAGAGGAACCGCGTAGCACCCGTGATATAAATTAATGATACGTTATTGAGTGTGTTTAGGTACCAATGGAAGGCAATACTTCCGAAAGTCCAAATGACCCTCGGTTACTACCCTCAAAGAGGAAATTTAGGGGTGTTCCCACGGAGCAGAGAAAACTTGGCCCCACCACCCTGGGTCTCAGTCTACCAAGATGGGGTAAAGGGCGACCATCCTACTGAAGATTTTTTGGAATTTTTCGGGATTTTTTCATTTTGGAGGGGGAAACCATGTATTTTAACGTTTCCATGGCAACCGAATAATTACATGCAGGTTTCGCCAAACTTTTTGGACGTAATTTTTCCTTTTATCCCCGCTTTCTTCTCCAAAATATTGAATTGGTGCATTTTTGTGCTGAATTAGCATTTTGGCTTTTTAAAAACTGAAATCCAAGATGGAGGATCCAAGATGACGGCTCTAATGACGTCATATGACGTTATGGAAACTCAAAAGTCGAGAGCTTCCTAGACAAAGTAAATTTGAATTTGCTGTAACTTAACATAGCGAAAACCTTGGGGTGTCCGCTAACCCCCTCATACCATGGTAGGGGTATGAATTTGCTTGTACGTCCGAGGGTTAGATATCTGTAACAGAAATAAAACTTAATATAGAGGGAAAGCGAATGCTCATAAAATGCTAAACATAAGGTGCAAACTATACAATTATGAGTACGATTAAGATTTACAAAACTATGCAACTCTGAAGTTACAGTTACGCAGAATCTGTAAGTTGTTCAGAAGTGCTATGCTAACGAACCAAATGGGGTTAGGCGGGCGGGAATTCTATTAGAACACCTATTTAGATCAAAAGATTATAATACAAATGCGCGCGGCCGTGTAGGTAAGTCATTGTTCTCTTTATTGATATGCTGTAATGTGACTGGCCAGAAACAACACGTCACCCTTCCGTGTGGCGGGAATTTTAACCTTAGGATGTAACGCAAGAGCGAGATGGCTATGCTCTAGCGTATTGCGTGACAAAACTGTTGTTCTTTTATTATAGTAGGTGGCACAAACAACTTTCTTGCTAATCTGCCTTTAATGGTTGGCACATGAACTTCAATTTATGTTCCATATTGTTGAAGCAGAATGTTCCGCGTTTTGTTCTATTTCTTGTATCTTTAGATCAATGCAGACATCTCAAGTTTAGTACACCAATTAATGGATCTGCTCTACAACATCACGTGTTTAAAAATATATTTTTCAAACATGGGAATGCGTCCCTCCTGCAGAGGGCGATGTAGCATTGAAAGTAAATGTGTGTCAATCAACATCGGCTCACCAATAAACGACCAGGTGTTATGTCAGCTGAGCGACTCTGGCCACATTCGACATCCTGAAGGTCTTAAACTGTGTGAGGGCTTCATTTGCAGAGGCACTGAGGTAAGAGACTAAAGCAATTATCAGTATCATCATATCCATTGGTTTAATTATTATCATTGTTATCCAATATTAGAGTTTTGTCTTGGGACATTTACTAGTTAAGCACCAATAAGCTGTTTTCTTTTCTTTTTCTTTTTTTTTTTTTTTTTGCACGTTTGTCTGCAGTTTCCTCATATTGGAAGTGTTTATAAACCCAATTATGGACACGCATTTTGATTGGTTCCTATCTATGATATATTAAAGAACACATTACATATTTAAAAACGGAACAACGCTTTTCAACATGACTTGTCCAGATGTTATTTGACGATGGAAATTTAAACGGTAAATAGCAAGTAAATAGCAAATACGGTATTTAACAGAAATTCCTTAGAGTGTCTTCAGGTCGACGTCAGTTCGTTTCTTTGATTAAGTGTTGACATTTCCGGTTTACAAATGATGAAAAACTTCTCCCATAAACACGTCAAACACAGGTTACACTTTTTGTTGATATTTGAATACGATCTCGCTTGTTTTACTTTTGTCCACTTGATTTCGTAATTAATTTTACGGTCCTTCAGATTCCGCATGTGTTTACTTAGCTCAGTTACATTGCGATACCGTTTCTGAAAGAGCACGTGTGGTTTCTATACCGTTCTTTGAAAGTTACCGACCTATCAGCGCACACGAAAGAGACATGATTATACAAGCAAAGAGATCTCTGCTGTTCAAGTTATGTCGGAAAGCGTTGTTCCGTTTTTAACTATGAATATCAAAGACTGACATTGTGGGGTCGCTCCCACTAAGCCATCGTCTTGTGTCTGACTGACTGACTGACTTTGTACACGGGTGCAGTGGAGCGAAACGTAACTCCGGGAGAATAGTCTGACAGGTAGACTGGGCGCTAGTTATTTCGGTTGCAGCGGCCATTGCTAAATTCCCGAGGCGAGTATTTGTGCGTTGTTCGATATGTTTGGAATAACTTTTGTAAAGCTTTCGAACGCAAATTGGTCAAATTTTCCAAGGTGAGTTATTTTTATTTCCGAATCATTCTGGTATGACCTGCATCAGATCTTTTTTTTTTTTTTTTCGCTTCATCAATTTTTAACTGTCGTGATTGTGATTTGTCACGATCTGTTTCGGGAAGATCTATTCTCTTTTTATATTTCATTCAGGTTTTCCTGGGAAAGTTTCTTTTCGAGAAAGGAGTTGTACTCACGCAAGCCAATATGTCCAGGCTCGGCTTGTGTTTTGCGCGGGTTGCGCAGGAGCTTTTAACTTGCGCAAGCCACATTCTTTGGCTTAACAAGTGCGAGTTGCACTCCAGAAAACAAGTCATTGTACTTGTCTGAAGTTTAATACTCTGAAACAACTGATTGCACTTGAAAGTCGGAGTCATTGTACTCTCACAAGCCAGCATTTCTCGGCTTAGAACTTTTGGTGGGAGTTCCACTCCATAAAACAAAACTGCCTGTACTTGAAACTCGGAATCATTGTACTCTCACAAGCCAGCATTTAGCATCCTACACCCATAGAATATTATACATTTTACTATCCGCTGATAAAATTATAAGAATCTCCAACAAGAAGCATACAAAATGTATCAACAATAGTTTGTTTTGTTCTGCATTTACTTTACCGTTGTAATACAATGGGCTATATTCATGTATGGCATTTAAAACCACTGTCAAGAGACAATAAAATTGCAACTCAAAGTTCATATCTGGTAATGTTTTTTGATACGAACCATAGAAAAGTCCATCATTTACCTGATTTGTTCATTTTCAAGTCTGCGTTCGAGCCAAGTGGCCCATCAGGCCGTAGTCTCCTTCGCAGCCATTAGGGACTTTACGAAACCACGACGGCGACGATAACGACAACGTCCACAAAAAAATGAATTTTGCGTAAGAATCTCACAACTATCAGATTTGTTTAGTGCGATTATCAGTATCAGCGCTAATTTCTACTTGGATTTTTCAGCGCTTATTCAATTCAAACGAGAAACTTGAAAAACTCGCCGTTGTGGTTGACGTTCTCAACACAACTCAGAATTTAGTCATTTTACGTCGTTGTTTTGCAGCGGACGATCAAGAAATGAACAAAGATGGATAACGCACGTGTAGGACTATTGTTCGGTCCAATTTAAGAAAAATCTGGATACCTTCCATAAACCAATCAATTGTCAAGACAAAATAGTTTGTAGGGCGAACCATTTGCCGCGTTCATATATTTTTGGATGCTATATAATAAACAGGTAACAGGACTACATGCTTGTCCAATTTGAAAATAATTCGATTCAAAAAATTCCTCGAACTGCCAAATTGGACTCGGCCTACGGCCTCGTCCAATTTCGCAGTCCTCGGAATTTTTCTCATCCAATTATTTATTGGACAGCGTGCAGTCCTATTGCATATACAAACTGTACCCCGAGCCAGATTCGCGCGAGCCTACAGCCACGCGGCTAATAAAATTTTAAGGCAAACCGTTTGGCCCACAGGTGTCTGGAAGATGTTTCTGGTCGCGTGTTCAGACAAACTGCAAGCCACACTTAAAAAGGTTAATGGAAAGCAATGAAAAATACATTTTATTGTGTTATTAAAAATTATCTAACTTCCGTCTTTAGAAATAACTTGTAGCTTTGAGCTGCATTGAAAATTACCGGACATTTTAAGATATCAGTTTAGCTACGTGGACTGGATAATTCAGAAAATACTTAAACTTATCATATAGGGGTTATAATAAAAAAAAATACAGTTCATGTATATAGATGAAGATTTTCAAAAGGTTAGCAAATTACGAAAATAATATGTTTTTTTAGTAAATACTTCAACTAAAATAGGTAGTAATTGCTAGTGAACAGCCAGCTGTTAGTATAGGAACAATTAAGCTCCTTGATTACACACACTCAGGCATTACATTATTAGGCATTTTAGAATTCCTAAAAAAAGCAGAAACACGAAATAGCTCCCATTCCCAATGTTAAATATTTCTTTTTTTGCAGCTTAGACCTAAAGCGCTGCCGGAAACCCCAGACTGCCGATATATTGTTGTTCCACAGGACGTTAAATGCCTGGTCTCTAATAATTTCCAAATAGTTATGCAATATCTAAATCAGGAATCTAAAGCTATGACTGTGTTACTGTATGTGATTTCGTTGCAAGCTGCTGCAATAACAAAAGGACTGGCTGATAGTCAGCTAACTGTTTCACTAGCCCGCCGTACAACAGCTCTTTGTTTTTACTTATGCTAATTAATTTTAGTTAATGATAGAGCTGAATATGAGAAGGATTCAAAACGTTCAATGCCGTTGCCATCTATCGAAATCATAACTGGCTAATCCCCAGTTTGTCCTATTGCTGAAACGTTGGGTTTATGGTGTAATAGTTAAACAAAGACCTTATTTCTTTTCAAGCCCTGATTAGTATCTTTCTCGTTGTCAATCTTCTTCTGTTCCTCTGGTCCACTACTAATGGTTTCGTTGGACGATTTGGCTGTAACACTGTCCAATTCTACCTCTTCTGGCACCTGGTCATAAATGGGGACCACATAGTCAGATGAACTGTTCTTGTCACTCGCAGCTTCATTTGGTTTGAGGTGTTTGGACCCCAATGGTTTTTCCTGATTGCCTCTTCTAAAACTTTCTTCTAAATCTTGAAATTCTTTATTAACAGATGAGTTGTTGTTCTTGCCCTGTAGATCTACACTTGATGCCAAACGGAACTCTTGGAGCGTTTTTACTGGCTCGTTTTTGGATGAATGAGGACGATTGCCGTCCTTTTCTGCAAACGTTTTCTCCAGTGAACCATATGTGTTGTTTTCGTAAGCAATGTTGGCCGAATTTTTAACATCTTCATAGATGGCTTCATTCCCTTCAATGGTGCCTTCATGTACTTTTCTGTGTTCACGTTTGCCAGGGCCAGATCTTGGGAAGAAATGTAATTATCGATTAACATACGTTGCTAAAAACATATTTGTTCTAAGCAAATATTGGTCGGATAAAAACTGGTCTCGGGGTAATCATAAGAAGATTATTAGGGTGTTCCAGCAGATTCTTTTTGACCTTCTCAACAGCACATGCCTGTGTCATGTATTAACAGATTTACGTATTTTTCATTCCCGATCCGCTATTTCGTACACACATTTACGATAACGCCCAAAAAATAGATAAGGTGTTGCTCTATAACGTACTTGCCATTTGGGCTGTATTGAAACTTTTAAAATGTTTCTTGCACTGGTGTTAAGGTGGTTTACGACGGATTTCATTTCTTATACTTTAATGGCTCAATATTTATCAGTTGATTTTACAATAATGGCATCGAAATATTGATATACCATCGGTAAACAAGTTGTGATTATTTCCGTGGCATTATTCGCTACCGAAACAAATTTTAACCTATTAAACCTTCTTACTTTTGAATTTAAGTGCTAATCAGTGGCGGATCCAGACTTCTTTCTAAGTTGGGGGCCTGAAAAATTATCGGGCACTTTGGGCCTTAAATTAAGTTGGGGCCTTAAGAGCCTTAAAATTTTCCCCCATAGGGGAGTGGGCGGGGCCCTCCCACCAGAACCTGCTTAAAACTTAAAAATGAACTCGTTGAATCTAATTTTTATTGTCGATTTTGTGATCCGCATGTCAAAGAAAGTAAAAACTTGCCCCGCCTCAAATTTCCAAAAACGTCTTGCCTGTGCTTTTTGCTGTTATAGAGCACGCAGAGGTGACGAGAGCACGAGGAAAGAAAATGGATGAATCTTACTTTTAAAATTTATTGCATTTCATTTTAGTGTCTCTTACCTGTTAGTTTTCTTTAAAGCCAAAACGACAGCGACGATTATAACCAAAAATAAAACTCCGCCGACAGCGGTTCCTATTATAGTATTTGTGGAATTTGATTCGGAATCATTTTCTTTATCTTCCTTTCCGTATTTAAAATTTTTCGTCGCAGGGTTTAGGGTGGGCTCGGAAGTCTCTGTAGTGGAGGGTAAAGGTCCAACACTTAATATGGTACTGCCCATCGATCCTTCAATATTCGCCATATCACTCTTCACGATGTTTTTCAAGACGTCTTTGTGAACTACAGTGTCCTTCATCCCTTTGGGCATTTCTAAGTAGAACGCTAACAAGGTTTTAAGCGGATCGCCAGGGGACAGCATTGGATAATCAGGAAGAATGTGAACCATATCGGCTGAAAAAAACATTCCAGAAGATCGCCTCCGACGAGAGCTGAAAAAAAAAAACAAAAATTGCGAGAGAATTAAAAGTGTAATACTGTTAAAGTACGGTTGTGAGCAGTGTAACAATTACTTGATTCTCAAGGAAAAAAAACATGACCGAAGAAACAGTCAAACCTTTTTCGAAAAAAAATTGTTAAAGAAGAGAAAAGGGTAAGGGTGTGTTTCCAGTTGGTTTCATGCGAACCATAAGCCTTAGCTTAAAGATGGTAAAGATGTTTATAAATTGTGATTTTCTTCTACCTTGTTGAAGTCAGTTGACATCGTTTTCCGTTAGCAGCACAGAAATCAGTAGCCGCCCTTGCAACTTCTGTTTTAAAGTCATCTTCCATATTTTTATCCCACTAAAGAAAAGTAAAAGAAAAAGGAAAAACCATTAGCGCTAAAAAAAAAAACGATTTCAAGCCGTTTTTCTGCCCGCCAAATACCCAGAGATGAAAAGGCGAGAGAGCAACATGTCGTTCAATTAGAACCAGACCATTCAGTTTTATGTTTCACTAAGTTATTTCGAAAGCCATCTCAAAAGAGGTATCAAAAAGTATGTTCAAAGACTCAATTTGTAACTTTGGAAACAAGAATGCCGTTTGTGGCCGAAAGCAAGTACAAGTTTTAGCTTTGTTGAATCTCGGCGTTCTTAAGCAAGAAGCAATCCTTGAGCCCTGAATGCTTTCAAACTGCGTGTACACACGAATGCAAGTCATAATTTGCTATTACGGGTGATATAACTTTCAGCACTTGAAATACGTAACGTAATTCAAAAGCAATAAAAAAGCAGAGTACCTTTTTCAAATCCAGGTCTCGAATTTCCAGCATAACTGATTCTTTTTTCTCCTCTTTTGAAGGTGTTTGAGGAGGACGAGTGGATACTGAAGTACTTTGTTTGACAGCATTGGTAGTGGGAGGTTCATCTTGTCACCGAAAAATAGCAAAAAAGCAATTGAAAAGATGTAGCGCGCAAAATACATGTTTTTAACCACATATGTATTTTCGACCTTGCTACATTAATAAATGATTCTTTTCAAACTACTTTTAACAAGCCTTCTTAATCTTTTTGTTAGTCCTTGCACTACGAACCCGAGTTTTTTTTTTATGAGCGAATAGTCAATGAGTCAATCCGTTGTCTATCTCAAAGCCCGATCGTTTTCTATCAGTGATTAGTAAAAATCTACTAGTATACTAATGCAAATGCCGCAATCTGATTGGCTGAGCTACTGCACACTGTCAGCCATAAGAGTGCAGTGGTTGAAAGTCGTCTTCAAAATGGCGACGATTTTTTTAGCGAAGTTTCAAAGGACGATTTAGAACTTTTTCACTGAAACACGATTCGTTTATTATGATTTTTACTAAAACAATTAGATGTAATATATCAAACACGAGAGACAGTGTTTCATCACATTTCCAAACACCGAGAAGAGAGTTGAAAATACGACGCGCAGCGGAGTGTTTTTGACGAACTTCGAGTTGTTTGGAAATGTGATGAAACACTGTATAGAAGGTTTGATATATCTTCTCAATCGAAACTAAAACTACGGAGAAAACGAAAAAAATAAAATCTTAAAAATCTATGCTAATTAAGATCACATTTCCAAACCACGGTTACGGTTCTGATTTCCTTTGGTTTAACGTGATGAATTATTAATGAGTTTGAGAATGTTCGCTCTCGATTTCTATGAGGTGATAGAAATCAACTATCACCTCATAGAAATCTCGAGCTCAAAATCTAATTGTTAAATAGAAAACAGAGAGAGCCAATTAGATTCAAGGATTTCCAGTAGTGCACATCTGAGTTTCTACTTCTGCAAGACAAATGATATATTGACCATAGTGTGAAGAAGATAGCCCTCTCTTCTTGCTTTCCTGAAAGCATCCATCGAAACTCGATTTATTCAGAATTATTAATTGGTTCAATTTCGAACATAACAAGGACCGGGACCATATTAGAAGTTTCATGATAATTTATATGACGTAGCAATAATATAATATAAATATTCATTGAAGAAACAATAGTAAGGGAAATATGTATTAACAATACTAATAATGTACAATTGTTTCCTCACTACCATTATTTGTCCACAATCTTTACTATTTCAGGTGTGAGTTTATTTTATTTTATTGAACAGTTTACATTTAACATGCAGTAAATCAAGTGTAGTTTTTTAATCAAGACTATATTAAGTACACACCTGATTAAAGTATTGTTTATAATGCCCGACAAACCTTACCTTTACAGAAACCACACGATCTTCGGCAATTTATCATTGTAAAGTTTGACTGAGTAAGACAGGCATCTCCGTGCGATGAAATACTTGAACAAACTCGTGCGTACTTTGGGTTGTCAGCACATTCAGCTATAAAATATTAAAAAAAAAATCATTGATCATACCCTAACACACAGACACTACATCAAACTGCTCCAATTGTATACACTTCATCGAGTCTGCGGCATGGTGGAATGGTTAAGGACACTGGGTTTTTTTATTTACTGATTATTTTTTAACTGATGAAGGATGGCCTGCTTAGATAAGCCAATGCTACGGACAATGTTCATGCTGTGAGATGAAATTTGGATTTGAAATCTGTAGGTAGCTTTATCCGTTCTCTGCAAGGCGTACGGGCAGTGGTAACTGTGAACAATTTGCCCAAAAGGTTCTCCCAAGTTGCCTTGCCTAATTTTCTCTTGCTGCCCAAAAAATCTGAGTTGCCCAAATTTTGGGGGGTATGAAAAATACTATTATGAAGTTTCTCAGTGATCTCTTTCGTTTCGATGTGCTTCGCGTAAAATGCAATACTAAAACTTTCGCATGCAAGCAATAACAAAGGCGTGGACTTTAATAAAGTGTGCCGCTTAAGGCATTGTGAGTTGCAGTCACACTATCCTTACCCAGTTCAGCTCAGAGCATATGATTTAATTTTATCACACTGTTTCTAATATGAAAGAATTATATTAATATATTAAAGCAGAGCGCTGTTGCTACCTCCACAAAATCCACATGACTTAGGGCAATACACTTTTGTCAGGTTGTAATGTATTATGCAAAAATTTCCATAATTAGGAAGGTCAGCACAGATCAAGAATCCTGGTATATCTGAGCAACCTGTGTTAAGAGAAAGAACAAAAGACAGTGAGAGAAAACAATACCAGTTTGTTTTGAAGATATCTGTTGGCTTCACACTAGAGCTCGAAAATATAATCTCAGTGTACAGTGGCCATGGAGTTCAAAGAAGTCGAATTCGAAGTGTTCCGCCAAATTTGGTCCACACCACACTTGAGAACACACTTGACCAATGAAGTGAAAGCCACGTGCAGTGTGCCACGATTGATATGATAAACGTACAGATAAAAGGGCGAGAGATGATTGACGGCTTGTGCTTCAAGAAATATACTTTTGTCACCAGTTTTGAAGCCAAATTTTTGAAACGTGACTTGGGAATTTTCAGCGCATTTGAGTCAAGTGCTTCATCTAATGTAACTTAGGTCTGTTTGGTTGAAGTTTGGAGCCAAAAATTAGCGCAAATCCAACAAAACATCAGAAGGACATAGGCAATAGTGCATCAAATTATAATGCTAATAGGCTTTCAGCAGTTCTTTGCCTCTTTATTCTGTTAACTACAGATTACAACACTCGTGTTAAACCTGCTTATGTCGATTAAAATGGTTAAGCCAAGAAAAGGACCGAATCTGTATGTCTAAACATAAATACTGACCAATCCAACCCGGTTAAAAAATGTGTTTGAATGTCAGAACTTTTTCAGGCATTTCAATCATCCTTATATTACTTAATTAATAGGTAGAGATTTAATGACTAACTTCGCTTTATGGAGAACAACACGTGAGAACAAGTAACGCGCAAAACAGGTCACAAATATAGTGACTGAATACGAAGTAGAATTGTTGGTGGATATGCTACCTGAACTTGAAGGCTTAGAGCTTGTTGCAACTGAATGCATAGTAGGTTTGTAAGTGGATGAAGGACTTGGTTGTGAAGGCAAAGAAGGCGTAAATGTCGTTGTCGCTGGGGAAGCTGGAGGTGTTGCAGTCTGACCGAAGCAATTGCCAGTGCTAACAGAGACATCGTCGATGGCCAAGTCACCGGTAAAAGATGATCCTATTATTCCTTCAAAAGTCACCTAGAAATAATGAAGAAAAAAGAATTCAGGAAGAAAAGAGTTTGAATGAGACCTGTAATTAATATAGAAAATGATAACGGCAAGAATCCAAGCTTTAGCCAATCCACGGCATCCCCAGTGATGATGCCAGGGATCAGGGACAATGATGCCTTGGGTCAGCGAAAGCTTGGATTCTAATCATTATTAGTTTTTTCTTTTTTTTAATTTCGAACATTGTTATAATCTTACCTTTTTTGTATATGTTTGGCATGGTCAACCATTGGAGCAATAATTGAATAGAGGGGGTAAGTTACTAAGGAAACTGTGGTGCTGCGTCGGTGGGAATTATAACAATATAATTTGGTTTTATCGACTGGGTTGATAATGTCAATTGGCCACAGTAAAGAGATTCGACAGCTGACGTTTCGAGCGTTAGCCCTTCGTCGGAGCGAATCAAGTAATTGTGGGTCGTGTGTTGTTTATATGTTTCTTTCTGTATATAAACAACACACGACGCACAATTCCTTGATTTGCTCCGACGAAGGGCTAACGCTCGAAACGTCAGCTCTCGAACCGCTTTACGGTGGCAATTCACATTATCAACCCAGTTGATAAAACCAAATTACATTGTAGCAATAACCGACTATCAATTAAATTCTTTTTAAATTGGCTGGACTCAATTTGTCTTCCATAAACTTGAGGAAATCAAAGAGAACCATCTTATTTAAATATTGCTCACCTGCCGGGATATGTTGTTTGATTACATATTATGCTTTTTGATTTGTTTTTTGGTTAAAACTGAATGAGACATGTAAAGTAAAATAATGATTGTAAAAACTTACAGTGCTACTCAAATAGATGTTTATCTCCGCTTTTTGCCAGTAGTTACCATGGTCTCCGGATATGTTGAATACTACCGTATTTCCACTGAAGATAGTAAAGGTTCCCATAGCGTCTCCATGCATGTGATAAAAGAACTTGAGACAAGAAAGTTCTCCACTTCCAGATACATAGAGCTTGAGCTTTGCGTTATCACCGGCGGATCGGGGATAAGACGCCTCAATGTACATGTAATATCCTGACCAGGGAAAAGGGAGAGAAAATTTAGTTCGCACTTTGAATATGCCAATCACCATGTATGCTACTCATTTGTGTAAAATGTGGCCTTATAGCGGAGCTCCAGCGGCCCGTAGGGCCGCCAAGCGGAGCCCCATACTCATATGGGAAAGAAAACAAAACCCATGAGTTGATTTTATCATGGCTAGCGGTATTACTCGTGGGCACGTACGCACGACGACGGAGTCGCGCAACATGGCGGCCATAAATAGCCATGCCTTGTCAGCTTACATCTTTGTTATAGGGCATCCATGTTATAGTCAATTGACAGCTGTCATCGAGGTAACGTGTTTTTTTAAGTTGACCGCTGACCAGGCATTGGTTTTCTTCATTGATCGCGAGCTCAGGTCTGATTTTTTTCTTCTGGCAACATTTTTTAACTTTTTTATGGTCATTCTTAGCGGAAATTCTGCAATTGGCATTGACGTTTTTAATTATTATTTATTTCAGAGAAATTATTAAGAACCAGCAAAAATACGGAGCTCCGCTTTTAGGCTTGGCTAAATCTATATATTTATATGACTAGCTCCGTGAACGGGCAAGATGAACCAAATCCCGCTCCGTGATTGGCTACCTGAGCGGTCAAGATGGAGCTATCTTGCCCGCTATTACACGCTTTGTCCCGCAAGTACAATTTCTCTCAGGCGAAAGCTTAATCCCATATAATAAATCCTATATTGACCAAGCATGTTCTGTATAAGTGTTGATGGACCTTTTTTGTGTGTTTGTGACAATTGGACCACAAACGAGGCACGACTGTTTTCCTGAACCTGCATGTTCAATGAAGAAACCTTACCATATCCAGTTGTGTGGTCCGATGAGGGTCCCGTATCGTGAGACGGCGTTGAACCTGTATTGCGAGTCCAGTCAAACACATCCGAGTAGGACTGTTGCCATCCGGCACATAAGTTGTAGTCAAAGTTACAAGATGTAACAGCTGGACTTGACGTAGGAATAGACACGACAGTTGGTGGTGCAGTCTGACCGAAACAACTCCCACTGCTGATCGAAACATCGTCAATGGCCAAGTCACCAGTATAGGACGAACCTGCTATTCCTTCAAAAGTCAACTAAAAGGAAATAATATTTCAAAAGTCAACTAAAAGAAAATATAACTTTACTTAAAACTTAAGGTTACCGTATACCTTCAGATCGACATTTTTTCCAAAAATCGGATTTTAGATCCAACTCATAGCCAAAGTGTGATCTTTAATTAAAAAAAAATGAAATAGATTGAATATCGGCGGAGAAATGAGCATATCTTGTTTTTGTCCGGAAGTAAGAATTCTTCTTTTGATTGACAGCCATATGACGCGTATGCACTCAACCGAGACGGTTTTCGTGGAAATAATCACGACAGCCGCCATTCTCTCTCACTGATTGCCCTTGTTATTCGAGAAGGTGTTGCAAGCTTCATGCAGGCATTGCAAGAATTTTTTTTAAGCGCTTTTCCGGAAACCAACGAAAAAATCAAATCTTTGACTTGTAGCCTTCAAAAAGCGATGCAGACGCTCGTGTTTCGAGGTTGGCAATTTATTCTACTTCTTTCTCTTAAAGTGTTTTACGGCCAGAAACGTATCTCTAGAATATATAGAAAAGTTAAACAATTGTAAAACATTTTCGATTCTGTCACTGTTTTGCCTTATAAGCAAGCTTTAAAGTTCCTCCTTTGGCCAAGCCCAATGACGATTGGTAACGAATAACGTCATCCCGCATCCATCAGGCCACTTATTCGGACGAAATCCCTCACGATTACTGAATTGATAGTGAAATGAGCTGACTGGAAGATTTGCAATTGCAATTGATGTTTTCTGACATGACATGACATGGTTTATATATATATTCCGAAAATTCCGAAAAACTGAAGCTTGGCTCAACTGTTTCGGCGTTGTCCACGATTCCAAAAGCATTATGTCTGTGATATCGGGTGCACAGATAAATAGACAAAATAGAATCAGTGTCGAGGAATTTGTCCTTCTTACTTACGGGCTTTTCCTCAAGAAATTCCTCAACAAACGCCAAAGTAATAACAACAGCTAGTGACCAGCAATATTGTCGTAGTCGCCATGTTGTTGTATTTTCGTAACGTTTAAAATTATTCCACAAACAGAATATTGGATTCTTTGGCGTAAGGCCATTCCCTTTTTTTTTCTTCGTTTATTGTCAAATGCGTCTCCTGATTTTGGGCCGGTCGGTCAGAAAAGAAAAAAAAAAGCAAAAAAAAAATATATATATATATGGAGAAGAATTCTGGAACTAGGAAGCCCGGTACCTCAGGAGAATATCGTGGAGCCTGGAAACGACAGGACGTGGCTACAAAGTCAACATGGGAGGCAATGGAGGAAGGAAAGGTCGACGCCGTGGTTAATTAACTCAAATGGGAGTGAGTGTTCTCTGTAGTTGAAGCAAAAACTAAAAGTCTGTATGGCAAAAGTATTGCCTATGTTTCAGACTAAAGTGACAATTGTTTGAAATCATGTGTCATTGACTTCATTTCCGTAATCATAACTTTTTTTGGAAAACGCGAAAATCTGGGTCGGTCGGATGACGCTAAATGGAGAAAAAAACGGGGGATGGCCTAAGGATTGAATAGGTATTCTTGTATAATCCGGAATAAATTCTCATATCCGGGATAAAGTCAATCAAACGTACCCCAGTAAAAACTATAGTTATTCCAAGTGTAACATATTTGCATCCCAATAACTAAAACCCCCTCTAGAGAAACCCTCACTTTTCGATTTTATCCCAAGCCATTGCCTTCCCTGTTTCGTCGTCAACAACTGTTTTGTTTTCGTCACGGCAAATAAATTAATTGAAGCGTCAGAGTTATAACATTTCAATAACACAGGGAATTAAAAAAGTTACGGATAGACTAAACTTGAAGAAACTTTTATACGGATAATGTGGGCTTGTTGAGAAGTTATTGTATGCTGCACACTTCAACGTAAATTTCATTTGTTTGTAACTGTAATTATGACACCCGGGAGAAGTATATGTTTTTTTATGAAGCCATATGGTTTTATCATTTAGATCCATAAAAGTAGTTTCCTCGCTAGCATTAAGATTTACGGCAATACCTTGGAAAACCGTAGCAGAATAGACTAAAATCAGCCGTGACACTGTTCCTTAAATGAGGACTGGTGCATATGTCTTATGTTCTAGAACTGTTGACGCAGCATTGAAAAAAAATTGTATATGGGCTACTGCACGGTTTTACATGCACGCAAGAGACCTGCAATACGATTTAAAACTTACAGTGCTATCCAAATAAATTGTTCTTTTTGCCTCTTGCCAGTAGTTACCATGGTTTCCTGAAGCGCTAAATACTACCACATTTCCGTTATAGACATTGAGAGTTCCCATAGTGTCACCATACATGTGATAGTAGAACTTGAGGCAAGACAGTTCTCCATTTCCAGATACAGAAAGTTGAAGCTTTGCGTTATCACCAAGGCTTCGGGGAGAAGTTTCGATGTACATGTAGTACCCTATCAAGAAAAACAAGTCAGTAAAAGGAGGTTACGAGCCCGATGTTTTCTAATTGTTTTAGTGGAAACTTGAGGTTTGCGTTCCAAAATCTACCGTTTTATGTACTTTAAGCCAAAAATCACGACAAATCGTGCCTTTAGAGAGCAACAGCGCGGGACCGTTGGCTATTGGCGAAGCATATTTCCCTTTCGTAAACAAGCAATGCCATTTTGGCTATCATCGAATTTTTTTCCGACAGAAAATAAATAAAATATATACGTCAATGACCAGATTCAAACCCTGAACCTCTGACGTGTCTACATTCTTATCTCACCAATACACTACCACTACACTACCATGCCAATCAGCCAAATTCTCGCAACATTTAGTTATAAAAACTGACTTTCTTAATCTTTGCTATTGCCCCAGCCAACAAATAAAAGCTAACCGCAAGCAAACCAGTTAGAAAGTGAGAAATAACGCAATTTAAGAGTGTTTATTAGTTTATTACCAAATTATAACCAGCTTCTACCCCATGGTTGTATGTTTGCGATGTGTTTTATAAAGTAGGTTCCAGAGCTACAGTGCCACAAAACGTACCTCAGAAAACCTTTGGGGATTGTCGCGTGCACTTTTCCAACAACCTTTCTTGAAGCAGCTGTATATATAAGTTTTTCACTCATGAGCTTCGTATATAAAGAAACCTTACCATATCCAGTTGTGTGATCCGATGATGGTCCAGTATTAGAAGATGGAGTTGAACCTGAGCGACGTGTCCAGTCAAATACATCTGAGTATGACTGTTGCCAACCATAGCACAAACTAGAGTCAAAATTGCATGATGCTACAACAGGACCTGAGGTTGTTGGCAATGAAGTAGGAACAGAAGCGCCAGTCATTTTGCTAATTATCCATGGCTTTAAGTGGCGAATGTTCGCGTAAACCGTATATTTTAAGGGAGAGGCACAAGGCATTCCCGCCCAGCTGGCAGCTCCCTCGAGATACCATTTACCCCCAAACTCACAAACAAGCGGCCCTCCGCTGTCACCATGGCAACCTCCCTCTCCTCCTTGATCTTGACCAACGCATATCATGGAGTCATCTATTTTGCCAGGATATGATGCCTTGCAACGTTGCTTTGATACCAAAGGAATATCAACCTGCATAAGTTCGTTTGGAGTGATGCCATAATACGAAAGAGTTCCCCATCCACTTATCCAGCACGTTTTGTTATGGTCATCAAAAGGAAGCTGAAATTTGCCATCCGACGGGCAAACAAGGCCAACTCCTCTGCCTAATTTGGCTGGTTTGGACAGCTGAAGAAGGGCGATATCGTTACTCCAACTGTATGGAATGTTGTATGATTCGTGCTGGATGATTTTAACGACATCAAAATTCTGTTCTGTCCCGACAGTGCCATAAGATCTGTAATGAGCTCCCAACCTAAAATTCAAAAGCATTTTAGAGTTTTAAGCAGAGTTTCGGACTTTTTTAAGGCAGGGCGTCAACAAGGAATTGCAACGGGTCAAATTCTTACTGCTCCAACACAACCATTACGAATGTTTATTAAATGTTGGGTCAGCTACATGTGGCTGATCATGGTTTTGATAAGTATTTAATCGCATTTGATTTATCTTCTGCATGTCTCCTAGGCAATTGTTGCAATTTAACCAGTGAGAAAAGAAAGCTTATATCAAAACCTGGTACTTACATCACTTTAACAGATGACAAGGATTTTCCATAAATACAATGCGTGGCTGTGACAACCCAAACTGGATCTATCAATGAACCTCCACAAAATTGTTTTCCACTGCTGTCTCGCAGCATTGCCTGCCAGGGCCAGCTGTTAACTTGTGCAACAGTACCACCAACAATTCGTGAGCTGCTAGGCCGGAGTCCACACGAAACTGCAATGGAACCACAGAACAAAAGCTGGTAATTATTACAGAATAGGTATTGAGACTTCAATGTATAATGACAACATTTAAATGCTAAATTGTTTAAAATAAAATTGGCAAAAATGTACGTTGCTTAGAAAAAATAAATGCTCGTACTGTTTTTAGTCGTGGCATTCACTTCAAGAGTTTTGTAAGGTCTCCCTTGTTCATCCACTCCAACAACTTCTACCCTGTAATTAGTTGAATGTTTCAGTCCACTTATCTCCGCATCTAGTACGCTTCCATCTGTAATTTCATGGGTCAATGTATATACGTTGGTCCTTTTTAAGAGGACGATGTAATGAAGAACTTGACGGTTAAGAAGACTTGTTAGGTTCGTCCAGTGAATCAATATGCCGGTGCTCGTTGTATTATCTACTGACACTGTCCAGCCAGGTAGCACAGCGGCTGAAATATATAATTTTAATGCAACTTTGTGAGAAAGATGTACATTAATCAAATAACGAGACTACAGAACCACACTATACAAAAAAAGCAATTGGCAAGTAGGGAAAATTCAGTGCACAAAGAATGAACGAACAAGCGAGAGAAGGAGCAAACGAAGGAAGGAAGGAAGGAATAAAGGAAAAGGACGATCGAATTTATTATACAATATGATGCTGTATCTATTTGCTGGCGATTGGAGCTACGCTTTATCTCACAACTTCAGTCTCCTGGTCAGCCTCCGCAGTTTTTCATGTCACCAAAATTATAAAAAATTGTATCGTAAAGCGAGGTCTCATTTTCTCGACGTCTGTTCAGTTACTTGTAACAGTTGTATATGTGTCGTAGGTTGTGTTACTAGAAATCTGTTTAATTATCTAAAGCAGTTTAACAGTGATCTCATGCGTTCGTTTCTCCCCGTAAAATGTCGACGTATGAGAACAAAAACAAAGGCGTGTCTGTCTAATGTCTTTTAACTAATTGCTGTCTTTTAACTAATTGCTGTTGTTTAAATAATTAGCGTACCTGAATTGAGGCCAGTTTTCAAAACCACGAACTGCGCCTTAACAAGGCTGTTTAATTTGCTCAAGCGGATATTAACTGTGACGTTGCTGGATTTGACGAATGGAACTTCGGCCAAAGATGCGTAGCTCGAACCCCAGCATCCCGTATGAGTGAACCGCGCAGTTCCATTGCCATCGAAAATCGTTACATACTCACTGGAAAAAAAAATCATCTATAAGTAATCGAAGCGTTATTTTTTTTAACAAACTATAGGGTACGGGGTGAGCAATTTTCTGTTGCAAAGTTTAAACTGTTTCACATTTTACGTGATGTCACACGATGTCTCATGTTGACTCACGGTGGGTACTCATAAATATCTTCAAATTATATTTGGATAAGCAGTTTTATTTAGATTAAGAGTGCCACTGGCTCCATAAAAGCATAGCATTAGCAAAAAATGAAAGCTTCTAAGCTTTTAAGTATAAAAATACTTTAAACTGCAGAAAAAAAGCTTCACTGGCAATCACTGCTTAATGATAACAAGCCGAGCATGAAACTGTCTTAGAGTTACACAAGACCTAATGATTTGATACGGCGTGAAAAAAATTGTGACAAGCAGAAACCTCGAATTCCTCTTGAATTTGAGGAAAACAAAACTCCCCATAACTGCCATTATTATTATTAAAATTTACCTGCAGTAACCCAAATCCAGCTTATGGATGAGAAACAGGGCAACTGCGCGAGATACACCAGCATTCCCTATTGTCCAGTAACAGTATAAATAATTATAATTTGTGTGCGTGACGTCTATGAGCCCAGCAGTTTTGTTAACCGTGATCTTGCAAGCTGTGAAAGTAACAAGAAGAATCGGTAAAAAACAGCACCAAAAGCAACATACGTGACGATTGCTTAAGATCAATAATTAACTATTAATCTACTCTTATTGACCGCATACGATGACCAATCAGACGTTCAAAACATGCAGAGTGCGAAAGATGTTAATTGGTGGAAGGAAATTCGTTAGCGTTTAATTTTTAAAAAAGCCCTTTGGATGATTTCAGTTTTTGCAAAGATTCAAAGCTTTTCCATCGCTTCCCGAAAATTTCTCGAAGGTCGACCAATCTTTAGCCGATCAACAAACTAAAAATATTGCCTGATGTTCGTCGATAACATACAAACTTTGTTTACTTTCACAGATATTTACGTTGACGAACCTCTTTCTACATATAATGTTGGTTCATAACAACAACATCATTGCAGTTTTGTGGACGAAATAAAAACTAATTATGACTGAGCTTATAATATTTTCGTGATTTTTACCGACTTTTACCGCTCGGGCATTGTTTGAATGGTTTGCTCGAAGGTCTTAAAAGTTTATTGTATTAGATACGATCATTGCGAATATTAACTTTGGCTATGATATAGCACTGTTACTCGAAAGCTACTATTTTAGGGAACACTCGGACTAATTGTCAGTACAGCTAGAAGTTACCAAGGGTAACCAAACCGCTGTAGCGAATTTTGTAAAAGTGCTGCAAGCGTTAGTCGTGGACGAAGCAAACACTGAAAACTTTTGTTACACTGAGACACCTATCTGAAAGTGAGAAATGATCATCACATTGAGAGATTTCAATGTGTGGCTTCATAGTATTTCGCGGAGGTCACGGTTTCGAATCCCGTTGAAGCCCGGAATTTTTTCAGGCTTCTTTATTGCAATTGCTTAAATTGGAAATGCGCTGCGATGATCATTTCTCATTTTCATCTACATCCGCAGTTCATATACGAATCATTTCAAATACTATACGTCAGAGACCTACCTGTCGTTACGTAGTAACGATAAGAAAGCGGTCCTTCTCCTTTGGAAGTGAACGCGGACATGTAGATGTCGTAGCGTTGTCCTGGATTTAATCCCGTTAAAGTTATGCGTGTAGCCGTAGGGTTAGTGATGTTTACACTGCTGGTGCTTGACGATGCAGAAGAAGAATAATACGAAGTCTTCTGGAAGTAAACTCTATATCCCAACAAGCGTCCATTGATATACTGCTTAGGAAGAGGGTTCCAGTTAACGGTGATCTCTGTTGATCCCACAATTGAGAAACTGATGTTTGATGGTGCCCTGCTAGGAACTAAGTAAAAAGAGCAATGATAACGACCAAAGAAAGACTTGAATCAATACTGGTTGGAGGGAAGGGTGGGGACACTCTCGAAAATTGTCGACATTTTTTCGAGGAAAACGCTCAGGATTCTGGCAGCAGCGGTAGCAATTTTTGGTCCGTACGCCTATGTTGAGAATAGTAAAACATAACAATCTCATTACAAAGATTCACACCAGCAAAACATATTTAATTAAACGTACCAACTCTAACAAAATGAAAATTAACAATAGAAGACTGAACGATTGAATTTGTATATTAAATAGCCAAAGTTTTCAAGTAAGTTCTAACGAGTGCTTTCATTTTTCCAAACTTGAAGTTGAAGCTAGTAGCTTTTATAAAGGAAACAATATTATAATAATCTGTGTTTAAAAGAACAGCATTTAAACGTTTTAGCTTTGGTGTGACTGTGTACCAATTCATACCTCCTTCTTTGGTCCGAGATGAGACTTCTGCACTCTTGTAAGCTTGCCCACTATCATTCACACCAACAACCCCTAATCGATATTCTGTATATGGTGAAAGTCTATGAAATCCAACAGAATAGGTATTGCCAGACAACATGTCAATCTTTAAAACACTGCCATTACTGCTTTTCAGAAGTCCGAAGTAGTGAAGAACTGGTTGATTCAGGATTGGTGTCAGATCTGGCCACTCGATAGTAACGCTCGTTTGTGTAGTGTTGCCAATAGATAAATTCCAGTTAGCCACCAGTAGAGCTAATAAAATTAAACAAAATGTGCAGCAATAAACATAGTGGATAGAGTCAAATCTGTGTTAATACTCTAAATTTGTTGAAAATAGTATTTTTAAGGAGATACCACAAATACCCCACTTCCTCACAACCAAAGCTGTGAAAAGCGCACTTCGAATGCATCAGAATTATCTCAGTTATAGTTAACCCAAAATAATGCTTCTTCTTGTCTATCCCAGTTTAAATTGGGAAAAAGATTAAGCCTGCGTTCGTTCCTAGTGGCCAATCAGGTCGGAGCTTATCAGTTTTCTGCAGCGTGAAGCGACTAGAAGTATTTATTCCCCTCCCCCAGTAACCGGTAACCGGTTAACCCCATTATTTTATGCACCTGGGTGAAGAAAGAGGGTGTCAATGGGATGAACTGTTTTGCATAAAAAGATATTTGTTTTGCTTTCTAAACCGTATAAGCGACAAACGTATAAAAGAAGGTCGAACCCAGACCTTTCGATCCGGAATCCAACGCACTCACCATTAGGCCACCGCACTTCCCATTTCAATTCAGGTCATTTTATATTTTGTTGATTTCAGGATAAAACAAGATAAAAAGTTTAATTATGCTGAAGGCCATTCAGTGCGATAGGAGAACAACTGGCATTTATACACTGGTAGTATAGAAAACGTTTGCAAGGTAAAGCATTCATCTCGCATCTTAGTCAGACAAGGATGGGGACGTATACAATTAATGGCATATTGCATCACCTTCATGTCGCCATTGCCAATCACTTATGACAATAGAACAGCTCACCTGACTGAAGACCCCCCTTCACAACTCCATACCGAAGCTTGAACCTACTCCACCGATATGTTAGATAGATCTCTACTGTTACATTCTTTGCATTTCCATACTTGACTTCTACGAACGTTTTCCAAGGAGATGAGGAATATCCATAGCGATAAAAAACTATTAAGCCATCACCATCAATGATCTTTATGTATTCACTGTGAAAACAGAACGAATTTTCATTATTATTTTTAATTCGTGATTTTACTGTGACTTCATAAGACAAACAGCCAATGAAGCAATAAATCATTCACTGTGGAGACAATCAAGCAGCCACCACTCCTGCAATGTGATACAAGGAGTTCATTGATTCTTTACTAAATCGCGGCGACTTAAATCAATAATGCGCACAAGGACAAAGGTTTAAGTACAAACGTGATCTGTTTAGGTTTGAAACAATGACAATGTCACATATCTCTAAGTGAGTGGCTACGAAGCATACCGCAAGTCTAACCCGAGTATGTTGAAAAGTTGCTATCTTTTAAAATATGCTAGTCATACTAGTCATAATACTACATCGTTTTAACCATGCATGATGTACGTTACTCACTAGTAGTATGAGAGATACAGATCCTGTATGGAGACGAGAAGAACTGCTTGGTCCACATTTGAATTCCCAATAGCCCACTCGCAGCGAAGGGAAGAACTGTAGTAGCTTCGGCCACCAACTTCCAACTGTCCAAAGGATTGACCTGTACTCCCTCCACAACCTAGCGAGGAAATTACGTTATTAAGCATAGGCGAACGGGCACATTCGGATTTGTGGGAGAAGGCTGTAACCTCCCTGGCCGAAAAAAAATATACACAATGGCTCTTATTGGAGTTCTCAGCGGTTTGACATGCACACGAGGCTAACGGGTCATCGTGCATTGTGTTGTGCGATGTTTTGACCCTTTCGCCTCGTTTCGCCGGTATAAACAACTGCCCAAAAATTGAAACTGCTGTTGTTGAACTCTGGACGTTTTGCCTGAAAAATGTAGAAGATTTTCGAAACTGAGGGGACTGTAGTACGAAAGCACCGATAGGCGTTCGATTCATGAAAAACAGTTCAGCTAACTGCATTGATCGATCTGCATATCTTTTTGCGATATCTTGCTTATGTATGTACTTCGTGGCACTGTTACTGTTTATATATAATAACGCTAGGGTTTTGAAAAATGGGCAAAAAAGAAAACGTTTATTTTTTCTGCCTTAGTGTCAGAAACGAAAGTAACAGTTTGAAATCTCCAAAAAGAATGGTTATCTTCACGTTCAATCGGTTTCTTATGTTTTGTTTACTACGATATTTGAATGCTACCGAAGCAGTATGCTCAAATACAACACTGGTTCCTTTCACATACATAAATGCTTAAAGTGAATTGCCATGCATCTTAATTTTTTTGGTAAGCGATGAACAAATTACCTGTTGTGATGTACGCATAGTATGTTTGTGGTCCAACTCCCTTTGAAGTAAAAGCTGCAACTGATATTCTGTATCGCTGCGCTGCCTTCAGATCTCTGACAATCACCACGTAAACACCAGGGCTATTGGTGTTTACAGTTTTAATAAAGTTCGCGTAGCTATAGTAATCGTATTCGTAAACGTAAATTGAATATCCCAGGATCCGTCCATTAGCATACTGTTGAACAAGGGCATCCCATTGTACTTCCACCCCACCGGACTGTAAGTTTGACAATCGCAGGTTTGATGGGCCTCTGCTGGGAACTGAAAGAAAACGATGTTGAGTAAAAAGATAATCATCGGCTGCAGTCACAGGAACCTTATAGAAAATAACCATATTCACAGAGGAAGCCACATCAGTCTCTGCTGATCCTCTACAGAAGAAGCCACATCAGCCTCTGCTGATCCTCTATCCAGGTCGCAGTCTATCTCCATGTCAAATGTCAGTGGCGGATCCAGGGGTGGGGGGGGGGGGGGTCGTGGGGGTGGATTCCCCCTTCCCTAACTGAAATTTTTGTTTGACACTGAATCGCTTATTATCACTCAACTGAATCCAAGTTTGGACCCCTCTATCAAAGATTCATGGATCCGCCCCTGAATATGATATCATCCGTTCGACCAACGCTTATCTTTCTTTCGGTGGTATGCGAAAAGGGACTGGGAGAATCACTAGTCTTCCTGGACGGGATTCTAATACATTCCAGGCGTATTAAAACAAGTAACTGTAAATTTTCGACAGCTATCTGTTCATACCCATTTTAATGGAGAGAAGCATGACAAACAAGAGGTTCACTTGGACCAGTACCTTTCAATCTTTCCTTCATTGTAGTTGAACCCTTCTATGCCAAGAAAGATTTTTCCTTAAATTCTATCTAACAGGGTATAAGAGTGTTATGAAGGACACGATCGTCTCAAAAATTTCAAGATGAATTGCCTAAGAACCATATTCTCATAAGTGAATCCATCCAAAGTTCTCGATTAATATCGTGGTTTTGCTCACACACACACAGACGTTATAACAAAAAAAAGGAGAAGAAAAGGAACACAGCACCTCCTTCCTCCGTCCAGGCTGTGACGTTGAAGCTCTTGTAAGGTTGACCGTCACTACTTACACCAACAACAGTCGCTTGATATTCCTTGTAAGTTGAAAGTCCAGCGATGTTTGCGTAAGTTGTATTCCCACTTATAACCATTGCGTACAAAATATCACTTTCGTTACTGTTTCTTATTAGACTGATGTAATAGAGGACCTGTTTATTGATTAATGGTGTTAGGTTTGACCAATGGATTGTAAGACTAGTCTTTGTAGTATCTCCAACTGTTGCGTTCCAGTTCGTCACAAGCAAAGCTGAAAAAAAAGATGATATATAGTTGTGGCATGATGAATGTGGAGAGGTCATTTTTCGATTGAGTGTCGAAAGTAATTCGCGATTGCTTTTGCTTTACGCTTTTTGATTGGCTTAGAAAACTTGTGCCACTTTCTCAACCAATTATAAAAGGAGCCAAAATCAATACTGTCCTCGTTCTCGCACGTATTCTCGCGCTTCATGTATTTGGTTAAATTTTAATCGTTTCAGTGGGTTGTCTTTGCCCTTTGTGATTGGCCAATGTTTAGTCCGGTTTTCAACGAAAGTCGCTATCAAACAAGATCAATTTGTTGTCGTCGTCGACATGACCATCAACACCACGATGAATCTAGAGACTATAGTTTTGGTGCATTGCGACTAAAGTGTAATATATCAATCATGAGAGTGTCTGATACCGAGAAGAGAGTTGAAAATACGACGTGCAGCGGGGTATTTGATTTTTGACAAACTTCGAGTTGTTTAGAAATGTGATAAAAACGCTCTCTCAGGGTGTTTTGTACTATTTTCTCAATTCTCTACTTGCACAAATCCCATAATACACCTCTTTTACCCCCCAAATTTTGCATAATCATTGTTTGCAATTTCTCTTGGGACATGAAGATGTCCCAAGGGAAATCTAAAACAATGCCTATTCAAGTTTTTTTGGGGGTAGAAGCGGTGTATTATGGGATTGTGCAAGTAGAGAATCGCAACTTTTAACTACGGAAAATGGAGAAATAAAATCGTTCAAATAAATTCTAATTAAAATCGCATTTCCTAACCATCGTCACGTTTCTGATTTCCTTCCTTTTACTTTTAACTGATGAATTATTAATCATTATCAAGGTGGAGTGTCAATGTTCTAAAAGTATATAGAGCATATATCATGGCCGCTCGGAGATACGAAATTTCTCTTCGAATTTCACGAATGAGCGCAGCGAACGAGTGAAATATATTTCAACACAAGAAGAGAAATTTCGTATCTTCAAGCGGCCATGCAATATTCTATTTATTATGTAAAAACCAATGAAATTCCAAAACCTTTTCACTTTCGCTGCGAAGGGAGCGATTTATTACGTAACCATAGCAACGGTGATATCCTCACATGTGAAGATAACATGTTTTCGCGCGAAAGGTCACCTGTATTTCACTGCTGTTTATATAATAAAAATATTTTATATACAGGAAAGGCAAATTATTTTATGACCCTGATAGATACCAGGCCAGGAAAGTGTGATATGCAGCGTCACTTGCAAATCTGTACAAACGCATATAGCTATTAAATAACCAACCTGACTGTATGCCCTGCTTCATAATTCCAAATTGGAGCTTGAAGTAACTGTAACGACTATAGAAGTAGATTTGAACAGTGATGTTCTCTGATTTTCCAAAATCAACTTCCATCATAGTTGTCCGTAGAGCCGATGAGTATCCATATTGACTAACAACCAGCGATCCATTCCCATCCTTGATCTTCAAATATTCACTGATCGAAGAAATATACAGTTAATAGGCCTTATGCATGATGACGTAATATATCCAAAATTAAGCTGGTTTATGCACATTATTCTCATTCCTCTATCACCTTTATGTACTTTTCACTTGGGTATTCTTTTCGTCTTTCTGCTTTGAGAATTCTTTCATGATATAATTTACATATTTGCACTTCAAAAGCGAGGCCTCGGTGGGGAAAAAGCAAGTCTGACTTAAACATGCATAAGGCTGTTCAATTAGTAGAAAATAGTTTGGTAGTTTTCTTTGTAGAAAAAGCGACTTTTTAAAACATTTAACGATAAAAAACTGCGATAAAATATTTCTTAAAAGCATATTAAGAAAGTTGTTTTAAAAAACGACGACGTTTCGACGTTGAGCTAACGTCATTATCAAGTCAAAGTGATAATGATGGGAAAAAATATAAATACTAAATAAGACAATGAGACAATCATATGAGAAGTGTTGGAATGTTCTTTCAAGCAAAAAGTTTCGCACGGATGGAATCAGTTTGCGTGTTTAAACTTGGATCACGTTCCTTAATAAAAAGCATCTCATAGACGAGACAATCAAATTTCCCTTGACACTTTCGGAGTATGTGAAACTGGCTTTCTTTGAGGAGGCTTCTATCCCCATGGGCTTCCAAGAAATGTTTTCCAATCGCCGAGTTTTTACGTTCAACAATACGCTGGTGGAGGTGTCGGGCTGTGTAGCCAACATAATTTGCATCGCACAGATCACATGAAAAGGAATAAACAACGCATTGTTGATTTACGATTGAAGGCTTGATTTCTTTTGGCCTGAGATCTTGTTCCAGTTTCTTGCTGGTAAACACCGGTTGCAGATTAGTGCCAATCTTGTGACTGAGACCACGCATTTGTCTTCTCACCGCATTAGCTGACGTTTGATCCTTGAAAGGAAGAATTACTCGCACAACGCTGTTGTCTTCAACTTGTGTTTCTCTTCCACTCGATGAAATGTTCTGAATATATTTGTTAATGGTGGAATTTATCATTGTGATAGGGTAGTCAAGTCGAGTAAATATGGAGCGTAGTTCGGTGCATTCTCGATTGAAAGCATCAGTTGTGGAAGACAGGGCATACGCACGATGAATCATTGTTTTGAGCAAGCAATCTTTGTAGCGTTTATCCGTGTGGCTTTTGAAATGCAACAACAAACCAGTGTTT
>OX393565.1:18405042-18440042 GCA_947652115.1 Blastomussa wellsi
AAGAACTATTCGAAAAGCAGAAAACGAAATCAAAGGCAAGCAAATATGTTGGAAACCTAACTAGTTACCTGAGCTAAGAGCTTGATTCATAATTGTATACTGAACTCTGGCGTAGCTGTATCTGTAAGATAGCTGGACTGCGAGAGTAATACTCTGTCCGCCTGCAAATGGAATCTCCACTGACAACCCCGAGGGAATTGAATCACATCCTTTTCGAGCATACACTTCGACGCCTTTGCTATCAAAAATCTTGAGGAATTCGCTTAAAATAAACATAAAATGACGTTTTGCCAATAGAAAGACAATTCCATAATTATATATTAATAAAAGGGAATTTGATGTATAAGATGTACTCATGATGAATATTGCTTAGGATTGTACAATGAAATTAAGGTCATTCCCCTGAAATAGAACTGACAATAGATTTTCGTTCAAACTCTGCCCATTTGTTCTTCATCGTAAGGGAATTTAAATTTTGTAATGAAAAAGAGGGGTGCCCATATTCGTTTAGGAGCAGGAGCACCTTGAAAATACCCCATAATTCGTTGAAATATCAGTTTCAGAAATGTTTTCATTTGACTAGCTCATGCCACGTCTTAAGGGAGAAGAAAAAAATAGGGAGAAAGAAAAACAAGGGAAAAACTATAGATATACTGTATCGCCTTCAAGGAACAATTTAATATATGTTTCATCATGAAAGCACGCATTTCCAGTCGACCTTGATTCAACTTGTTACTAGTATGCAGTGATCTCGAGGCCACAATATCTGTTCAATAAGTTCACGTTTCCGTCGATTATTTATTTTTCTGCAATGGGAATTTGTTTATTTTCCTGTTATAGGAAGAAAGTGATTGGTAGTCTCAGAAAAAGGGTAAAAAATATAGGTCACCATACTCGTTTACGAGAAAACGACGATTTATCTCCTTCACGAGCAAAGCCGTAACTAAAACGACGCAGTTTTCTTTAGGTGCGCGCGCTGATGACGCAATAAATCGTGCGCAGTAAGGATGCGCAATGCAATACAGGGGAATGACCTTAAGTAAAACCAGCCTCAAACATTGTCCGAATAACTAAATACATCTTACCAGCTCACTAAACATGTGGGGTGCGGAAGTATGCATAGATCTTAAAATAGTATATATTTTAATGGCCTGATAACTTCATTAAGGATCTATGTCTGCAATGGTTCTTTAGCAAAGGGCATTCATGTACCACTCCTTTTATCTTCTTCACCAGCATTAAACGGGCCGAAAACGGGAATTGAATAATGTAGTTCATATAATAAAGCTAATAAAGTGGAGGCTAGGGAAGACCAAAAACTATCGCCGTAAATCCGTTAAAAGACTTATAGTACACTCAACAAAATTACTTTATTCTGATTGGACGAGAGCAGTACAATTAATCCCAAATTGTACTCCGCAGAGTACGTATCACGTTTCTATAGCAACGTGGGCAATGGTGAGACAAAATGGCAGGTACTCGTGATGTTTTGAAAGTTCTCAAATTGCACTCGCCTAAAGGCTCGTGCAATTTTGAGAACTTTCAAAGCATCACTCGTACCTATTAATCACAAATTGAACTCGAGGTCGTGTAATTTTCTATATAAATAAGCATCTTGACCTCACCTTGGAGTGCAATATCTAAAGTATATGTATTGAAGAGAAATAAGGGCAACTCCTTGTTGCATTCCAGCACTTCGTAGTTGAACACTGCAGTTAAGGGTGTTATAATCTGTGTGAGTAAAGTTCAACCACCCGGACGATTGGTTCACGAAGCCTTCACAGCCTGGAATATAAAGAATATAATAGTAAATTGCTATCTTATATCTTAGGGTTTATACAAAGCGAGGAGGGAAAAAAAGTTTCACGAATTTATAGAACGACTAAGGGCCTGATTACACGAGTTGGGCTGGCCCGGTTAGCCAGGCTGCTTCCGTTTGCTGAGATGACTTTCAGCCCGGTATTACATGATCCCTGTTACCCGGGCTGGCCCGATTTGCCGTGTTGACTTTCAGCCCGGTTTTAGCACGAATTATTCTAGCATTAATAATATTTCTTGACCACCATTTTCCGGCAATTTAGTTGTTATTTTTAATTTGTAAACATTTATGCAGCTGGATGGGTTACTTTACCTCTACATCCTATTTAGAAGGAGGAACATAGATTTTTGGGGTCGGATATCGTGCTCGGAAGAGAAATTTTTTACTGGCATGTTTTGCCGGGCTGGCCCTGTGATCGCGATTACATGGAAAATTTTCAGCCCGGTTAGCCGGGATCCCGGCATCGCGATACCGGGATCTCGGCTAACCGAGCTGAAAATTTTCCATGTAATCGCGAAGTTGATTTTTGTTGCATTTAACAGACGTGCCGAGATCTCGGCAAACCGAGTCAACCTAGCTAACCGGGCCAGCCGGCTCATGTAATCAGGCCCTTAGGATGTTGTTTCGCTTATTTACTTCACATTTCAAACTTTTCATACGAAAAACCAAAGATATTTTGCGACGAAAGAAAGGGCAAGGAAAGAAGAGACGAGACGGGACACCGGACGAGACAGGAGGAGAAAAGACGAAAGGAGACAAATATACGACAACAATACAGGTTTACTTACCTGCAGTTTGTTCAGTTTTCATTCTTTGTGTTTCCAAAATGTTCATAATTTCTTGTGATAATTAGATAAAAGATAGACTGCTCGATGGACGTGTATGGCACTTCCACACATTATAAGACAGGTGTTCTCACAATCATATACGAGTGTCATCCAAACACACACTTACCTTTAGTTATGTAAAGATAGGTTGATCGAGGTCCTTGTCCTTTAGAAGTAAAGGCTAATACATAAATCTGGTAACGGCGACCTGTCTGAATACCTGCCAATACAACATGAGATTCATCTGCGTTGCTGGTGTTGACAGTCTTCTCCATTGAGTAATAGTACTGTGTATCTTTGTAAAAGACTTTGTACCCCAAAAGACGGCCATTGGTGTATTGGAGAGGGAGAGGATCCCACTCAACTAACAATTCATGGAGACCATGGTTTTCCACTCGAACATTTGTAGGAGCTCTACTGGGAACTGAAATAGATATTTAAATGAATAACCTCAGGTTAACGTGATAATGTAATTGTCTCTCATAATTCATTACACTTTTCAAGTAAGGTAAGTCTGCAGCCGGGCCTAGTGGCCCATCAGGCCGGAACTTATACCGGTTTCTGTAGCGTAAAGCGCCAGGGAGTATTTATACTTGATGGGATGCTAGTCCATCGCAGGGTTCCCCCCCGCCCCCCAGCAGTAAATTCGCCGGTACCCATTTATACACCTGGGTGAAGAGAGGCACTGTGAGAGTAAAGTGTCTTGCCCAAGAACACAACGCAGTACCCGGCTAGAGGCTCAAACCCAGACCGTCCGATCCGGGGTCCAACGCACTAACCATTAGGCCACTGCGCCTCCCAATTCATTGAGACTATGGATTTCCACTCAAACATTTGTAGGAGCTCTGCTGGAAGCTGAAATAGACATTGAAATGAATAACCTCGGCTTAGCGTGATAATCTAATTGTCTCTCATAATTCATTACACTTTTCAAGTACTAGTTCATATTATAGTGAGTACCACAGGTTTCTCAGTCTAGGACTGTAAAGTGCTTCCCTCGTTAAATAAAGTTATTATTAAATAAAGTTATTGTTATAGTCTCTACATTTAATTTCATAGTTAAAGCTATTCCATTTGTAATAAGTTGATTTTGTAGCCGAATTAACGCAAGTCATATTGAATGTTGAACTGACTGCCAGTTAATTTTCATTGATAAGATTCCCCTGATAAGAAACCCGTTTCAAATAAACATTGGACGACGAAAACAATTCTTAGCTCCACGAATACAGATTCGCTGATGCAAAACTGAAATTCTACTGGCTCTCAAATGTACGGTGATTATGATAACAAATTGTTAGCACTAAAGTTTTGAGGTATTCAAATTTAATTTGATAAATAAAACAGGATTCAGTGGCAAGAAAAGGTTTAGTTCCTTATGAAGACTTTCAAAATTAAATTGAAATGTACAGGGTACTAATGAAATAATTGCAACTTCTAAATCCTAGTCTGCTATTATGTTTTCTGTACATAAATTGTTCAACACGGCATTCTCATTACGATGTTTGCATCAAATTCTTTCCTGTGGACTTATTTTAAAGGAATTTATAGTTTGTTGCAAATCACCTTACACGAAAGTGTTATTCATGATAACATGCCTTTCGTATGAAAGCACGGGTGTGCGACAAATGCATACCGCAGACTGGCAGAATTTTTAAGATAAAATTATATGGCGTTACCATTACTATTATTGAGAACTAACCGCAAGAAGGCTAACCCTCGTGCTGTTTAGGCTAACCAGAGTGATATTCAGGCTAACCGGAGTGCCAGTCTGCCGTCTGCATTTGTCGCACACCGACTACTCACAGCCATTCTCTTTCTCTGTTCGTAGAGCATGAACCAAATAGATATGGTCGCGCGAAATTTGGGGACGAGAGGACGAGACGCGCCGTGGGAGAGACACTGTGCGTCTCGTCCCCAAATTTCGTGCGGCTATATTTATTCGCTTCACATTCGACGGACTAAAAAGGAGAAAAGGGACTGCTCGTAGTCTAACCCATAATTTTTCTTTCCATATTAAAATAAAGTTACGCTCTCTGAGAGGTTAGCATTCTACCCAGACGTTCTTTGTGATTTTCACGTAATGTCTCCTCCTCGATGAGGAGTGTTTACTTGAAAAGCCGAAGGAGCGCCTGCGTTATAGGTTAATAAGAAGTAAAGGGTGATGTATATCTGTAGTGTTTTCAAGCAGTTAATCTTGCGGAGGGTTAGGTTCTCTAGGAACCACGATCGTGTAGCATGGCGTGCTGGCTGCAGTGTGATTTAAGCTGTTGTTGTTATCCATGTTTATCTTTGTGAAAGTAATTAATCAACATGACACGAGCGTGGGACAATGAAACACCGGACAATGAACACCGGGCGGGCGCTCTATCGACTGAGAACGAGAACTCGTGGAGAGCTAGGTCATTTTTACTGAGTTCTTATGTACCACGCGTCCCGCATACTGCATAGGATCAGCAATGTCGCTGTCATCATGAGTTGTGGAAATGAGAGTGATGGCAAATTTTCAGCTCGGTAAATTTAATGTGAAAGATTAATCAATCAACATGACACGAGCGTGGGACAAAGAAAAATTCTGAGTCCCCGACAGGAATCGAACCCATGGCCTCCCGAACACCGATAGCGGCATTGCTGATCCTATGCAGTATGCGGGACTCGTATCACAAAAGAACTCAGTAAAAATGACCTAGCTCTCCAGGAGTTCTCGTAGCTCAGTAGATAGAGCGCCCGCCCGGTGATCGGGAGGTCATGGGTTCGATTCCTGTCGGGGACTCAGAATTTTTCTTTGTCCCACGCTCGTGTCATGTTGATTAATTACTTTCACATTAAATTTACCGAGCTGAAAATTTGCCATCACTCTCATTTCCATGTTTATCTTTGTTATTAATCGACCATCACCACAATATTGTCATCTTGAGCTTATTCTCGATATATGCGGTGCCATTTTGGAAGACTTACTTCCTTCTGGTGTTTTCATTGAGACCATTTGGCTGGAGTATGTGACGTTTCCGTTACTGCTTGTCGTAAAGGCAAACACTTGAACCTGATAGGATGTATAACCTTTAAGGCGGTTCGTGTAGAAAGTATTCCAAAAACTGCCGGCTCGATAGAGTGTACTGACGCCATTAGTTTCCTTGAACCTCACCAAATAATAACTAACAGACAATAGTAGAGGAAAATCTGACCAACGCACTTGAGCTGATGACGACGTTATGCTGTAAACTGTAACATTCCAGGGGACGGGTGTGGCTGTAAAAAAAAAAGAAAAATTGAAATAAAACCAGAGAGAAACAGAGACAAATTAACTGACAAAAATACAGTCAGACAACCAGACAACCGGACAGACAAATAGTCTCATACAAGTAGATTAGCAAATAGACAGATAGAAAGACAGACAGACAGACAAACAAACAAACAGAGACAGACAGGTATGCTCATGATACAAGCTCAAGGATGAGTGAGTGCACTATAACTGAGTAAGTAAATGAATCAAACCTGAATCAAGTCCTTGACTTAAGATATTGTACTGAATGTGTACAGCGCTCCACCTGTATTCCAAGAACATTTGCAGCTTTATGTGGTTTGCAATTCCTATTGGAACTTCAAGAGAGGTACCAGAAGGGAGAGAAGATTGGCATCCTTCATAGTTAAAGATTTCAGTGCCATCTACGTGAAGTATCTTGACATATTCTCTATACACGCAAAATAATGACAGTGCAAATAAATCAGATTCCATTCCATTCTGTCTTTTGAACTTCTTTTATTTACAACTACTTATACCTCAGTTGACTAACTCAACTTTGATAATAACGATTAATCTGATTCCCATTTATTAAGCATTAACTGTAAATAGAAAACTTAACTAAACCGCGAAAAATTGGCCTGCACTGCATGTGGGCAGTATAATTTAATTTTTACTTGAGTGATCAATTTTAGAAGGCTCTCCTACCTGCAATAGCCAAAATATATCCTTTGAAGATAGATTAAGGCAACTGCTTGTCTTACTCCAGCATCGCCGATTGTCCAGATGCAATATGACTCGCCCTCGTCCCCAGAATTACCAATGTCCAAAACTCCAGAGGATTTATTTAAAACTCCTCCACAACCTAATTGACATGTGATAAAATGAAAATGCATTTATAATATATCTAAGAACGGTTAAGCGAGCAAACAAGCAAATCGAAGGCCCAAGCATAAAAAAGACCAATAGTATTACACGTTTGATAGACGTTTACAGGCTACAAATTCCGTCAGGCAGTTAGGTAATTAGTGCGCCAACCCTCAAAGCAAAGGGTCTTGAGACAGGCATGCATTCGAAACTATACATATGTGTCGAAACATGTTAAAAAAGTTATATTATATACATATATATTTTCTCACCTTTTGCTGTTCATTACCAGAAAATATACTTTCATTTATGCCAAACGTTATATCAATAACGTAAATAAGTTTTTCATTAACTCTAGAATACATTTCATTAGTGTTGATCGAGCTTTCAATCAGGATATTTGAATATGTATCGATATTCAATAACGTTAACTGACAAATAAAACATGCATACAATTCATGTCCAATCACCCAAGAGAATGTTACATTCATGCTAATGCTTTTGTATTCGCACAATAGACTGTCAATGTTTATGATAATTGCGCAAATGAATTTTCTATTCTTTATGAATGCTTGTCAATAAATGCAATTGTTTGTTGGTTGGTGTTCCCGCTCAAAATGTCTGAGGGCGCATTTGTTTGTCAGTTAACGTTATTGAATATCGATACATATTCAAATATCCTGATTCAAAGTTCGATCAACACTAATGAAATGTATTCTAGAGTTAATGAAAAACTTATTTACGTTATTGATATAACTTTGGGCATAAATGAAAGTATATTTTCTGGTAATGATTAGCAAAAGGTGTAATTAAATTTAAATTATCAAGAGCCCCATTTATCTCTAACATGTTATGAATTAATAGCTTTTCTTACATCACGTCCGGAGGTGTGACGTTTTGTAGTATTGTCATAGCAACGATACAACGGGAATCCATATAAATCACCATATACACAGCACAGCGTATATTACGTTTTACAATTTCATTTTAAGTTTTCTTGGTAAAGCCCAGTAGTCAATAAATGCTACCTGGACAGTTTCCTTCAATAATTGAGACGTCATCGATGGCAATGTCACTAGTGTATGATGATCCCCTTATCCCCTCGAATGTTATCTATCAGGAAAAACAGATACATATCAGTACATTTACAAAAAAGGTAAAATCTGTGCACAAGCCTAGTGACCCATGAGTGAAGCTTATCCCGGTTTCCTTAGCATGAAGCGACTTGAAGTATTTCTACTTCCCTTTGGATGGGATGCTAATCTAACGCAGTTTTACCCCCAAGCTTTAAATTCACCGATACCTATCTATACACCAGGGTGAATGAGGCACTATGAGAACAGATTGTCTAGAGCTCGAAGAATGGAAAATGAAAAACATTTAGGTAGTCAAATATAGGAAATCTTTGACCTCTTTTGACATTGCAATGGCAAAAAATGTCCACGTCAGATGGGCATGAAGCTGTCCATTGGTAAAATCTACACACATTAATTTGATCCCAAAAGTTACCTTTCAGCATTATTGATGAATTCAGAAGACATGGACGAGTTAACCATGACGAGCCATCTTTGAAGTTCAGTGTCCCCTATTAGAGCACACTGTATGCTAGCGAGTTTGACACCAATAAAGTTCCACTCCTCTTCTCCTCTCTTCTCGTCTCTTATCTTACAAAAGACATTCCGACTATTGCATGAAGAACCGTGACAGTTTCTTGAAATGTGATCATAAAATTTGATTCGTAGTTGTAGTTTCGATTTAGAAGATTAATCAAACACTCGAAGGAGGAATTCATCACAGGGGCAGATCTAGATGAAGGGTGCAAGAGGTGCACACCCCCACCCAGCGGCTTTCTAATATAACTGGTATTTTGCTTAGGTCAACCATCAATTACTAGACCTATCCCCTACATCACATATCCAAACACCTCGATCTTTTTAAAAACATACTCCTCTGTGCATCGTATTATTATTATTAAAGGAATACTTGTATGAAAATTAAATAGGATTTTATGTCTTCCACCTGATCCAAGGCTTACCTGTTGTATTATCCCCCTTAATTATTAATTGAGCATTGTGTGACATTGTCGTGTGGTTGAGGTCACGGGCAAGGCTGGACAATCACCCTCTAGGGTTTATATGCTTGTCTCTGGAGACACGCTTGCAGGTTTGGACTATTCATCGAGTGAAGACGTCTGCCGTTTCTTTATATGCTATAATTGCCCGACAAACAGAGCGCGGAATGTGCAGCATCCAGCTTTATTATTTATTTCAGAGAAGGGGGGAAGACAAAAATATATATTATACTTGCCACATCGCTTAGGTGCAGTGTCCTTGCCACTTTCTTCCAATAATTTCCCTGATTTCCTGATTTAGTAAATATTTTGGCATTTCCATTGAATACGTTCAAAGTTCCCATTGACGATCCATACATGTGATAGTAGAAAACCAAACAGGAAGATGATTTGCCTCTCGGCACTGCAAGCTGAAGTTTGGCATTATTTCCAGTGTACCAATGTGTGGCCTCAATGTACATATATTTACCTTTGGAACCAAAAATGACAATTAGTCTTATTTTTGTAATAATAATTTAAAGCGGGGAAAAGCGCGTGAAGCGTCAAAAATAATGCATAAAACTGAATCTACATCATCATTTTTTTAAATAAAACTTTAAAAGCAAAAAAGGAACGTTTTCGATTTAAAATAAGTCAATATTGGGGTAGTCGTATTACTCTCAGATTATACCTCTGTTAAATTCCCCTTGGGGAGGGCTTGGAAACTTAAGAATGACCTCATTTGTTTAACCTAAGAACCCATTGCAGGATCATTTGGCCCTCAACTATCCTCCGCTTGTAAAAGGGTTGTGCTAAACAAAGAACTCGCGGTTGAAACAATGAGATGAACTCAAGTAAAACTTTGCTACGCGTCTTGAAGTAGAGACAACGCGGTGGTGACAGCACTCGCCTTCCACGAAATGTTACTCGGGTTATTAAACATCGCAGACCACGCATGACATATGTTGGCTGGTCGGCAATGTAAAACACTCGCAAGCCTCTAGCATTAAATATTATACCGTGTCATAACAGAGGTATTTTATGATTGCCAAATCACCTGATCCACCATGATCTGACGATGGCCCCGTGTTTGAGGATGGGGTGGAACCATAGCGTAGTGTCCAGTCAAATACATCTGACTTGGATTGGCTCCAACCGAGGCACAATCCTTTATCAAAGCTGCAAGAAACTGATAAAAACAACAGTATATCGACGTCAATGAAAGGGACGGACCATTATTGTTCTCGGAGGAGGGACCCCTCCCTCCCAAAAAATTCTATTTTGGGGAGGAAGCTGTCTGTCTACAAACAATTTAATATGGCCCTTTCTCCTCTGCAAACACTCTTCCTCAACATTTTATTTACCCCTTCCAAAATAATATTGGTCCGTCTCTAATAGACATTGCAAGAGAAGTTTTTTAAATTGTACATTTTTTCTTTGCAGACATATTTAAGTAACTCTAAACCCAGTATACGTTCGACGATTTAGCCTCTTTGCGTAAAATAAGAACCGCAGCTAACCGCAGCAAGAGCTACAGTTTCCTTAGTTTAAAATGTTTTGTATTGTTCCAACTAAAGAGGCAAGGATGTGTATATAGGCTAAGCAGAAATAGGAGAAATGAGAAGGATTGGAGCTACAATTCATGTTATTTTACATGTTGATTTCTTTGTGTTTCTAAAGTAATATAATAAGAAACATTTTCTTTACTTGGACATTTTCCTTCAGTAATGTTAACTTGATCAATAGCAATATCGCTTGTAAACGAACTTCCAATTATTCCTTCAAATGTAATCTGCAATCAAACATAAAATGTCAAACAGCAAGGTATTTAGCAAAACAGTGCTGACAATAAGAGCATAAACAACAGGCTAGGTGGAAGAAGGGGGGAGCAAAATCTCAGAACTAACGATGACATTATTTCTATGAGATGTCGAAAATCGTCGCGAAAATCCCCGCGCGCCTGAAGGCTCATAATATCCTTCATTCTTACTGAAGTGCAAGAGTTCATTGTCGTCTGAAATTTCGCCCCGAATTCCAAATTTCTGCAATCGTCGCTTTCGTTATGTTTCTCAAGTTTGGCAAAAGTTGAGGGTAAAAAATGTCCATTGTCTGGATTGATCATACTTCTTGACCAATGAATGTGCGATATTTTCTCAGTTATGACAACTAGGGTGAAGTTAAATACAAAATCACTCACCTCTCCATCCAGATGTAGGTTACTGTCCACCATTATCCAGTTGTTGCCCTGATTTCCAGACACGTTATATATTGCTTCATTTCCACTGTAGACATTGAGAGTTCCAGCTGATGCTCCATACATATGATAGTAAAATGAAAGACACGATGGTTTTCCATTGTCTGGGACAGTGAGAACAAGTTTGGCGTTTTCTCCAGGTTTTCTAGGTGAAGACGCCTCAATATACATATACTTTCCTGAGGTGAGAATAAAAGAAAAATGTCTCAGGAAATAACTATCAGCTAGTATTCGAACGTGGTCATTTCTGACGTGGTTCTTTCGCAATATTTAACAACTTGTATTGTCGCAATTTTTAACAAGTTAAATATTCTCTAGATGAATTGCGTGTTCCTTTGGAAAATTTGTTAAACTCAAAGGTATATTTTAGTTGGCTGCCAGAGGATAAAGGAGGATTTTCTGGCTATATTAACCTTTAAAATATGCATTTGGTTGGTTTGTTGGCTGGTTGCATTGGTTGATTGGTCTGTCGGTCGGTCGGTCGGTCATTTGGTCGTTTGGTCGTTTTGTTGATTGGTTGGTTGGTTGGTCGTTTTATTGGTAGGTTTGAAGAACAACACCTTTTCGCAAGCTTAACAAAAAGAATTCAGATAGATGAATTGGTTGCTGAGGAAAACTAACCTGATCCCCCTTGACCGGAGATCGGACCCGTGGAAGAGGAAGGTGTCGAACCAGATGCCAGCGTCCAGTCAAAATCATCTGAAGAAGATTGATTCCATCCGGAACACAATCCGTGGTTAAAGTTACACCACACTATGAGAGGAAATAGGATAATTGCAATGATTTTGCAACTTATATTGCCCCTTTAGCAGGCCTGATTTTAATTAGGCCCATTTGTTTGTACTTAGTTGCTTAATCGCACCACATTTTAAGTTTTCGCCTGTGGATCTTCCAGTGATCTATTTGATTTGTTTTGTCGTGCTCTATTTTGATTCAACTCAGTTTGCCACTAAATATTTGGCTAGCTATGTGTGACCTGAATGTGTAAACCTTTTCTTGAAGACAAATAAAAATATAATCAATTTTAATTTTAATGATAACCAAACTAGTTGGCATGTTGGCCAACATATCGCGGATTGGATTTAATATATCTAATCAGTTAAAATGGACGGCTTTCCCCGAAAACGTTTTCTTTTCGAATAATTTCCATTGAGTCAAGCAAGCATATTTTAAGAGGAGCCAGTGATCATTAGTCATTTCGCTTTCTTCCAAGTAGAGATTTTTGGAATATAGCCAGTGTATTACCTAGTGCAGACGACGACTGATTCTGTGGAGATGTACTTGGAGGGAAGACAGTGTACATGTTAGACGCTAGCCATGATTGAAGGTACCGAACTTTGGCATACACACCATACTTTCTGGCTCGAGCACATTGGTAACCCCAACTGGTGGCTCCTTCAAGATACCATGTACCATTGAACTCGCACACTAATGGCCCGCCACTGTCACCCTGGCATGTATCAACTCCTCCATCATCTAGACCAGCACAGAGCATCGAATCATCGATTTCACCAGGATAAGTACTTGAACAACGTTCTTTTGACACTAGTGGTACAGACGCTTCCATCAGGTTATTTGGTTGGGAGCCCCAATAAGATAACCTTCCCCAGCCAGTTATCCAGCACTTTTTGTTTATGTTGTCAAAGGGAAGCTTATGGCTGGCATCTGGCAAGCAAACAAGCCCAATTCCATCTCCCAAATCAGCAGGACTCGTGAGTTTAATTAACGCGATATCATTGCTATATGAAATGGGGCTGTTATAACTCTCGTGCTCAATGATTTCTGTTACTTGAATTTCTTGTTCTGTTCCAACACTGCCACTTGTTCTGTAATGAGCTCCCAATCTGAGAGAGTATGGATAAAGTAATAAGAAAATATCATTCATTGATTTCATTACATTTGGTTCGCATTTCATTTAGAGCGTCTGTGTTACCTAAATATGTATTTAAATGTTGCTAGATATGATTGGCTTATTAGCAAAAAGAGACTATCAGTTTTTCTCTAGTTATTACTTGATCGATAAATTTCCTTGATGCTTTTAAATTTTCTTCCCACGGCTACTTTTTAAGGTTGTCAAAGCATTGATCGTTAAAACTCGATTTTCTAAGGAAGAAACAGCTACCTTATACTGATACCAGATGGCGACTTTCCATTTACACAATGAGCTGCTGTCACTACCCAGTATGGATCTACCAAGGACCCACCACAAAACTGGCCTCCATAACGGTACGTCAGCATCACCTGCCACGGCCAGCTGTTAACTTTTGCCACTGTACCACCAACGATCCTTGATGAACTTGGTCGAACACCGCATAACACTGAATCAATGAATTTACAAATATAATTATGCGATCAAACCTGCGTCAAGTTGTCACCTTTGGGAATTAGCGAGCATTGGAAGTGAGCGCGCACTGGATGTGAGACGGTAGATAGCCAAGGAGACGCGTAACGCCGAGTTGGTTATAACTATTCCAACAACGGCGAGTGAAGTAATTCCCTTATTAAAAGCACTCCCAAAATTGCAGTATTTAAAATTGCAGGCTGTCCTCTGTCACACCCCCATCAACTTATCCCTGAACTAGATCAGATGCCTTGCATACCACCTCCCCCTTTTCCCTAAACTAGGCCAGCCCTATTGGCTACCTGTCTTGTCCTATTATACCATTGTTTCGCACCTTTTCTTGTAGTAATGGCAGTTTCTAAGCTCTTGTATGGCTGTCCAAAGTCATCAACGCCAAAAACGACCATACGATACTTTGTGGAAGGCTTCAATCCCTTAACATCTGTTGAAGTAGTGCTTCCTGGAACAGTTTCCATGTACAGTAAGACGCCTTCGACACTTTGCACTTCGATTATGTAATAGCTTGCATGGTGGTTCACGTTTGCATCAAGCTGCATCCATTGGAGTGTCACAACAGTGGCGTCAGCGTTAATGATAGTTATATTCCATCCCCATACTTGTACGGCTAATGAAATAAATATAATATTACCAAGTTGTAGTATTAGCAGCAGTACACCACTACTGGTTGTAGTGGTGTTGGTGTTCGTGGTGGTGGTAGTAAATAAAAGATAAATGTTAATCCGAGTAATACGTACACAACTGGTGGCTGTTGTTTTGGTATTGGTAATAGTGGTGGTTGTATTTGCAGTGGTAGTGGTGGTGGTATTTGTAGTTTTTCGGTGGTGGAAGTGATTGTGGTAACAGTAGTGATGGTTGTTGTGGTAGTTGTAGAAGGGACCTTCAGATCTGCGTACGAGTACGAGTACGAGATTGAGTACAAGTACGACATTTCAAACTATGTTCTCGTGCCTATGCTTTCACATTTTACAGCAATCTTGTACCGACAGTCTCCTTTTAAAATGTTTAGCAACTGGAAAGAGTGAGGCTTCTGGGACCGTAACTGGATTGAAATTCAAAAGTCCTACTCGTACTTGATCTCGTACTCGTACTCCAATCTGAAGGCCTCTAGTGTTTCACTAGTGGTGGTGGTGATGGTGGTGTCGGTAGTGGTAGTAGTAGTGGTAATGGTAATGGTGGTGGCAGTAGTGTTAGTGTTAGTGCCAATTCTACATACCTGACTTGAGTCCCGTCTTTAAAATAGCGAACTTAATTTTAATACTGCTACTTGGACTTCCTGTATATAGCTGAACGGAGATGTTATTTGAGGAACCAAAATAAACACATGTGAGAATTTCTGGAGAAAACGACCCAGCACAACCACGGTGGTAGAGAACTTCAGTTTTATTTCCATCAGTTATCCTGGTATAATCGCTATGAATTAAAATAGAAAGAAACGTATTTATTTCAACCTTATCCATATCAACTTGAATCAGCTATATAAGTAAATAATTCAATTGCTGTTTATTAAGATTCGGCTTTTCTTTTTCATTTTTCATTCTTGCGTTGTTGTTGTTGTTGTTGTTGTTGTTTTCCTTGTTGCTGTATTGTCATTTATTGTTGTTGTTGTCGTTTTGGTATACATGTAGGTGAGCACACTTAATATGTCCTTAAGATGACTTAACGGCACTACATGCAGGACCTTGTCAAGTACTATAGACCTGAATTCTAAACTATCTGTTACAGAAATGTTTCTAATTTCAGCTTAAAAGACCAAAACTATTGGAACAAGTTTCGAACTCCCAATTCCAGCCCCAGTTCAGCCCAATTTCGGAGTTGCCTTATACCTCTGTCTCAAACAAGTATTGGTGCACAACCTATCCCGTGGAAATGAGTTTGATTTCCAAGAGAAGTGAAACTCATTTATATTTGAAAGGTTTTGCACCTCTTAAGATGGAGGAAAACATCATCTCGGAAATGGCCTATTGTCTTAGTACTCAGTAAATATATACATTTTCCCACGTTACCTGCAATAGTGAAGTTTTATCTCTTGTACTGAAATCAGAGCGATGGCTTCACGTATACCAGCATTGTGAATTATCCAGTTGCATCGAAGGTAATTGTAACCCGTACTAGTGTAATTCACTTGGCCAAAGGTTTCGTTTAGTATGGTGGCGCAGCCTTTAATTAAGAAACGGAAGAACAAGCAATTTATAAATCGTATCAATCAATCGCCACTGGGAGAATGCCGGTCGTGGTCTTGACAGAGTTGACATTTTCACAGTACGGCCTTGAGCAAGCTCGAGATTTATTATACAAGTTGAAGTGATTTATTTAGGGCATAAGCGGAATTATTATTCGACAAATTGTCGCGATACCCAGATATGGTCATGAAGCGATTGTTATCCGTCATCCGTGCTTGACAGATATATTTAACAATTATTCTACGAGCTCGTGTTGGATATGAGATGGTAGATAGCCAACGAGGTGCGTAGTGCTGAGTTGGTTATAACCATCTCATATCCTACAAGCGCGAGTGGAATAATTGTTTTATTAAAAACGCCCCAAAATATTGTACAAACATTGCAAAAATGCGTTATTTTACGCGTACACGTACCTTTTTGGTAGGTCAATGGTAAGTGAGCTCATATACCACTGCCGCTCACCCAATCAACACTCAGGAAATGCAATATACCATGCATAGCTAGTTTTTATTAAACTGTCATTCTCAAAAACTTAAATTACTTCAAAATGATCCCGACACTGGTAGAATCTTTTCGCGACCTCCATTAATTTCATTCAAACGCGACAAAAACATAGGTAACTTTTTAGTCAGAAGTGCATTCCAAACAAGTGATCAACCCGGAACGCGCACGATGTAAAACATGCCCTTTCATTCACAACGTTGACAAAATATCGGGACCCAAGCGATCTATCAAGGGAAAGCGCCGCATACATAACGTCATCTTTTTTAAGCTGAAAAAAGCGCTTCGTTGACGATTTGGTGAATACTAAAACATTTATCCTGCACAATCCTGCGGAATGTTGCCTGTTTTAGCCAAATCAGCCAAGTATCAGGCGATATAGACCCAATGCATAAATGGCTACCAGTTTAAAATTCTTTTGTATTCATTTAAATCAGCCTCAGTAACCTCGTTTTTGAGTTAGTAATTCAAACGAATTTTTACTATTAAACGAGGTTAGTGGTTCTATTTTGCGTGATTTCTTAACGATAAAGACCGTCTGCTTCGTTCGGAAAATAATTTCCCAAAGCGGCTAGGTTTTTTAGTTAGAAATTGGCTCATAGGCGTACGGACAAGGGAGACCTGCGGGGCTGCAGCTCACTCCCCCCTCCCTCCAATTCGGGGCAACTCAGATTCTTTTTGGCAGCAAGAGATATTTACGCAAAGCAGCTTGGGAGAATTTATTGGGTAAATGGTTCACCGCCGCCCCAACCCCCCCCCCCCCCAGCCAAAAAAAATTGCCCGTACGCTTGCCAATTGGTTCATGCTTTAGTGTGCACTATGGATATTTGAGTGCAAGCGCAGGTTTTGGAGCGCACAGAAGATGCGCAAGGTTTCCGCGAGGTGATAGCATTGTGCAATAGACCCTTTGCATAAATGCTGCCCAAATTTGAATAACAGTAATTGATACATCCTTAGCCTCGTATTGATGTTTATAGACAAAGGATTTTTTCCGTGAATTTGAGGATGTATCAAGTATTGTTATTCAAATTGGGCGCCATTTATGCAAAGGTCTATTGGAAATGTGAAATAAGTACAATGCCACAAACGACTTTAATACTTTTCCTGAATGTTCCCTACCAAGCTCGCAAATGAGATATGGTGGGCCAGTCTTATCCCATTTGTGAAGGCATTACGATAGCTGACAGGAGAGTTTATCAAAGAAATAGTTGACAGAAAAAGCTTGACAGGTAAAAAGTCTTGGGTATATAGTTTGGAAAAATCACACAGTTTCAAACGGGAACGTCTCCAAACGACCCTCGACTAGTTGCTTTCAATGTCAACATTTCAATGTCGACTAACATAAATAATTTATTTTCCCTACAAAAAATAATTTATATTATTGTTATAACTTAAAGAGGATAATTCGTAAATTTAGCCTAAATTTTTCAAAATCGCCATTTCGAATCTGTTTCAATCTATTCCATCCTGAGACATCCTTGTTCCTTTTTGGTTAAGTATCACTTCTTTGGTGTTTTTCTTCTTTAGCAAACTATTATTTTTAGGTTTCCTACATTTTGAAGGTAATTTAGGTTGCCGAACAAACGACTCAAAATATCGTGACGTAGCTCCCTTAAATCGCCTTAAATGAACATCGAATCATCTTATAAAACCTACCTGCGTTGGCGTAATAATTGGACGTCCGTGGTCCTGCTCCCTTGGATGTAAACGCGGCCACTTGGACAGTGTAACGCTGACCAGGTTTAAGATCTGTCAAGGTGAATCGTGTTGGATGTGGGCCACTGGTGTTGACACTGTTATATGACGGCCAATTATAGTATTCTCTGTAGTATATTGTGTACCCTAAGAGTTTGCCATTTGCGTACTCCTGTGAAAGAGGATACCACTCCACCAGAAGGTTCGATGAAAATTCATCGCTTTTCACCCACAGACCAATAGGTGCTCTACTAGGAACTGAAATAAAGAACAGGAGCTGTGACGCAATAGGTACGCAGTGTTCATTCACCGTTTCGTTGTTATTCCCCTTGGGTGGGGACATGGTATTCAGGTTGCGAGTGTGTGTGTTTTTTTTTGGCTATTTTAGCAGTGAACGTGTTCTTTCCTTCCCGGAATCAAGAAGAAAATAACAATTTTAATGCCAAAAATAACCAGTAATTAAAATAAGCAATTTATTGAATTACTGTCGCGATTTATTCATATTTTTGGTTTGAGTTAAGTGTTCACATGATATTACTATTACTATTCAACAAATTGTCACGTTTCCCATCTATGGCCATAAAGTGATTTGTATCTGTCATCTGTACTTGACAGATATCCAGCGATATACGTAAACTACGATCTTTCGTCCCGAAGTGTTGCAAAACTCTGCATAACCACAACTTTTCAAGCTCACAAATTCGCTGCGTTGACAATTTGTTGAGTAATAAAACTATTGTCCTGCTCAATGAAGCCGAATATCGCCTACGGCCTCGTCGGCTTACTATCTGGCGATATTCGAGCAATTTCGCAGGACAAAAGTTACGTATAGCACTTAGAAGACAGTACATTTTGCTGTTTAGGTATGTTCTATAAAGCGCAATATATTAAGTAACGAAACATTTGTCTAAAACACTGTTACTGATAAAATTATTTGTTTTGCACTGCTTTCTTACCCCCTTCGTCGGTCATGATCAAAACTTCTGCACTTTTGAACGCTGTTCCATTTCCACTGACGACTATGACACTAACAATATACTCTGTATAAGCTTTAAGATCCGTTATCTCGGACGTTTTTGTATTGGAAGGCACCATATTTCCAGTAGATGCGCTACTGTCGTTAGCCTTTTTGACAAGGGCAACATAAAAGCGCACGCCACTACTTAGCAGTTCGGGCGGGGTCGTCCAAGTTATCCCGATGCTTTTCGTGGTACTGTTTGCAATGGTCACTTTCCAGTCGGCCACAAGGGAAGCTGCAACAAATTACCAAAGATGATTAATTCAACCATGAGTTCTTAAGAGTAAATTAACCACTCTAGGGAAACTAGATTTTGCTGCAACAGAGGGCCGCAGCCGCTCAGTTAATTTACCTTAAAAACGTTATTAAACTCAAGTTATTAATCGAGGGTCTGTAGAGGATGTGCTCGTGAGGATAGGCAAGGCCAGAGCAGCTTCCCTCTACTTAGATATTTAACAATTATACCTTGACCGCGCGGTGGATATGAGGTGAAAAATGACCAACAATCGCGAAGGGCGAGTTGATTATAATCACATCATATCAAACAAGCGCGAATGGAATAATTGTTTCAGTAGATTCGCAACCCCAGTTATTGCGAATGGAGAGGCGGCAAATATAAGTGGTGCGTTTCTCACTAGTACTATGTAAGCTGAATGAAACACATGAAGATAGCGAGCGAGAGAAACAGCTCCTTTAGCTTCTTTAACCTGTCTTTAACGTGGAAAATCATGATATACGATATTTGTTAACAGGAAGTTCCGAAATGATCCCGGAACTGAACACTGCATTCGTTGCACAAGTCAAATTTAGAATATATTATTTTATAGCTGCCAAGCGACATCGCGCTGATCAAGACTGAACAATTACTGTGTTGAAAAGAAGGTGAGCTCAGAAAGATGCAGAAATGATAAATCCGCCTGAATTAAAGGGCAAAATTAACTGTCAATTTCTGAACGGAAAAAGAGAGATCGATCTTTGAAAATAAAGATTATACTGTCGCAAAAAAATTGCCGCTTCGTCTTCAACATTTATTATGCTTGTTTGAGCTGATAAGCCTTGTTCAAGCATATGGTGGAACTCTTCTTTTCACTTTCTGGTCAAAACTGTGCTGGTTTTTAACACGCCGTGTTAATACCGCTATAAATATATTCACTCATTTTCTTGTATTTTCAAACATTTACGATTAAATAATGTTTTCCATCGAACTTCTTGCTTCTAATTAGAGTTCGTTTCTTTGTCTTAACGTCCTTAACGGGGAATGCTTTTCATATTTAATTTGTTTCATTTCTTGTAAACATTCCTTCTCGCGGCGAGCAAAATTGTAAACACATAACCCGTCATCTTCCATATATGGCAAAACTCCGGTTATTCGCTATTAACCGGAGTTTGCGAACCAATCAGAAAGCTAGAAATGCAACAACCGGAGTTGAGAATTTATTAAGTGTGGATATCTAAGGAGATATTCCTGAGGACAAAACGTAGGATATTTCACACTAATTTTAAGACCGACTTGATGTGCGGTGGCTGAAACTTGCTGTGGACAAAGAGCATCCGATAGAGGTCAAGCCTACGCTATATCCTTGGCATCAGATGGCCAGAAACCATCAGCAACGAAAATCGCACGAGGAAAACACAGGAAGACAGAGTGGTGACTCAAATTAGAAGAAAGAAATGAAAATGGATGGCACACACTCAAAGCAACGGGACAGCTGGAACCCGCAAGTGAAGAGAAAGCGAGGAAGGCCAAAAAAAGTAGTGGAGGAGGACAGTTGAACAAGAACTACGGCAGTTAGGACTGAAAGCTCACGGAACGAGAAAGGGCTACGTGCCCAAGACAGCGACGAGTGGAGAACTGTAGTTGCGTGGGACTTCGCGGTCGCTTTCAGAAGTGTAGGTCTTCCCTCTGTTTGTTACAATTATCTTAAAAGAATATCTGGCGTTAATAATAAAGAAAAGGTCTGTCCCGTGATGATTAATTTAGGTGCTAAAGATGCCCATATATATACGTCTCGCATAAACACTGCAGGCAAAGCTTTCGCACGACGGACTGGAAGTAATCTTTAATTAATTAAGTTGCTGTTTCCAAATATTTATTACAAACAAATTATATTTCTGAGTTTTATCGTATTTCCTACCTGAGTCCAAGCCTTGATTCAAAGTGCCATAATCGATTTTTACATAGCTCCAGCTGTACACAAGAGAGGCTTGTATTGTGATGTTTCTGGACTCTCCAAAAGAAATTTCTCGAAAATTCTTTTCAAAATAAGAGACCCAACCATATAAAGAAAAGACCTCCGTTCCATTACCATTAAAAATTTTTACGAATTCTCTGCGGAACAAAAATAATTTTGGGAGGGTCAGTAATTTCATATCTCGTAGTGCATTTGCTACACTGTACTTTTCGAAAAAGTGTAGACTAAGTGGAGTTGCCGCGAGCGATTCAATCTTTACTATCTTTAATAGAGTAACTGGAATATTAGGGCTTCAAAAGATTTTTTCACTATCACCCACCATAAATGCAATACAAAACAAATCGATAAGATTTCTTGATGGCAAAGAAGGTTTGATTTGATTTGATAACTGATTTGTTTCAATTGCATGATGACTGAAAGAAACTGAACATTTTCTATTAAAATGTAGACTACTTAGCTGGTTAGTTAACTTCCTCCGTTTTGTGACGTAAGGCGGTGGACGTTTTAGTTTGAGTCGAGAGACCTCTAGAACATCCTTTTTCTTCTTGTAGGCTTTCATTATAATATCAAGCAAGACAGCAACAATCAGAACAGCATACCTGCTGTGACCAAGGTATATTTGCTTGATCGAAACAATGGCTGCCGCCTGCATTATTCCCGTGTTGTCAATCACCCAGTTGCAGTGGGGGTCAAATTTATTCGAGTATCTGATGTCCAGTCTACCATATGATTGGTTCACTTTTTCCGAGCAATCTTAAAATAAAGAATAAAGGAGTGTCCAGTCATTAAGAAACTCGAATGTTATAGTCTGAAAAATCTTTACTTTTACTTTTTATTACGCTAAGCATAACTGTACCTTTACAAATTCCTTCGGTGATGGAAACGTCATCAATGGCAATATCGCCCGTGTAGTCGTTTCCCCTTATTCCCTCGAACGTAACCTAAGGTACGAGAACGCCACGATACAAAAATACATTAAAAAATGAAATGAACTTAAAGAGTGCCTGTATTACACCCGGACTTCCCAACCAAAGTCAAAGGCAAGCAAGTACTCTACCTACTTTGTGAACGCTTTCTATCAATATAACTAGTCTCGATGATTACAAAAAAAGCAAGAGGATAAAGGTAACAGAGGTCATCTCCCATATGAGCCCCATTCCTAAGGTAATCCGTCTCAAGTTATTTTTAGATCACCTCTATCCCGAATGGATCAGTAAATAGCCAATCATATGGGGCGAACTTTGATGACGTAGATAGCCCACACAGAACATCCACGCAAAACCCTCGCGCATTGTGCGAGGCGACCTCAAATAAAATGGCGGAAGACGTGGAGATTTGTTTTGTAGACGAAAACGATTACAAGAAGGTTTCTACACCAAGTGACACTGGAAGACTACAATGGAAAAAGAGTCGTCCGCCATGTTGTTTTTCCACGAAACACCACGTAACAAATTCACGCAACGCGCGTGGTAATATTATACGCGCGAGAATGAGTGCGTTCTAAAAATAACTTGAGACGGATTACCGCAGGTAGAGGGCCCATATCGGGGATGACCTCTCTTACCCTTTATCCCCTCTTGAAAAAACTTAACACATGAAAACTTCATGCCCTTGTACCGCTTTAGCTCTTTTAATATAAAAAAGCTATACATATTGTTATATGTAGGCCAGGATTAATAGAAGCAGCTTACTTTGCTCTGCAAAATCAAGGTCATCTTGGCTTTAAGCCATTCATAGCCTTGTGCTCCTGACTTAGTAAACACTCTGCTATTTCCATTGAAGACATTCAGAGTATTTATTGAATATCCATACATGTGATAATAAAAGGTCAGGCAGGATGGCTTCCCAATGTCAGAGCTGGGCACCGAATATTCCAGTTTAGCGTTATCCCCATACTGTCGAGGTGAGGAGGTCTCGATGTACATGTACCTTCCTGCAAGCAAATATGAGATCAGTTGATAAATAAACAAGGCCCTGTACAAGACAAAACAATATCAAACTCGAGAGACAGACAGTGTTACATTTCCTAACACCGAGAAAATAGTTGAAAATACGACGCTCAGCAGAGTATTCTTGATAAACTTCCAGGTGTTTGAAAATATTATGAAGCAGTCGTTTTGGTGTTTGATATATCTTCTCAACCGAAACTATAACTACGGAGAAAACGAAGAAATAAAAAACGGAAATTTCCGACGGTTGGTAGATTTAATGGTTCAAATCATTTTCTTTGTAACATTTTGCAAACTAGACACTCAAAGAGCGTTTACTCGGTATTTGTATCGAGTGTTTTACTAGATAACTAAGAATTTTCGATATCGTCACTCCAGACGTAATTTGCTGCTTTTTGACGGTTGTTTGTGCCAACAAGAAAATCACACGGTGGCTTTCAGATATGAATTGTAATTTCTCTTAATAAAACAAAAAAATATTATGCATTATTTGTTTTAAAGCATCAAAATTGCCTATTCCTTTCATCTATCGTCTAGTGGTTTATTAATGCACATAAATTAAACTAACTACGAAATCTTTTAAAAACCAGTTAAATTTTTTATCTGCAATAAATGATATACATTCGTTGGTTTATTTCATCATAATATAAGGTAAAGTCTGCATTCGAGCCTAAGTTGATTATCAGGCCGGCGCTTATCTCCGGTTTCCGTAGCATGAAGCGACTAGGAGTATTTATACTCCCCCCTGGATGGGATGCTGGTCCACCGCAAGGTTACTCCCCAGCAGTAAATTCGCCAGTACCCATTCATACACCGGAGTGGACAGAGACACTGTGAGAATGAAAAAGCTTTCCCAAGAACACAACGCAGTGCCCCTCGATACGTAGGTACGCGCACTAACCATGAAACCACCGCGCGTCCCACAATGTACAAAATACCACATGCATAAAATTAAATCTTAAAGAAAAGAGACAGTACAGCTAACTCACCGTAACCTCCATGGTCAGAGGATGGCCCTGTAGAGGAAGATGGGGTCGAACCGTACTGGTTTGTCCAATCAAATACATCACCATAACTTTGCCTCCAGCCAGAGCATAATCCATAGTTAAAGTTACAACCTAACCACGTGTAAAATGTAGGGTGAGTAAATATAACGATGATCTTTTTCATCGCCAGACACACTGAACTTTTATCGGAGCAAATATATACCAGATTGGGAGGCTAATATATACCAGCTGCAGCATAATGCATAATGCAATCGAAACAATAAATTGATAGGCTTCACTGTAAAGTTGACATATCAACTACAGCTTGATTGTGAAGTAGAAAAAGTTTATAGAACCATAATGAGTGAACAAATACCTAATATAGACTTACGGTACCAATTGGCAATAGAAGTTCATTAGCAATAGGAACGTTAATTTCTTTAGCGTACACTGCAAACTAAGGGCGCTTTCCATTCGAAAATTTCTGTCAGCCTCTCGAGGTTCTAAATTTCTCCCAGAAATTAGGAATTCTGTCCCATTTGCCATTTCCTCGCGATTTCGTTTCTCTAGCTATTGGATAGAGTCCTCATCAAGACCTCTAACTCTTAAGCGGGTTACGGTTCGTTTCGGACGACTAAGAATTATTTCCATGGCATGTTTCCACGTCTGCGTTGATACCTTTAGTACTGGTATTCGTTCAGAATGTGGGAAAGAAGCTCGTAAGCTCTCTTGTAAGCTCTCATGAATCTTGCAGGGTCTTACAGGCAAACATCTCGAAAGACTGAACTCAAAACAGATACGGGTAAGTTTTTTTTTTCCCTCATGGAGCAGCTCGAGGGTTATAACATGTCGTCGCGGTTGTACAGAATATAGCCTGTTAATAATAACGGAATATTGTCTGTTAACATAAAACCCACTGCATTGATATGACTGGTAAAAAAAATACTTAAAGCCTTCGGAAATTCAAAAGGAATTTTTTGTCGAATTGAACGCGCCCAAGAGACCATGCAGATTCCTTTCAAATACGTTACGGGTACACCGGAGATAAAATACATACTGTGTTCTGCCGTAGTCAGCTGCACACAACTTATTAACACTGGAAAGGAAACAAATTGCAATCAGATTATGCCTAATCCTTAGGTTAACCACTGTAAAAGGTACAATAATCAAGTAGTTTCAACCAGAAGGTGCGACGGTAGCCTTCCATCCCTCTGCTACCATGTCTGGGGGTGAATTAAGAATACTGAACAGGTTCGCGGGTCAAATTCGTTCAAAATTGTGATTTTTATTGTACATAAACTGTGTTTATTTTTCTTTCTTTTACAAAAAACAGAAATCCAAAATCTTTTTTCGCTCCGGAGGTATTGCGAATTTCCTTTTGTGCGTGACTCATTGCGTCACACTTAAAAGGTGTCGAGCTGTCAACACTGCTAGATCAAACGCTGGAAATTGGCTTCCAACAGAGGGAATTTCCTTTGCTCGCGTCGCTAACTTCTCTCGTTGCAGTACAGTTTTGGCAGGAGATTTTTGATGGAGAGAGAAAAGAGCAGAAAAAAGCGAGAAAAAAGTCCTTGGGTTGCAAAGGCAGATCGGTGGTACCGTAAAAAGTAACCAGGGAATTTTTTGCGAAACGTAGAAATGCTGGCGGAAGGCGACAAATTGTCACAACGACCGAACGAAACACTAAATATTGCTACTAATTCGGATACTTTCCTGGGCTTCCGCAAGCAGAAAAAACAACTAAAAAAAGGTCAAAGAATTCTATTGAACCAGGTGAAGGTTTGGATTCCGGAGTGGTGGATTCTAGGCATTCTTTATCGGACGAATCTGTTGAAATATCACACGACAACAGCGACGAATTCATAAAGGAACACAAGACTGAAGAGCCGATACGCTAAACAATACAGTACTGCTATCCAATGACTCTTAAGCTAAGAATATTAGAAGGTTCTTCCTGTATGCACCGGTACACGGACAGAAAAGAAGGAAAAGCAATCGTAAACAAATATTTTATAGATGCGTGCTACATACCCTGCTTCACGCATTTCGGAGAGCACGCTTTCCCGATCGGCGGCTTGCTCGCGATTTTCGTTCGCCTTTTTGGAAGCCCTTGTACTCTTTGGTGATCTTTTTCCTCTCACTGGGCCGGAAATTGTTCAGTGTTTTTCCCATCCTGGTCAAAACCCGCAAGAAATTACCACATTATAATTCTGCCTCAGAATTGTCGGCAAAGGATACTTTGATCTTGAAATAATATCTACCACCACTTTCCCGAGAGTCTCGCGAGATTGAACCTGATTGGTACATTAAGGCGATAAACCGGAAAACCACTTCCCGTAGGAGTGCTATGTTTACGAAACTTTCTTTGCCGTATTTCTCGGCAAAATTTTTTGTGAAGTTTATTATCTTTGAGCGGCTAGTTTGCATATGAGAATTCATCGTAGAAGAGTGAAATTCTGCTCAATGGTACATGAATCCCTCTTCTCCAAAAGTGTGTCGGGCTTTAGCTTATTTGTTTTTCGTTTTGAAGATATAATTCCAAATGCTGTGTCAATCCGAGAAAAGTACGTGAACAAACTTTGAATTCTAATAACTTTTTTAAGAGCTAATCTAACGAGTCCCCGACACACTTTTAAGGCCAAACATGTGCTGAGTGGCATGCAGTCATTGTTACTTCGAAGGGCCAAAATCCGACGCGAGTTTGCCGCACTTATAAGCATTGTTCTATTTGCATTTAACTGACTGCAGCTTCTCTTGTATTTAATTTTACCAGTTAAAAACATTTTCACGACATTCTTGGTTCTATAATCTTTAAAATGATGTATAGGATTAGGCACTTCCCGCAAATTACGCGCGCGTGAGGATCTTTTTCCGCAAAGCACCCGCGAACCTGTTCAGTAACCTTAAACAGATCTAGAATTAATGGCCATTTTGAAAGGAATTGTCCCCTTCACTTTACCACATAATAATTATCATATATAACTTTTTGAAAAACATGCGATCTGCCTTTTATTCCACACCCTTATTTTCTTAATCAAAATTGCGTGAAAATTGATATTTTTTAATCATGTGATCAATTCTCTGTACGACGCATGGATTTCATGCAGTTTTTGACAATGTACATTGAACTAAACATTGTCCTAAGGTACAGAATACAGATTATACTTGTTTTAAAAAATATGATATATATAGTTAAGATATTTTAAGTTTAGAGTCACTTTAGTTTCTTTTATTTTTTGCCACTATCGTTTCTGCTCGTTTCTGATTGGCCATTAGGTTGTAAAAATATCGGCCAGTGACAGTCCATAAATAAAGAGTGTTCTGGAGATTGGACCTTTAGAACACGAACTGTCAAAAGGTCGTTGCGTTGATTTCTGTTGATTGATTTTGCACAGTCAGTGGCAAAGCAGAGAAAAAAAAACACTTAAAGAGCGGTAATTAGTTGCCGACTTCATTAGACATTCTTTGCACGCAAAAGACTCGCACACGATAGGTTTTCCATTTCTATTTTTTAACGTAAGAAAGCGTCTCATTTGTGAACGAATAAATCATGCTATCTCTATCTGTTATAAATGCTATGCCCGACACACAAATAAGGAGAGTTATTAGAACAGAGTATAAATTATGGGTATATGCTGTCATAAAGCATACTTTAAGGTCGAGTGTTACTATCACATCAAAACATCATGAAATTAAACGTAATCAGAAAAACACAATGCCAGAAAAATATATAGCGTAAGAACACTATGTTTCAGAACTTTTACAGTGCTACACGCCTTACCGTTGCCACTCGAGAAAGCCAATCAGAACACGAGAATTTCTAAGGGCGGAGATGTCAAATTATAAGTGCATTCACTCCCTTGGGAATTTACATCCTCATGTTCTGGTTGGCTGGCTCGCTTTGAAGTTAGCAAAAAGTTGTCAAAAAGATGTCAAAATTTAATCAAAAACTTTCTCGAGTGGCAGCGGTAAGGCGCGTAGCACTGTAGCAGTTTTGACAAACATTGGACAATCACGTAACAAAGTAAAGCCGGTTTGTTGTCTAGTCCTTTGTCACCTGCCAACAAAACACCCTTAACCGCTAAGTGGTGAAGGAACTAGACGAAAGTTCAAATTAGTTTATGACGAAGAATACAACTCGTATTTTTACTAAGCCACGCACGAATTGTTTTCTTAGACGCCACTATTGTATTGTGTAACAAAAGAACTCAAACGCTCTTTGGAATAACAAAACTTAATGCACGTCAGAAGGTTAGAATCCCGCAAGTTTAGTTTAGTCGGTTTGAAATGGAAGTTACATTTTGTAGTCAGCATGGAATGTATGATAGGTCACATAAAAATAAACCTGAAACAGCTGGAGAGTTTATATTATTGATGAACAAATATTCTTTAGATATCAGACTTTGTAGCTAACGTGCACGTGATAGCCAAGCCTAAACGCTTCCCAGAATGTCTCTAAGTATGGAATTCTGTCTTCTATCCCTTCATTGCCTTTTTTAATGCCGGGGTCGTTTGGGTAAAGATGTTGCACATGCTAACAGCAAAACTCGTTTTACAAAGTATGCGCGGTTTAGCAATGTAACATTGAAATAAATAGCTAAGCAAACGAGTCGTTAATTTCCAATACCACACCTGCTGATACAAAGCCCTGGTCAAACGGCACATGATAGTCGATGAACTACCATGCGCGTGGTCAAACGGGAAAAATGAAGAATTTGAACAAGTTAAACGTGAGCGAAAGCTGGTGCTTATCGATGAAAGTGCAGAATTGTTGGTTGTTTAAAGGGAGCGAGCTTTCTAACTATCATCGACTACCGCGTACTGTTTTACAAGACTTAAGTTAATTAACAAGCTAGAACCGCGATTATAAAATGAGGCAGAATTATGGAGGTGAATAGAATGAGACGATTATGAAGAAACTTTGTGCCATTGTGTTTCCTTGTTAGCTTATTAGGAATATTTATCCACCACATTGTCAAATTATTAAGCATCCGCCACGATGGCTCAACCAATGCGACGTACATTTATTATTCGTTTTAATTAAAATTTTACTTCACATTCAGCATTTTGTTTAGAAGCATTAACGGCAGTTTAAAGTCAGTTGTGGCTGCTTGGAAATGCACCACACCAAGGGAGCTGTCCAGTCAAATGCCTTATTATGCATCATGTTAACTTCATATATGTATATAGATTTGAATTTCCTAAAATGTCACCCACGCTGGACATCACACATAACGTTATTCCTTGTAAATACCACTGTAATCTTTTGTAATAGAAAGATTGCCTCAATTTGCCTTTCTATAAATGGATTAAACCTTTATTTCAATGGATTGTACTTGTGAATATCCTTTCATAGCCATACACGCAATACGTTGTTTAGGCATATTCTAGATTGCAAATTGATAAATATTCATGTTTAAGTATATTGTCCAAACTTTAACATTGCAAGATAAAACATGACACAAAGAAGCACTTCGAATTTCCTTATGAAGATCAGAAACTCGAATTTCACTGTTCTTAACTCGTATGACCTCTGTTTGCAGAGGTTGTTAAAAGCCCGCAAGCCACTTTGCAACTTGGGCTGAGACTTGATCTGTAAGGTCTAGGTGGACTTATCTTCTTTTGGAACAGAAGTCTAACTTTTAAGTGATTTAGGGCTATTGACCACTTGGAAAACATAATGCAAAAATATCCAGCAAAGACCTAGCGCTTTAAAGAGAGATGCTAATATAATTTGACTTGTCTTATGATTTGTCAACAGGTTTGAACACACTGTTCAAATTCTAACTTTCAATCACCGATTTACACGAAAACGCTTCCTCGTGCATTGTAATTTACCTGTTTGAAAGAGCCCTACACTGATGATGAAAAGCTTCTCTTTTCCTGCCATTGTGGGACAGCTCTATGTCTTACAACCGAGCTTCTTCAAGCCCAGGCCTCTTTGAAACAGCGTCAAAGGTGGAATAGTTTCATATGTGGGCCAATATACATGGGAAAACAGGAAATCAAAGCCAAAAAGGAAAGAGGGAAAGGAAGGTTCAAAAAATGCATGACTGGCTTTAGCTCTAGACCATGCCTAAGCACACGCAAGTAGAAAGGTTACATGATGTTTGGCATGTTTAGGCTATGATTACACGGGGCCGGTTCCAAACGGATCCAAATCGATCCGGTCCGAAAATCGGACCGGATAGGCTTTCTGTTTACACGGGACAGTTCTGTAACCGGTCAGGAACGGATCCAAAATTGGACCTGTTGTTTTGTAGGTCCAGTGTTGGACCGTGCCGGACCGGTTCCATAAAGATCCCGTGTAAACACCCAGATCGTTTCCAAACGGTTCCGTATAAACAGGAGCAGAGCCGGTCCGGTTGAACGGTTCGGTTCGGAACGGTTTCGGTCCGTTCCCCTGTAAACGTAGCCTTAGTTTACTATGTCATGTTGGTTTGCTTTGACGGCAATCGGACTATTTTGTTTTGCTCACTTATCTGCTTTGAAAACATAATGTATTTATAGGGTAAATTGTCAGCGGAACAGCAATCTTTAGTTGACAAAATCACTGCCGCACAACAAGCAACGCAGATTTCCGAGAGATATAAATAATTATTACGCTTTTTTACAAGCTGAGATACTGAATATGCTTGAAAAATAACAAATACAATAACAAATAGATATAGGCCGCACAGAGTTTTGAAACCGTTTGTTTTCAAACAAAAGCACTTATTAGTTAGTTCGTTAGCGTGTTATGCAGTGTTATGCATATGCTTGTAAGACCAATACTAAACGAGCCCAGCAGTTAGGAAAATTATGGACAAACAGTGTATAACTAACTAATTATTTATGTTAATAGTTCCAAGCCTCAACTCGTATTTTTACAAAAAAACACCGTATGATTTTAGAACGGCTCATCCAAAGTATGCGTCATAAGGCCTTTGTCGGTGCCCGGCCGGAAGTTCTAAGCGAGCAATCGGTGACGAGTCAATGGTATTTTTCACATATATGCAAAAACCTAACGACATTTTTTCCCGTTATCAAAAAGAACAACGTGTACTTCACCCCTAAAACATTGTCAGAGATTTTTTCATTGTTTGTGTAGTCTCCGTTACGCTACTTTGAATGAGAATGTTCTTGTCTGAGAATTAATTAGTAGGCCATCATCACGAAATAGAATCAGTGGTTAACTTGCTGTGTAAGCACATTTTTTTCATTTGAAGCGCTAAATTTAGTCTTTGGGCTGATTTAATAAGTTATGCTGAATAATTTAATCAAGGAACTATGGACTCTATTAGACCTGCTTGTGTTGGTTGCTGAATGCAAAGATGTAATCATGCACAAATATGCTGAATAAGTTAATCAACGAACTATGCACTCTATTACACCTACTTGTGTTAGTTGCCGAATGCAATGATATACATATACACAGTTATGCTGAATAATTTAATCAACGAACTATGCACTCTATTACACCTACTTGTGTTAGTTGCCGAATGCAATGATATACATATACACAGTTATGCTGAATAAGTTAATCAACGAACTATGGACTCTATTAGTCATAATTTTATTAGTTGCTGAATGCAAAGATAATTATTTTCATGCACAGTTATGCTGAATAATTTAATCAACGAACTATGGACTCTATTTGACCTACTATAGTTAGTTGCTGAATGCAAAGATATACACAGCTTGCTCATCTGATATTTTCATTTCACTGTTTAATCTTTTGCAAGACCGCAATTGTATTTTAAAGAAAATTTTTGAAAATTTTCCAATCTTGTCTTGTGCAGCGCTTTCAGATACAAATATGTAAGAAACCATCACAGGATAATGCTTCTGTTATCTAACGCTCACGAAGACGATATCTGTTCAACACATCATGGCACCTGTGGTTTCAACAAGTTGGTCAAAACTAAGGGTTTGTTGTTTCTAATAATCACACAAAATACCATTCTTTAGTATTCCACTACTATTCACTAGATTTCTGATCAACGTAGCTTCCCAATGATTCCGGCGCTACATAACTTCGCCACTTCGCTTTTTAGGGAGTCATCGGGCATACCACAAATTCAGAGACAGAAAATATATGACCCAAACGAAGACGAAACACCCTAAGTGCAACAGTATTAAACGGTAGCTAGATGTCACCTTGAATTTACGTGTATATTAAGTCTTTGGTATAAACATTAAGTAAGAATCTTCTGTAATATGCATCGCCCTTAATACGAGGTATGAAGCAGCTTTCCTAACATATAATGTGATTGGTTTGATACCCTGGTTTAGCGCTTGCTCCGGCAGCCTTATGATTAACCACAGTAATAGAAATATTTTTTTCATGAACAAATAGATCAGTTGCACGGAAACTAAAACCTGCAAGATATTTAAGGGGTAACTACTTGTAGTGATATTCAAGTCATTGGTCTTTATTAGCCATGTCCCGCTTTACAGCTAGCTATGCATGTCACATAATTCTTCTCATTATCATTTGAAAATATATTATGGTTTTAGGCATTATAATGCTGAAAAAGACTTCACTTAAATTTTCCTATCAATACCTATGAGAGGTTTAACATAATGGTATAGATTTGCCAGCGTACTTCACTCCATAAATTCAAGAGCAAAGTTGCGCAGAGACGCTTATCATGCAACCTCCCTTTCACAGCTACCCATAATGCTTTTGTAACTTACCAGTTGTAAACAAGCATGCGTTGAAAATGGAAATATGCTTTTGAGATGGCATCTCGGAACAGCTTCTCCTACCATGCCATGTTGCGATCAACATTAGATGCAAGACTCTTGCGCCACACCTTAGACAGCTGAAATGACGTCACAGACACTTTGAATTATGAGTTTGTAAGCAAAAAGTAAGGAAAAAAGTTTGTAAGCAAAAAGTAAGCCAAAAACATAATATAAGGGGAAAACAAATTTAATAAAAATATAAGTTATTGCGAACAACTGTTTTATAAAAATGATATCTGAACTTACACTTCTTTCATATCCTATGATTTGAAGCCAATCGTAAAGCAGATACTAACCCAAAGCATTGAAAGTCCAATGATCATAATTCCACTATTCTCATGCCGCCAATTGGACTAACAATAATGAATTGATGGCATATGTACGTTTTCGCTTCTCCACATTTACTAATATGATATCAGCGTACGTACAATTACTTTCTATTATAAGAGAGTATATGCAAACCCATAAGATTTCAATTCTGACCTATGTTATCTGTAGCCCTCGCGGTTTTCTAGCCAAATGAAAAAGGTAATCGTAGTTAACTATACGGTTCTTTAGAAATGCTAGCATGATTTTTAAAGCAATATTTTAAAGTATAAGAATCCCTCCACCCGATCATTTGAACTGTATATTAAGGTTAGTTACTACGCGTTTAAAATTAGATTAGTTAAAGGACTGTTCAAAACCATATTTCATCACTTCAACATGCAAGGAATCGCTTCCTATGGAAATAAAGTTGTAACCGGAAGGTATTCATATGATCACCGAAAACGTTTTAAATCGTCAGTTAGGAAGAAGAAAAAAGGATGAAAAGAAAAGGGCTTAAACTATAAAGCGAGGACAAGATACTGCTAAGGAACTTTCATTATGTAATTGAGCTTTACTTCCAAAGTTGTGTATCAAACTGTCTCACTATTTGTTACCTTCTCAAGCGTGCACTTAACAGAAAACCGCCCACGCAGTGTTTTCCCACCAGCAACATACTCTTAATGCTCTCAATTTTTTAGAGGATTAGTTTCAAAAGATAAATGTTTAATCAAATATATTTTTGAAGGCGAAAGTTTGGTAGATTTCTATGCGTTGTGTTACCTATTATTTTTTATACACGCATCCGACACGCAAAAGAGAATTCTAGCTGATTATCATATAACATGATATGTCATGGTCATTTCAAACTGGAATCGTACCAGATCACATTTTCTTTTTCTTTACAAGGTCTAACATGACTACTAATAAAATTCGCACAATCGAAAACGAGATATCGGTATTTTGTGGATTACACAACTAATAACACCATTGAATTCAGGAATTTGTGGGTGTAGAATAGTAACACGGTTCGATCCCATTAGCCAGCACGGAACGGTTCGATGTTTTATAATACTGAAATCACCACTCGTTAAGTCTCTACCCCTATTTTTTTCACCAGCGAGGTGCTCAAGGAACCGTTGAACGCTAGAGGTTTTGTATGGCACTGACTTTATGCGAATGGCACTGATTTCAAACGTACACCTGTAAGTCAAACAAGTTGAGCGAAAACACCACTACGAGGAACGCAGCGAACAGATGCTTTACATTGCGCACGACAATTAAACTGTCGTTTTGACGTTTTAAAATCAATTGCAGATTCGTCGCTTACCTTTGATGCACAGCAGCAATAGAAACTGTGGATTTTGTCCGATCATTTCAATCACATCGTGTGCACAGATATCGGTTTAATTGTCCGTTATTTATGCGTTTTCATATGAAGTGAGTAGAGCCAAATATACCAATTCAACCGGAACTCTATTGTGAATAGCAAGTGGCTCTGGCATTTCAGTAATGGATGCTGGCGGCCAATGAAGTAAATGTAGGGGACAAACAATGGAGAAATTTTCATTACCAGCGGCAAATATAATTTCAGCTATAAACATTATTCTACTTGCCTATGAAACAGGCAGAGACCATTTTGCATTTAACACAATCGCCGTTGCTCATAATATTATTAAAGCATAAATATTTTAAAATGTATGCACTGCATGTGTAAATCGTTATTTTAGGTCAGTTTTATAATGTATGTTTGCGTGTTTGCGGCCAAGTCAAATTGCTATGTTTACAGCAGGTACAGATATTTTTTCTTCGGCTTTATTCAGAGGAGAAATTGTGTTTGCTCCTTGTTTAATTCAAAACAATTACTTGATAGTTTTTTAATTTTTTTTAATTAAAATGAAGCTTTCGAACTTCAAAATAAATCATACATTTGAATGTTTGCACAACTTTTTTTTTTCCTTTGAAAATTCAGATCGATGCAGTTTTCGTGTTATGCCCTTAATTGTGATGTTAGGCCAAGAATTTT
>OX393565.1:18445042-18455042 GCA_947652115.1 Blastomussa wellsi
GTTTCAGCCGCCGCCAGCATCCTTGAAGCTGACTGAGGTCGCGTTTGATATCATTAGGAATCTGGGAGTTAAATCTAGGTTACAATTTCCTCCCATGCCTTTGCCTTTATGGTCAACGTCTTGCTGTCATAGCCTTTGCTTTCCACTACTGGAAAGTCTTTACCCAATTCGGCCAATAACAGTTTTTCTTGTTCGCTGACATTTGTTGTGCGACTCGTTTTGGAAGTCATGTTTCAGAGACATAACCACAATCTGGAAATTTGCATACGAAATAGCTCCGCAGACAATGCATTTCCTCGTGAGACATGGTTTAGTCACTGAAAACACGGTTCAGCCATGTTTTAATAATGAATTTTAAACATCGTTTAACCGTCGTTTATCGAGACAACGTCTAAACCGCAGCTCAGCCCTAAACAATGGTTAACTTAGACTTCGTTTAAATAGTCGGCCCTTAAGTGTCTGGGAGACGCGCTGTCACTTATGGCTTGTGCTGTGATGGTGTTGTGTAAATATTCTGTCACGAGTTCGAGGAACGAAGTTTAAGCGCAATACAGCATTTGAATGGAACTAAAATGCCAAGGGAGCACGTAAAGGACACAATTTAAGTATATGTCCTCTACTTTTAATCGAAACGCATGAATCGCTTTGAGTGACTGATTTCGGCGTAATGCACCTATGCCGTATTATTGATAGATAATTAATTGTAAATAGTGTTTTAGGACAGTTCGTAGATTAGTAACATTTGTGTTTCTTATTTTAGATTTTAATACTTTTTATTTTTATGGAGGACCTCTCTGAAAACCACATATTTACGTGACGGGTAATCACTCCCCTTTCAACCCAATGCCCGGTTACAATTACGTTCATGACACATATCATTTTTATAAACATGCAACCCCATTAGTCCCGTGTGAACTGGAGTAATATCGGCATGAGAAAAAGGACACTGCCATGGATGGTGCGTTCGATTCTAACCAGGAGGATAGCAGATCTTGGCAATATAAGACCAAGAATAGAGGCGCAATGAGCCACATCTCTATTTTGGAAGTGAAAAGTTCCAGGTAATGATTATCAATCATCCCGTAGGGAATTCTTAGGGGAGGGGAATGAGGAGAGTTTATTACTACTTTTTTGTTGCAATTAGACTGTTCAAAACCCTGTTTCTTTTCCGTACCTTTTCTTCGATTGTTGTATACGGGGAAAGAACGGTGAGTAAACTGGACACCAGCACAAAATGGGAGAAGCGTGCGTTGAAAAATAGAGAGACTGTGAACAGTCCATGGTGCAAAAAGGGAAACTCATTTGTGCTTCACATATTGATTTTCATGTACACTAACAGCTAATAGGCTAGCAGCCTTCTCCAAAATAGTATGAAAGTTCAAAATCAGTATGTTTGGTAAATATACACCAACGGAAAAAAATAACAATAATATTAAAAATCTCGAACTCTGAACTTTACACTAGTAACATCATTGACAGATTTAACAAAAAGTGAAAAGTGGATGTTCAAGCGTGTTATGTAAGTTTAATTTAATGGACCAAAATAATTGACAGAGAACAAAAAACCCAGTTTAATACTGTCTAAACTATAAATATTTGAGTAGCAGGCTTTTGATCCAGCAAATATCGAAGTCATGCATGAAGCAAAATTTTTGTCAAAGAAGTGTTAAACTGAACTGTTCAAGTTGCATATAGCATTTTTCAAAAGAAAGTAGTCATGATTGTCAATTATTAAAGTGTTTGGTTTAATTTCAAATTAAAATTTTTCCAATGATAATTTAAGATGTACATTTAAGAATGCATTTTGAAGTTCAAAGTCGGTTAGATTTAGTTTGGAATTTTCTGTCTTTTATAGTTTTACAATCAAAGAAGGGGTTGCCCTTTACGAGTGTTTGATTAAAAAATTTGTCTCAGTTACACAGGTTTAGCGGTTAAGAGCTACAGAGCCCATTTTCAAGAGTTTTTCAAATCACCTGCTTTAAAATATTTCCTTGGTCCAGTGGTGAGGAAATAATCTACATTGTCTTGTGAGCTTGAACTATTTGTCACTTGTTTTCTTGTTTTAGTTTTCAAGTTTGGCCCCATTCACAATAATCAACATAACCAGAACAAAATGTTAAGGACGTTCGCGTTAATTGTTTGTGCGCATCGTTACTGCGCACGGAATTCGTCACGCCACGTCATCCATAGAGCGCGCGCGCTGAGGGCCAGAAGCCGTTTCGTAGTTTTGCTGGTAGTTTACTCACTAAAATGGTAGGTGACCCCTACTTTTTTCCATGAATTGATTTTATTTACAATTATCGGCAGATTGTCAAAAAATGAACAAAAAATCAATGTGGGAAGTTTAAAAAATTTGAAGTTTTCTGCCCAGAAGACATCGAATCCTGCCATCTTGCGGCTTTTAGGCGAGTGGAAATGTGGTCGCTAAATGCGAATTTTTACTTCAAGGAACCACACCAATTCAATAAGTTCACTTTATGGGTCCAATTAAACAACATTTGACAGAGATACGTCCATTTCAGAGATTTATTTGCAATATTTTAGTGCTTACAGACATTGTAGCCGTATCCCCAATTTTTTTGCATTTCTGACATCAATTACTCATTATCTTACAGAGGTGAGAGTTTCAGAAAAAAGTCAATGGTAGAAATTTTCTGCGCGAACGTCCTTAAGGTAACTTAACGTAAAGACGGGCAAAATTTACTGAGGCAACTGCCATTCTGGGTGTAGGTGGTTGATATAGGCCTATAGCATAGCTGATTTACAAGCGAACAGAAGCTGTGATCAATAACATTTAAAAACGTGGTGAAATATGCACACAATTTGAGACGGCTTAAAAGAGGTTAATAATAGTAATAATATGTAGATTTAGCCAAACCTAAAAGCGGAGCTCCGTATTTTTGCTGGTTTTTAATAAGTTGTGAAATTCAGTTCATTAAAAGTAAAATACTAGCGTGCAAATTCTCAAGAAAGATTCCACAGCTGAAATAAATAGGGAGTTTTAGCCGGCAACGGGAATGAGCAAAAAAATTTCTCTGCACGTGCGTTTAATAGTTTTGTACATTTCTGTGCCGCCATCTGCAAAACAACAACGTGAAATGACCAAATTCTATGCTTTCTCGAGAACGTGAACACATGGCGGCAAAGTTTTCTTTCTTTTTCCTTACTTTAACGCCGTTCATAGTAATTTAGTTCCTCGACAGTCAACATTTTTCTAGTCACACAGATTTCAATAATTGCGAAAGCGTCACAAGAAGCAAGAGCTGCATTTTGAAATGACGTTTCCGTTGCCGTCGACATCGTCGTTGTTAAAACTCTCTAATAAGAATACAAAACGTCAACTCAAATTGCAGAATTTCCGCTGAGAGTGACCATGAAAAATTGAAAAATCCTGCCAGAAGCCCAAAATTTCGGGACCTGAGCCCGCGATCAATAAAAAAGTACCTGGTAAGCGGTCAACATAAAAAATGTGATCTCGATGAGTTCTAAATCTGAGCCCACGATCTGGTCATGTGATACTGGTCAGTGGATACCTTCTTTCGACAGCTGTCAATCGACCTTAACGTGGCAAAGATGTAAGCTTATGGTCACCTTGAAACTAATGTTAACCAGATCGAACTCTCTGGACTATGGATATTTGGGGCGACGTCGTTCGTACGTACTTTCGACGCGCCCGCGGGTCATGCCGCTTGCCATTTTTGTCATGAAAAATGAAAGGCATGGTTCTCCTGTTTGTACTTTGTATGCGTGCTTGGTTCTCCTATTTCTATGGGTATCGGGTTCCACTATGCGGCCCTTCGGGCGGCCGGAGCTCCGCTAGTGATAATTGATATTTTGACAGGGTGACCCATTCAGTCGCAGGACTGGTATCAACGGGGGCCCTGTATAATCCAGAACGAACTGGAATTTGGAAATGTGTGGTTTTTGAGGAGAGGGGGAAAACCTCTCGGAGCAAGGACGAGGACCAACAACAAACTCAACCCATATATGACGCCGGGTCGGGGAATCAAACCCGGGACACATCAAGATAATGATTTCTCTTGTGACCCCCTTCCCTGCTGGATTTCATTTCTAAGATTAGCCCAACAATATTTAGGTCGGGTTATACTGAGTGGAAGACTGATTACACTACATTTCATTCAGGAAGGAACGCTGAAATTTTGTCTCCGATTTCTTGAACTCTTGATTTCTCGACGCAATTTACGCCATTCTCTACTATCTCACGATTTTGTAGCGTTTTTTTTTTTTTTTGTTGTTGTTGTTTTACTACTTATTACTACTAATACTGAAGGTTAAGAAGAGCGGTCGAGGACGATGCATTGTGCTTTTTGGTTAATAAAAGTGCATGATGATTTTTGGCTCTTTGGGTACGGTAATGCAATATTTCGGGGTCCAAACGGAAAAATGTTTCTACTTAGCTGGGCTTAAATACTGATAGATGTGGTAAGCAACTTGGGTCAAATCACGCCAAAAATAATTGGCTACGCGTAAGATTTATTTTACCTTAACTTTGAGCTGCATTGGAGATTTAAGCCAATCGAATCGAGTTGTATCTTTACTACAGTTAACGGTCGAAATGATAGTGGGTTTTTCTGACTCTATTCACGCTCAGCCTGTCAAGATATGGGTAGAAATTAAAGTTGATCCAGCGCGTTTAGGAGGCAAAAGCTTGTAACTAGCCGGTCAGTACTAGGGCACGAATTTTCAGCAACGGGGTGGGTAGGGAGGGTCGCCACCACTTCCTTTCCCCTTTCTATCATTTCATTTTAATTCGTAATTGAAATGAGCACACCCGGTTGAAATAATGAATATTAATTGCCAGGGCACGAACAGATAAACAAATATACATAATAATGATGTACAATGAACATAAATATAGGCTTAACTGGATAAATAGTTCCTTTATATATAATAAGGCTATTTGTTTGCCTTGTGTGTTTTATCGACGCCAAAAAGAAATGTTTACAAAACAAAGCGAAATATATCACATTTTCCGCAGTAATTTAAACATGACAATACCAGCAACTGTACTGTTTCTTCCTATCGCCACGACTGTAAATAGGCCTTTTGCAACAAACAGTCACATGGTACAAAATCCGCCATGCTGGGGGGCAAGCTTATTGTTATTCCCGTATACTGGCACATTCAAACAAAGCGACTTTATCCGGTCAACCTTGACTTTTCTTTGCTTTGCATGTGCAAATGCGAGCAGTATGAGGATTTTATACCATGTGGTCGTTTGGTCTATTGCTATTTTAGAAATGAAAGTTACTAAAATGTAAAGTTCCTCCATCGTAACACAAAACAGCTAATGAGTATATTAAAATTATGATATATATTCGGCATCCTTGGATCGCTGCTTGTCGTTCTTAGCCTCCTCAGCATCAACTCCTGCGTTAACTTTCTTCCTTCAACAGACGTTAGCGTATCTTGATTGCTACAGTCTGGAAAATAAACGAAACATTGTTTTAGAACCCTTTGAAGCTTAATGAAGTATTTGTAAAACAGACAGCTCTTGGACACTTTTATTTTTGTACATTCTCGTCCCCATAGCCCTTTTCGTTTCTCTTAGCCGGCAGGGCCTTGGCACGAAAAACGAAGGGCTCTGGAGACACACAATTTCAAGTCCGAGATTCTAGGACTTCCGGACTTCATGTATATAGCATTGATGGATCTACATGATGTGTGTTGTAATAAGGCGGCCGGCGAACATTTTCACTTCCGTTTAATATTTCTTTGTTCTCAACAGCCAATAAAGAAAATTCGATTTTTTTTTTGAAAATCGTATGTCCCCAGAGCCCTTCGTTTTTCGTGCCAAGGCCCTGCCGGCTAAGAGAAACGAAAAGGGTTATGGGGACGAGAATGATTTTTGTATGGAAAGCCGTTGCAGTCTTTTAACGTGAAATTGTACATGATGTTTGAGCAATTCTTTTCCCTATGCCCTCAGTAACATCTTGTTTAGAAGACAAACTAAAATATTACTGTTTTGCATACGAGCTGGTCTGGAAGACCAAAATATGCTAAGCCTGATGCAAAAAGGAGAATGAGTTTCCTTAGTTGTTTTTAAAGCTCCATGGAGCTGTTCTGATCAACACTTCCCTAGCGATTCAGTGCATGCAGGCGTGTGCACGTGGTTGTTATAATACTATTTTTGAACTATTGTATATATTGTTATGTGGGATCCTGAAGAATGTAACGAGGGATGTGTATGCATATATAATTTGGTTTTATCAACTGGGTTGATAATGTCAATTGGCCACCGTAAAGAGATTCAATTGCTGACGTTTCGAGCGTTAGCCGTTCGTCGGAGCGAATCAAGGAATTCTGTGTCGTGTGTTTTTATATACAGAAAGATGGTGCCTGGTAACGTGAACGTTTACTATGAACTGTGAACGTAACGTTTACTATGAGTGTCATGAATTTGTATAAATAGTAGGCTCGTCAGTATGCGAGCCCTTCTCGGTCGTTACACTTCACGCTTCGGTAATTTTGCTTCATTGCGTTATTAGTTTTTGCAATTGTATTTTAGAAGTATTTGGCCACTTAGGAAGGTCGGGGTTTTGGGCTTTTCGTTCCTACCTAGGTTTTCTTCATTTTTTTCCCGTTGAGTTTCGGGTTTTTTAGAGGGTTTTTCCTGGCCTCCGAGTATCTTCGGATGCGCAGTCAACTCTCCACTCTAGTTTTTCACTTTAAGCTTATTTTCTAAGGAATGCTTGATTTATTGGTGCTTTGATATATGTGAACGTATAGGTATGCATGTACATGCAATACGTTAGGGAGTTTGATTAAAAAACCACGACGGCGACGCCGAGAACAACGTCGATTAAAAAATGAATTTATCTTTAACCTGCGAATCTCTCGATACTCATTTAGTCTGTTTCTTACTGTCAAAACTATCTCAAAACTGAATCTGGAACACAGCGATAAATATAAATTTAAACAATTGGTGGTTCAGGTTTTGCAGACAACGCAGAGTTTGGTCATTTCACTATGTTGTATTGCAGAGGACGGCAAAGAAATTTTCAAAGAACTAAAACGCACGAGAAAAGCAATTGTTCTGCTCATTAGACCTTTAGTGTAGAGACGTTCTAGTTACCGCTGCCGTTGTCGTTTTCTTAAACTCCCTACTAGTAATAATAATAAATAATAAAGACTTTATTTAAGTGTCAATATATCTAGCACCACGGTGCTAATTGGGGACACTGTAAACAAGGAAACAAATATTGTAAATGAAACAGAAAGTTGTTAAAAATCCCAACTGGCAGGAGGCAGACCAGTTGGCTATTTACAAAGCGTGGAGGAGTTGAATTCGGGGCCACCGAAGACAAATCCATTTTTAGTGGCAGGGAGGAGGACTCGAACCCGGGACCACCTGATTACAAGTCCAGCGCCCTGACCACTAGGCCACGCTCGCCTCCTAACAATACACCAGTAACGGCACAATACACCCGTAATTATTATGTTGATGTGTCTTGATTTGTTCGAGGGTTAGTAGACGTAGCGTGCAATTTAGAACAGAATTATGGCATTGCTCATAATACTCACAGAGATTTTTTTTATTGACTGTGTTCCTAAAGCATTGACTGAAATCTGAAATTTTTCTGTCTGTGTTCCTTGACTACATTTTGTCTTGCTGTATTTGGTGACTTTACAGTTTCCTTCTTCCAATTCCTTTGTGTTGTCACCTCCAGGGTTATCGTCTTCACAGATCAGCGTGATATTCAAAGCCTCGCTATCTTTTACAATTGCGGCAACAGACGATTGTTCGAACACTCCAGTTTGTAGCTGGGTTTGAAGGACGTTCGTACCTACCATACCACGAACTTCTCCCTGAAAGTCGTTTAGAGGGAGAACCAAATCCAAACAGCAAGAAATTGACCAATGTGGATTTTTGCGCCATTCCGTGAAGTAGTGATATAGCATCACCATGTATTGAACTGAAAGTAAAGGGAATATAGGCAGTAAAGGCAATAAACTGTTGCATTTTTATTCCCGTGATTTAAAAGCTTTCCTTCGTTTCCTGCAAACATCTCAAGTGGACAAAACGCGTCCATACACCCATAGAAGGTGTGGTCAATAAAACTAACACTTGGTAGTTAAACTTCCTAAAATATAGAAACTGTACGTTAACAAGAAACAGTATATATTTAAAACAGTTGCTTGGCGTATTCACAAGAGTAAAAAAGTAGTCTGTGTCGAGCCTAGTGGTCCACACCGCCGGAGCTTCCCCCGATTCCCGTATCATGATGCGACTAGTGAGAGAGGCACTGCGACAACGGAGTGCCACGGTCGAGGCTAGAACTCGGAGCGTTCGATCCGAAGTCCAGCGCACTAACCATAACGCTACCGTAGTCGTAGGAGTGCTTGACGCAAATACATGCAGAGCGAAAAGCAAGTTTTGTAATACAAACTTTGGAATAAAAATTTATGGCCAAGGATGAATATTTTATAAAAATAGCGATCGACTTACACAGCTAAGATACTCGTACCGTACTCTATATGTCTTACCAAAAAGTAAACCAATCACCAAAGTATTTGACCCAAGTATTAGTATTTTCAACACTACCGCGTCTGTGTATCGATCAGAAGGTTCTGGTAAATTCTCTGCTGGAATTCTACTGACAGCTCCGATACCCAAATTCAGGACAGTAACGGCAAGGGAAGTCGACATCAATCTGTTTTCGAAAGTGTCCTTTATGGGTTTGATCCAGGAGAAAAGCATACCATGCATACCAGCGACGACCCATGCAAAACCAATGTAGGACCTGCTCTCTCCTCCCACAAGAATGAGACCGGACGTAAGGCTTACTTTACGTGACATTTCAACAAGTTCCCAATACCACGAGCAAGTTTTATAATTTTCAAACAGAAAACGTAAACCAGCGATAATTTCTGTGTCGCCAACTGAAGAGGTCATTGTCAGTCTTCGTTTCCTCCAAATGACAAGAAATGAGGCGACGGGTAAGGCAAGGATGTATACAGTGGAAATATATGCAACGATAAGCAAGTGGCTGTACTTTGGACCTTGACACCGTACACTGTAATCCGCTTTAAGGTACTCGTTACATAACGTTTCCTTTTTATCTTTACAGAGTTTCTGGCAAGCAAATGGAAGGACACTGGCTGTCTTGGAACACGTACTCAGATACGTTACATACAGGAGGAAAAACAAATTTCTGTACACAAGCTCTTTTGTTTTTAATATCTTGCTTAACTTTTCGTCCTCTTCTAGATTTCGACGCCTTAAGAGGATCAATTTATAGAAACCGTAAACGACTCCAGAGACGACAATGGCAGTGGCATTTACTGACATAATAAGACACAACTCTCCAAAGGCATCCACGTGTAACCCTTGAAAAAGGCAATGAACGGGCGCTATTTGAAGTAAATTCATCTGTAGTATACCTGAATACTTGGCAATAATCTTCAAGGAACCTGGCCATTTTATGTATGAAAACGCTTCTAGTAAACCGTAAGTAACCTGATAGAAGCCAATGACGATCTTTACTTTGGAGAAAATGTTATCCACAAAATTACCTCCTTGGTCCTTCTTTGTTTTGGTTTTACTCTTCCACACCAAAAGAACAATTATCACCAATAAAATGGTGACGACAATTGTAAGCTGTCCCGCAATCCACTTTCTTGATGGACAATGAGTACAGGCTTGCAATTGCTTGTAATATCCTGAACTGCAAACCCCGCAGACTGGGCCTTGGTACCCATCTTTACAGGCAGAATCCAAGCCGCCCTTACAAGAGTCTTCCACTGGGCATCTATGCGGCGTTGGAATCGGGTAAGGATATTGTGTAGAGAAATTGTCTAACGCTGGTAAAGATGCCAAGAGATTTGTAATAAACTGTTTGTAGGTATCTTTGTATGTTTCGTTACGCCATTGCCACCAATAACCAATTTTCAACGATGCATAATCATCTGTACATAAAAGTCCCCCTTGCCCACATTTGTGACACTCGTTGAACATGTGGGTTCGATAAAATTCTTT
>OX393565.1:18457542-18467542 GCA_947652115.1 Blastomussa wellsi
GACAACAAACTTGTTTTCTTGTAATGGCTTCCGTCTTGCTTTCTTGCCGACAAATAAAACTTCGAAAGACATTTGTTCATTCCGTGGATATCCATGCACTCAAATTCTGTTTTGAATTCGGTTTGTTGTGCAAACCATTCTGTGAAAGGTAAATTAAGAGTTACGATTGTAATTTACTTGTTGATTATTTCAGCTCCAGCTGTCGATACTGTTGCTTTATGTACAGTTTCAAAATAAACTAATAAGTTCAAAGAGGCTGACTTACGTTTAAAAATTTTAACACCACACTTGGTTGCATACTGCGTTGACTTAGAAACTGCACTAGCATTAATTTCCGCAATTTCTTCATCGGAAACATTTGCAAACCGGCTGCTGGCAGCCTTTTTGTTTTTGCTTTATATAAACCGTCTGGAGCGGTTTATATAGCGTCATATAAGGAACCGCTCGACCAATCAGATTGCTGGAAACTCTTTGTTCAGCTCTGAAATTATACTAAAATTAATTAGTAAATTGATCAATAGTTGTTAAAGACACTTTTGCATTTGCTGTTGTTGTTGCTTTTTTGTTGTCTAAGCAGCTCATATAAGGTAGACCTCCCTGTGTTATGGATGGTACTTTGTCTTCTTTTTCTAGAAACAAATTTGGAACAAAATTGTTGTTAGAACGTTTGATAGGTAGTACCTGGTGAGCATTCCATACAACCTTGTTTCCCCTTTGAGGAAGAGTTTGAAAATGTTCCAAGAGGACATGGTAAAAAAGTGTCAAAACGTAGATCGTTGTTAGGCACTTGAGTGAATCCCGAGGCCAGCAGAGCAGAAATGTACAAATTGCGCCATGAAATGAACTTATTCACTTTGATAGCTTCTGTAGAACTACTGATCGGATTCCTAAAATATGGCACAAATTATATTACAAAAGTTCAATTTACATATTAGAGGAATGCCCAGTTAGTGCCCTTAACGGTCTATAACTCTAATAATAATTAGTCTAATATAATGTTATCGTTCGCCAAAAATATTTTATACTGCGAAAAGTCTCGAACCGCTTTCCATGGTTCCACAAATTCTCCACCGCCGTTAAGCGTCTCTTTCCTTTCTGGGGATATCATTTGCGATAAATGGAAGGAAAGAAAAACTCACAACTTTTCAATTAAAGCCCCGAAAAATTTAGTAATCGACAGGAAACTGGTAAAATATCAACTGAAAGTAATTTAAACAGTGAAAATTGAGACATTATATAAACAGCAGTGAAATACCAGGTTAGCTTTTGCGCGAAAAAGATAACCTGTTATTTTCACAGTTAAAGATATCACCTTTGCTATGGTTATGAAATAAATCGCGCCTTTCGCTGCGAAAGTGAAAAGGTTTGGAAGTTCATTTATTATTTATGTAATTAATAATACACATGAAAAAAATTACTCAATTCTGATTGGTTAAGAGTAGTGCAGTTCAAGTGTAACATAGTGCAAAAAAAGTGTACCACTAGTGCAAAAAGTGTAACACTGGTGCAAATTACAAATCATGCAGCAAGTATGTAGCTCGCCTTGGTTATCCTTGATATTGAAGATCCATATTATGGTCAAGTGACAGCTGTCAAAACAAGGTATCCGCTGACCAGCATTACATGACCATTTCGCGGGCTCAGGTGTACAGCCCATCGAGGCCATGTATTTTTTGAAGTTGACCGCTGACCGGGTTATGGTTTTCCATATGATCGCAGGCTCAGGTATTCTTAAATTATAAGAAAAACACCGAAAACGCAAGGCCCCGCTCTTGTTGAGTGGTATCGACTGATCTTCATTAACCAATCAGTGGAATACGCGTCAAATGCTCGCTTCCTGTGTGCAATAAGATCTTCATTTCCTCTCGATAAATTTTTTCATGTATAATTATTAATAGGTAATAATACGGTTTTTTCGTTCAATTTGGGATTACTTTGCACTTGCGAATTTTTCAAAAAGCTCAAATTGCACTCGCCCTACGGGCTCGGGCAATCTTGGCTCTTTGAAAATCTCACTCGTACAAATTAAACCAAAATTCAACTCGAAATCCTATGATTACCTACACAAATAGAAAATTACGCTTGGAGATACGAAATTTCTCTTCTGGTGTTGAAATATATTTCACTCGTTCGCTGCGCACTCAAAGAGAAATTACCTATCTCCGCGCGGCCGTGTAATATCCTCTATATCTTTCTTGTACTTTACTTGTTTTTATTGTTTGACCGCTGTTAACACAATAGACCAATTTCGATATTTTAAAATTCAGTCTAAAACAATAGACATCACTACGAGGCTCGGGGGAATAAACTATAGAGTTTATGGGGCTTATTGCCCGGGGCCTTGTAGTGATGTCTATTGTTTTAGGCTATTCATACATGATCGTTTACGTCACTAGCCCCAGTTTCCGCATCTCATAAAATGTCGTGGCTTTAAACGTATGCGCGCAAAACATTTTGAGGCATTTTCCTCAGAATACTGCGATGATTATATAAGATCGTTTCTGGGGTTGTTAAAATAACTAAAGTAACTATACTTTCTGTTCGATAAGGTGTTTCGAATTGCGATGCAGTTTCTGCATCACTTTCTAACGGCAACTTGTTATGTAATGCCAACTAAAAACAAATTATTAAAATATAAAATTGATCTGCACTGACAGATGTATTGTGCATGTCTTGTATTTAAAGTAATATTTTAATGCTCCTGACATTCTATTCCAAAGAACTCTGAAACAGAAGATAAAACGTCCTTTACTGTTACACCAGAGTCAGTACAATTCAAGAGGAAACACTGATTCAAATTTAACCGCTTTTTATGAAGAATTTCTTTGTAGGCGCGATATGAACAAATAATGAAGGCTTTTAATTTAAACGCAAATTCGTAACTATTACAAGGAATCATTATTTCAGAGGAGCTAATTAGGTATCAAGGGGACCGGTTCTACTCTTGTATTCTCTTGGCTCTATTTCTTCAAACAATAATTTTCATGGGTTAAATATTGCAAAAAATGCAAATGTAAGACGTCACAACTCCATAGCGGTTCGTCTGGCTTAAAATCCACATAAAGCTTTAATTGCTTCAAATTCTTTGTTATGCCGTCAACATAACACCGGTAACAAATAGCCACCTTAGAAAAGCCCACATAAAAATGAATGTCAAAGGATTAACATTGCGAGTTATTGTTCTCGTAATGGATACATCACAGTTGAAAATCTTGAACAGGCCACCATGCGCTGATCACAGAGTCAAAGGTGAATGTCTTCAGCTTTGTCCTAAGTAAATACCTGCAAAAAGATATAACTATATACTGCAGAAATATAGACAAAGGCCGTTAATACCCAGCATGGATTCTTACTCTAATTTAATAACAGAACAGAAAGTAGAGCATTGCACAAACGTTAGCGCGCACAGAAATAAAAAAGCGACTTTTTCTATGAGGTCTGGGTTGCGACAGAGAGATCGCTATTTCAACGGGAAAAAGTACAGTGGCCTATCATTGTTTCTCTTAGTTTAAATGAAGTTACCACTTTCTTCGTACACAATAAATATAGACAATTTTGAATGGCAAATCAAAAAAATCCCATCGGAAAGTGAACTTTGTGAAATAACAAAAATAACAACACTAATAATACTGATTATTATTATGATGATGATGATGATGATGATGATGATGATGACGGTAAAATATAATATTCAATATTGGCTTGCAATGCTTTATCCTAACTGCCGAGCATTCAAATAACGATGATGATAATAACAAGAATAATAATTCTGATGGTGATGATGATGATGATGATGATGATGACGACGGCGAGGACGACGAAGATGATGATGAGGATGATGGCAATGATAGTAATATTCAGTATTAACTTACACTGTTATATCCAAACTGTGAAGCTTGAATGCCTCCGGTTCAACTACTTTTATAGGGTTATCAGAGAGCATTCTGGAAATGCAATGATGCACAACATTGTTTGTATTTTGCCCAGTTTTCTACAAGCGAATTGTCAACGATGCGCGGCCAGTTAATAATCTTTCATAGAAAACGAAGGGTTCGGCGATTAGCCTTCAAGGGACACTGTCATGCCTGATAATTATCATATTTTAATAACTATGACCTGTAACTTGCTGTAATCGTGCTTTATTGGCTTGGAAAAGAATGATAAAATGCTTTAAGTGGTGAAAGCAAATAAATATCAACCAAGAAGAAAAAATAACCATTAAAAGATTCACAATTTCACCAGAATTGTAGCTTTGATTTCTGGACATCCTGTCCAGAAATCAATTTTTATGAATTGCAATCCACTTCCATCCTTGTAATCCTGTACTACTTCCCCAAAATACCTGTTCTATCTTGTTCTGTGGAATCCTTTTATTAAATTCATTCGAGTACTTGGCGGCAATTGGCACAATAATATGGAAATTAGAACAGAAACATTTCTATAATCAGGCGTGATAGTGTCCCTTTAAAGTATCACATTCTTAAAGTATTACAACCCAAAAATGCAACATTTCCACACTTTTCTGTTTTTGTTTGTTTTTTAGCCAGAAATTACGAGTCGTCATCTCAACCTGAAATGAATGAACCTAAATAATTACTTACATTATGTTGACTAGATTCATGTTATAAAAGGCTCGATATGGAATAATCTTTAATAGGTTAGCGTTCAGAAACCTAAACCAGACAAAATAAAAATACGTTCTAAAACAGGTTTGAGAACGTAATTATTATAAATTATAATATAATTTGGTTATATCAACTGGGTTGATAATGTCAATTGGCCACCGTAAAGAGATTCAAGAGCTAGAGCTAGAGATTCAAGCGTCTATTATAAATTATAACCTACCCATTTATTTTGGTGCGATTTTATTGGTTATTTTACGTCACGTGGTGAAAACTCACAGGACAGTTATTTAAGCAATGGACCACAAATTACTATGGTTTATAGGCTGATAAACTACACGGGATGTTGGTAGAACACGAGAAGAATCGTCTTTTGTAAATATTTCTTCTTGTGGCGAGCAAAATTGTAAACACACAGCCCGTCAGTTTTCCATATAAGGTAAAACCTCGGTTATTCGCTAATAACCGGGATTTGTGCGCCAATCAGAAAGCTGGAAATGCAATAACTGTGGTTGAGAATTTACTAAAAAAATAAATAAACCCCTTTCTGGCTTGCTGGTATGTCGGCTAATAATGTCCTTGGCTGAGAGATTGTCCTCAAAATTTCATGTTTGCCCTCGAGGCTTCGCTTCTGGGCCAAATATTCATTTTTTCGGACAATCTGTCAGCCGACATACCAGCCGCCTGAAGGCCGCTTACTCATTAATTCGTAATTATTGGTTAAGGTATTAGCCTACCCAAATTACCACTGTGCTTTTTAGCGGCTTCTGACTGCTTCGAGTTTAACGAAAACCCCAGCAAAGTCTATATTTTCTGACAGCTTAAGAGTAGTAGAATATGCATGTATATCATTTGAACTTAAGTTTTCAATCAAGTTCGTTTCCTTTGTTGATCGCTTTCTTCCGTTCAAATCCGACCGGAAACGAATTCGATTTGCGAGACTCACTACTTTTGGAAATTGAACACTCTATTATATTTTATACATTATATTTTGCTTCAGATGAATATACATTCATAGTCTAAAACGCGTAAGCTTTCAGAAAATATATACTTTGCTGGGGTTTTGTCATTTTTGTAGGTTGATAAATTACATGTCCAGACCGCCGCACTTTGCTGTGAGCAAAAACTGTAATTTATGCAGTACAAAGGTTCATTTTGCTGGCGACTTGATATTACACACTAGTCTGTTTTTCGGGCATGCAATCAGGCAATTATAAATTCCTTGCAAATGAAACACTCCTGGATATTTCGAAAGTGGAATGTATCCAAGATACTGAAACTCTCAAAACCTCTGTGGGACAAATTAAGATGTTAACTCTAGCTAACTGTCTATCGCACTGTATTTGACTCAATTCTGTGAGTAGTTAATTTGCGCTGGTTTTAGAAACGCAAGATCATCCAATTGCAGGCCCATGTTCACTTACAGATAATTAACAAATACCAGGTTGGAAAACACACCATCAGGTAAAACTGCAATGCCGTTCGACGATAAATCACTGTAAAAAGAACGACTTAAAATAAATATCACTTTAAATGTGAAACACCAAACTTCTCAGGTCTTGGGTCCAGGTCACCTCATGTAATCGCCTTTTGTTTTTGTTGTTCTTCTTATGGTGTTGTTGTTGCAATGTAATCATGTAATCAGGCCCTAACTTAAGAGGTAAATGCAACTAACGTGATTTGAACTTCGTCACACGTAATCTGTTCAATGCCAATCGTGAGACAAAGAGAGAAGATTATCCGTTTATCCTGTCACAATACCGGGATAACTTCAAGTTCTTGATATTTAAAAAACATAATAATAAGTGGACAGTACGCAACAGATATTGTTCGATGTCTCATACGCTTGGCTTCAAGTTGGGTTACCTGTTCGCATTTTCCCCGATACATTCAAAGCTCTGTTCCTTTGATGACCCTAAAACGTTCATTTTTCAAAATATACCTTCCTTCACTTACAGGAACTCAAGCCTTTTCTGATTAGCAAACACGCCAGCAGGTAAAAATGTGATGGCATTGAATGACAAATCCCTATGAAAGAACATCTTCTTATTAATAAAACACTACAGTAGACTCTCCCTAAGACCAACATCATCGATAATTATCCGATCTATAGAGAGTTTGGATACGTTGTTTTAACTGAAAAACTGCGCACAGGGACCAGCACCAGTTTTCCGTCTAACAGAGGTGATCGTCAAGGGACAGTTCACGTTATGTAAATTAATATAGTTGCAGATAAATGAATCATCGTTTGTATTATAGTTTTTGCATTATATTTTTGCCAAATACTAATGCATTCTATTTATGCCGAATACATTAATTGCAATAAAAAGCAGCTGAATGACATATTTTCTTACAGTACGGAGGCTGGCTCCTTTTTACTCACAATAATCCCAGATCTTTTAGATTGGAAAACACACCATCACTTAAATTGGTAATGAGGTTGGAAGATAAATGCCTGTAAATTACGACGGTTAACTATACAGTTAGATGCGGAAATAGTATCCGGAAAATTCTTTAATTTTATGATTAGATCATCTACTTTTATTGCTGTAAAAGCAACGTCCAGGAATAGCCATTCTCGCGAGTACGTATTTTAGCTTATCGGCAAACTGCTCAATACACCATTTTGCAAGTAAAAGGCCATACTCGTGCGATTGCCTTTGTACTTGGGTCGGCTGTGACCTCCCTTCTTGAAAACATTAAACAATTCCCGAATGTGTACCAATTAAACCGGTACACAAACGCCCAAAACTGATTGCATTAAAAAGCGAGAAGTTCGCAGTTCGCACGATATTGGTGGTCCCTCGACTCGATATGGTTGCGGTCGTGCCACACGAGGATCATGTCATCGTCATGAAAAATCCGATTAAGCAATCTGCCATTTCTTCTGAACACGAGCTTGATACAAACGATCGGCCGTTTTTTTATTAGTTTTCTTCCAACTGCTTTGACCTAATCCTGAGCTTATTGCTAGAAAAAAATGTCGGCAATTTTCGAAACTGGAGGGCTGCAGTCCTCCTCGACCACTTGGCTCGTACGCTTATGCAAAAGGCTAACCTCAAATAAATAAAGGTATTACGCTTTTAGACAATTTACAAGTAAGGCGTCTTTCACTAACAGGAATTCCAGTTTTCCCAGGTCGGCAAACATTACTTCAGGTAAGGCAGAGAGAGAGTTGTAAGACAAGTCCCTGTGAAAGAACAACTTCACAGCTGAGAAAGTTATCTAAATCTTTAAAAAAATATGACACTGGCTTTACTAGAACCTACGGAGTCGGCCAATTTCAGTTCTACTAATCTGGATAGCAAGCTCATTTTCCTCGGATTTCGCACTGGTTGCATGATGCATTATGTGGAATATCAAGAAAAACATTAATCCGTCAGACTTTGATTCCAACAACCGCAAAATGTTTAATCATTTGAGAATAGTTGAGATTCGTTTAATTAGCGCTGAATTCACAAAACCTCACTTTTGCCACCGATAGCCGTTATCACTGTAGTAGTAAAGGGCGCTCATATGGTCCTTAACCGGCCAGAAAGCAGCATATAGCGCACGTGATCGCTGTCGACCAATCAGGTTTTTCAATGTAACAATGAGAACCCTGTTAAACGCAGCGCATGCATTGTTAGTCAATGTCAAAAATATGCGTATTTCTTGAAAACCACACGTTGGAACTTCGAGACATTTAACAGGGAAATACTTCAAGAAGGAAGAAAGTATGGTAAGGAATGGTCTTAACATGTGGATTATTACAAGAAAATCTAACGACTGAATTTTCCACAAATTTACAAAATCCAGTTTTAAAGGGATGTTTATATCCAGTCACGTTACCATGGTAACTGCGCATGCGTTAGCGTAGCTACCAAAATTCCAAAGTCCATTCTTTTAACTTCTTTACAGCCAGTTTTGGGGATCCAGACGTCAACGGTTTCAGAAAAAAGGCAAATGCGACACAGGTTTCGCAAACTGTTTTCTGCCACAAAGACCCTTCTATTATTTAGTTTCTCAGACATACGTAAACAGCTTAGCAACCACTCTGTTGCTAGTACGCCCACTGGCTGCCCAATACCACTTTGTAGCATTTTAAAGTTCTTCTATAAAACCAGTCTCCACCCTCTGATTAACAGAACTATCTAACTATACATATTTCTACTTGCAGTGTGAACATGTCTCCAAGGCTTGAAAATATTCCGGCAGGTAGAAATGTGATAGCATTGGAACTTAATTCCCTGTGGAGAGCATGGAAAAGTTATAGCTGTCATGATATATGTATTACGCCATTATTAGTCAAGTAGTCTTCCATTAAACATGATAATGGTCAAAAATAATATATAGATTTAGCCAAGCCTAAAAGCGGAGCCCCAATATTATTTCTTTGGTGGTAAGTGCAGTGTATTACCTATTGGCGCATGCGCGCAAGAGTTAGTTACGAACACGTTGTCCGCCATTAAACCGTTGAGTTAACGTGCGTTGGTTTATTCCAAGTGTTTACTGGTTAAATCCGAACCATCCGAAAGGGATACTACAACTGGCGACGAGGATGAACACTGATTGAATGATCTGTATTGTAGTTTGAGAATGGCTGTCGCAATTACCACTGATTTGGGTGGAATGTCTAACTTCGATATTCACGGGGATCCTACAACTTCTGGAGTCCGATGGAAGAAATGGAAGCGATCATTCGAATTATTCGTCGTTGGAAAAGGAGTTCAGAACGCAGCACAAAAGAAAGCTCTTCTTCTTCACTGTGGAGGATCACAAATGCAAGATGTTTACTATACGTTTCAGGAAGCTCGAGAACCTGGCGAAGGAACGTGTGAAACTTTTTATACTGTAGCGATGGGACAACTCGATCAATACTTCACGCCCCAGGTCAATACCCCCTACGAGAGACATCTGATTCGGAATATGACTCAGTTACCTACTGAAAGCGTCGATCAGTATATAAGGCTTCGTGAAAGGGGAGAATACTGTGAATCTGGCAATGCGAAGGATGAAAACATCCGTGATCAGGTAATCGAAATATGTATGTCCATGCAATCGTCTGCGAAAGAAACTTCTGGACAAAGGAAGAGGACTGAACTTAGAGCAGGTATAAAATACTGCAAGATCTATGGAAGCCATCGACAGGCAAGCAGGAGCTATTAAAAACCCAAACGACAACGAAGGATTGAAAGAAAGATTAAATTCCGTCCAAGAGAAACCTGAAGAGAGGAGATGCTACAGATGTGACATGACTGGACACACTCAGGGTGACAAGCAATGTCCCGCCAGAGACAAAGAATGCCGGGGGAATGTCACGAATGCTTTGCTTCCATAGACAAAAATTTAAAATTAGACGAAAGGTACTTACCTTGAAGTGTAATTATAATTCTCTG
>OX393565.1:18472542-18475042 GCA_947652115.1 Blastomussa wellsi
TTCCGCAGAAAGCTGCGAACCCGTGTACCAGGGATTGAAGAATTCCCAGCGGATGACCAAGAAGGACGTGATAGAGTTAGTGAAGCCAAGGAGAAAGGAAAGCTGTATGCTGATGAGAAACGCTGTACCGGCGAAAGTGATGTGAAAGAAGGTGAAACGGTATTGTTAACACAGGAGCGGAAAAACACGTTCCCGGAACCGTGTACTGGAGGCAACAGTGTAGTGGTGGAATCACCCGCTGGTGTCCACTATAAGAGAAACTCTACCCATGTAAAGAAATTCCTTGAGCGGAGTAATGCGCCGGAATGCGAAGTGTCTTTATCACCTCCTATCTCGAACAGTTCTACTGGATATCAACCACAGCCAAGTGCAAATGAAAGTGATGAGCATTCGGGAGAAACTCATACACAGACAGTGGTCGGGAGTGCGGCAGAACCCGGCTCTATCAAGGACACTGCATGCAGACCTATCAGGTCTAGAACATTCCCAGCATGGTTTCAGGACTTTGTTATGTCTTAGAAACAGAACTTTCATCAGACAAGCATGATTGAGGACTTTGTAATGTTATGCCTTAAGGATAAACCCAGCTATTAACATTTCGCTCTGTTGCTCTTGTTCCAGCTATTGGTTTAAGAAAGACTGTTGTTACCTAGAACAGTTTTGGTTTGTAAAATCACTCACTGTATGAGAACCATTTTAACACTAGTTTTCAGTCCAGGATCTATTTCAACCAAGGGAGGGATTGTAGTGTATTACCTATTGGCGCATGCGCAAAAGAGTTGGTTACGAACACGTTGTCCGCCATTAAACCGTTCAGTTAATGTGCGTCGGTTTAATCGTAGTGTTTACTGGTTAAATCCGAACCATCTGGGCGGGATACTACAGTAAGGTTCTTTTAAAATAGTTTGTGAAAATACTCTCATAAAAATTGCTGTCATTGAAGTTAAGGCCTTTTTACGCAACTAGATAATATGAGAAATTCCATAGGTGAACCTTCTATTCCAATGAGGATGAAAAACATAGTACTAACTATGCAGCAGACTGAAAGGGTACAGGTTGACCACTACCTGGCCACTGGTCACCTTAAAAACCATGAGACCTGGATGTAATGTTCATGTAATACTGGTCAGGACATGTAGATACCTTTTCCGATGGATTTCCAATATTATTTTGGGAAACATTCAAAAATTCTTCCAGTGGCTGGTTAGCTGATGATTTGAGTTTGTGTATGGAAAGCCTTCATAATTTGTTGCATTTCTAGAGGGAAATAATTGACCATAACATTGTGAATGCTGAGTTTAATTTTTCTAGACTTTTTATGAAGGGTCTTGGTTCAAGTGTCATGAGAGAGATGTTAAAACAAAGACCATGTTGAAAGATTTAGAATATTGGTTTATGTACATGTCTTAATCCACTAGCCCCCTTCCCAAACTGAGAAAACAGTAAAATAAATGTGCGTGTGTCATGGATAAAAAACAATTCCTCTTACTTTAAGATGTATAATCATGCCTTGTTGTGTTATATTACAGCCCACTTTTACAAGCTATCTGTACCTTTAATTCATTTACAGATTTACCAAATAAAAACGTGATACAGAAATATCTTACAATGGGATAGTACCTTGGACAAAATGTTAAATTACCAGTGGAGTATAAAAAGCCAATGACCCATTCTTGTATCCTCATTTCAATATTGGAAACTAAGCTTCCACCTGAGTTATCTAAGAAATGGGAATTAGAACTAACTGACATCAAGGAAGAAAGTATTGATCTTGAACTATTCTTCAAGTTTTGAAATAAACAAGTGATTTCAATGGAGGCCGGGGAAAGAAATGCTACTGTGATTGGTAAGAATGGTGAAACACCCGAACACCCGAGAGAAAGTTTTTTTCAGCAGCTGCTCTACTAGAAAGTGGGACGAATCGGAGAAGTTATGCAGCTTGCCATTTGTGTAAGGAGCAGGGACATGAAACTCTTAAATATCCAGAGCCAGTCGACGAACGTTGACGGTTCGTAAGGGAGAACTGGCTGTGTTTTAACTGTTTAAAGCCTGCAAATACTTTCCACTTTCCACTACTCTTCAGTCTGTCCCATGTGCAGCGTTGAAGGGTGTGGCCGGCGACATCACATGGTGACTGGGACCGTACCACAGAGGGACAAAGATAGACGAAATTAAGCGGATTTGTGGCTTCATACAACTCCTAGATGCAACAAACCTAATTACATACTGGAACAGCCATGCTGGTTGCAGACGGTGTCTAAAGAGCACCTGTTAGATTTAGGAAGCCAAAGGTCTTATATCACTAAGAAAGTTGCTGAATCATTAGCCCTTGATGGACCTTCTGAAGTCCTTAGTGTATCCACGTCAGGAGGAGAAACCAGTCAAACGGAGAGAATGAAGAGAGTCAGTTTCTTACTGACCTCTGTTCAAGAAAGCATTTCAAAGCCATTTAGCATAGAGGCCCTCACCATTGACAAGATCTGCACACCACTAGAACCAG
>OX393565.1:18477542-18547542 GCA_947652115.1 Blastomussa wellsi
GGTGCGTTCAGTGAAGCAACCTCTTTTTTTTTTTTTTTTACTTTGATTGACCCATCCCACATAGGGCTTTTCAGGGCCAATTTACATAGCTAATCAGGGTGAGATCGGACGTCAGCATGTAAAGGCGCTCATAGCAGCCGCTATCAGTCCATTCATGATCTCACCCGAACCCAAACCAGCAGAGCAGACCACAACACCGGGAACTCCACGCCCTACTCTTTGCGATAAGTGTGTGGGTTCTTTAACGTCCCCTGCTGACCTGTAACATTAAAGATGCAGGAGACGGGACCTACGGTTTATCGTCCTTATCCGAGAAGACTAGAACATCTAACCATTTGCAGATTTTAGTTACAAAGGCAGCACGTTCTCCTCAGTTATTTTAAGACCCTGAGTGTTGGTCCGGTCTCGAGACTTACCAACTGAGCTACCAACTTACCAACTGAGCTAACCGGTCGGCGGTAAAGGTCTTCGCAAGGTCTTGGGCAAAGCGCTGTTGTCCTATCAAGAGTTGACAACCGTCCTTACCTGAATTGAAGCTTTCATTAACTCGAGACCGCTCACTACAGTAAGTGATGACATAAGAAATCTAACGCCCATAACACCAGCTCATCTTGCACTTGGTACATCCCTGTTTAGCTTACCAGACATTGAAGACGAAGTTACAGCAAACAAAAGCACAACGAGGAAGCGATACCTGTGTCAGCAGAAGCTTGTAAACCATTTCTGGCAACGCTGGCGGCGAGCGTACTTGCAGCAGTTATCAGTCAGACAGAAGTGGGTGAATGAACAACCAACCCTTAATATTGGAGATGTATTGCTGATTTCTGAAGACAAGGTGTCGACAGGAAAGTGGCCGATGGGAAGAGTTGACAGATTGCTCCGTGGAAAAGATGACCTGATTCGTATTGTCACCTTATAGACGAAGAAAGGGCTTCTAAGGAGACCTGTTCAGATGCTACATCGTTTGGAAGCAAGCAGTACTCAGTTTGTAAGTGGTGAATTTGGTGACAGTGGTGCTTACGGTGGGGAGTCTGCTTCTCGAAATGTCAAGAAGAAGGCAAAGAAGAAGGCGAAGAAGAAACAAATTACGCAGAAACTGTAACGAGATTCCCCTAACACGTGATCTTGTTCTTTGATTTCGCAACATCAGACTCGAGACCTTCGAGAGCATGCAATAAAAACACAATGTCCATATCAACAGAGATTGTCTGTCCATGACTTCGTTACATGGTGGCAAGCTGAACACTGAAAAGCTAAAACTGAGGCTGACGCAGGTGTCCTTCATTGGCCATGTGGCAACAGGTGATGGTTTACAAGTGGACCCTGCCAAAGTCAAAGCCATTCGAGACAGGCCAGTACCCACAGACAAGGCTGGAGTGCAGAGGCTACTGGGCCTGGCACAATATCTAAGTAAATTTCTCCCCAACCTGTCGGAAATGACAAAGCCATTACGAGATCTGACACAGCAGGATACTGAGTGGTGTTGGGATGACGCACAGAACACTGCGCTTAACCAACTGAAGGAAGCAGTCACACGCAATCCAATCCTCCGTTACTACAACCTTAGTGACGAGGTGACCCTTCAATGTGATGCATCACAGTCGGGTCTAGGAGCTGCCATTTTGCAGAAAGGGCAGCCTGTGGCGTACGCATCCAGGGCTCTAACATCTGCAGAGACCCGTTACGCTCAGATCGAGAAAGAACTATTGGCTATCGTGTTCGCGTGCGAAAGATTTGACACCTACATCTATGGCAGAGATGTGGTCATGGTCGAAACTGATCACAAGCCCTTGGAGGCCATTGTGCGAAAGGCCCTTAACTCAGCACCCCAACGTCTTCAGCGTATGCTGCTTCGTCTTCAAAGGTACAACCTTGAGATAAGATATAAGAGAGGCAAGGAGATGTTCCTCGCTGACACACTTAGCAGAGCCTTCCCACCCGACGAGGAAGTGTCCGAATTTGTCCATGAGCTGGAGGAGATTGATCACAAGGCCTTAGTTCCTGTCAGTGGTGCCCGATGGCGTCAAATTGAGAGTGCATCAGCAGATGGTCCTGTCTTGCAAGAACTGCGACTGACTATACAGCGCGGTTGGCCTCTAACCAGAGGTGATGTTTCCCAGTGCCTGCATCCGTATTTTGACATACGCGATGAGCTCACCGTGCAGGGTGCATTGATATTTAAAGGGCAACAACTGATCGTGCCGGTTTCACTTCGAAAGGAGCTTCTCGCAGCGACACATGCGTCCCATATTGTAGTCGAGGCCTGCATCCGACGAGCACGCGATAGCCTCTATTGGCCACGGATGTCAACAGAGTTGAAAGAATACATTGCAAAGTGTGATGTCTGCATGGCACATCGCAGTGAGCAGAGCAAGGAGCCAATTCTGCAACATGACTTTGCAGCAAGACCCTGGTCCAAAGTAGCCGTTGACCTTTGTGACCTAGACAGGCGCACCGTTCTAGTCATATCAGACTATTACAGCAATTACATCGAGGTAGTACGTGTTACGTCAATAGCCTCACGGTCCATCATAAAGGAGCTCAAAGCAGTCTTCGCGCGGTTTGGCATACCAGATGTCGTTGTGACTGACAATGGTCCTCAGTTCTCCTCAGCTGAGTTTTCGGTCTTTTCACACACCTGGGACTTTGATCATGTAACATCATCGCCCAAGTACCCACAATCCAACGGCAAGGCCGAAAATGCCGTCAAAACCGTAAAGCGACTCTTTAAGAAATGTAAGGACTCTGGTCAGTCAGAGTTTCTGGCTCTGCTTGACTGGCGCAACACGCCTACAGAAGGAATCGGAACGAGCCCGGCACAACGTCTCTTGGGGCGTCGATGCAGAACACTGTTGCCAATGGCAGAAAGCCTCCTGAAGCCCCGTTATGACACTGGACGTGATACTCGCGCACTAGCAGGGACAAAGCAGCGTCAGCAACACTATTACAACAGAGCTGCCAAGCCACTGAAGGCCATCACGCCTGGAGAGACGGTACGCATGAAACTTCCCGGTAAGGGCACATGGAGTCCAGGAACCTGTACTGGAAAGGTTGCCGACAGGAGCTATGTGGTAAAGGTGGGCGACACAGAGTACAGGCGAAACCGCAGACACATACAGAGAACAAATGAGCCGCCAATTCCAGAGCCCGTAATTCCGGAAGCCGATGAGACTGTTCAAGCACCTCTAGAGGACAGTCAAGCCAAACCCTTTGACACAAGCAGCGAGACTTCTGCCACTGACACCAACAACGGTCTCCAAAGAGCGAATCGTACCCGCCGGGCTCCTGCCTGGCACAAGGACTATGTAATCTCTCAAAACTAAGCTGGTCCACTACAGGGAACTTAACCATCACTGGACATAAAACTTTATATACCTAGTAATAGTGCATTGCGGACACTTAGTAGCATTCTATTCTTTTTTGTTTTGTTTTTATAAGGGGAAAGATGTAACGAGATTCCCCTAACACGTGATCTTGTTCTTTTATTTCGCAACATCAGACTCGAGACCTTCGAGACCATGCAATAAAAACACAATGTCCATATCAACAGAGATTGTCTGTCCATGACTTCGTTACAGAAACCAGTGTGAAGTCTCCAACATGCAGTATTGAAGAGGTGGGGAGGATGTCATGTGCTTTTTGCTCGAAGAAATGTATTCATTATTCGAAGCGTGTACTAGTCTTTCGTCAGATCATTAAAGTAAATGTTTACCGTTGTCGAGAGCGAAGGTTATTTCGTAGCCTAAACATAACAACGGGTGTTGCTGCAAGCTATAATAGACATGTATCAAGCTGCAGCCCCCTTGACCCCCGGCTTGTACGCCTTGACTAGATGCACTATTCAGTGTTTCTAAATCAGTCAAAACTTTTAGCTTTGGAGAAAATTTAAATCCATGGCTCAAGTCTGAAAAATTCACCAAATAAATGTACTGGACACGAAAGTTATGAACACCATGTTTTCATCAGCAAATCTTGATTTTCCGTTCCAAAAATTTCAAAAGCTTTGCAAAAATAATGTTTTCCTTGTTTAGAGGCACCGGTGCAAACAGCAGAAGCGGTGAGCATAAACGGTACAATTATTTAAACAAAAAGAAAAAATCAAGTCGGGAACTGCTGACTTGGGAGGTTTGAAAGTAAAATATTAGGCCGTTTAGGCGTATACGCTTGCCTTGTGCTGCTAAGCTGTCGATCGAAACCTGAATTGTTCGTTGAACATCCCTCTCACGTTTGAAAGAACTTCACAGCTGGTAGGATAGACGATTCTTTCGTATTCTATACGATGAACTGGAGCTCGGACCACCGGTATGCGGTATAAATGTTTACAATTCGTTTGAGCACTTTGTCGAAAATAGCAAATGACGTCTTCCGTACTACAGCATCCCCTGGTCGACTTTGTTTCCTTCTTCCTATTCTTCGCCATTTATTTGGCTGTTTTATCGGCACCTTTCTTTCTCTCTTACTTGATGTATTCTTTGACAGCGCTTTGTCGGCACTATTAAATTGTCTTTAATTTTCCTGTTCTCTTTACCGCTGTACCTCGGTAACCTCTCTACTACTCTGCCTGTTTTGTTGGGTCCTTTCTCACTAAAACTCGTTGATCTTTGCTACTTACCGTCTGATCAGCGGTCAACGTAAAAAAGACATGACTTCGATGAGTCCTAACCTGAGCCCGCGATATGGTCATGTCATACTGGTCAGTGGATACATTCTTTTGACAGCTGTCAATTGACTATAACATGGCAACGATGCAAGCTTATGGTAACCTTTTAAGGGTACTGAACAGGTTCGTGGGTCAAATTTGTTCAAAATTGTAATTTTTATTGTACGTAAACTGTGTGTAGTTTTCTTTCTTTTACAAAAAACAGAAATCCAAAATCTTTTTTCACTCCGGAGTTATTGCGAATTTCCTTTTTTGCGTGACTCGTTACGTTACACTTTCAAGGTGTCGAGCTGTCAACACTTCAAGTCTAAACGCGGGAAACTGGCTTCCAACAGAGGGAATTTCCTTTGCTCGCGTCGCTTACTTCTGTTGTTGCAGTACAGTGTAATATCCAGTCCAGTATTCCGAGATTTGCAACATAGTTCAGTTCGCACATGCGCATTAGCAACACTTTGCATTACCACGTTGTCAGCTCGAGTCGGAGAAGTTTGTTATATTAAAGCATTGTTTATACTGAGAAGACTAGCGGTTGTTACACTGGCGACGAGGATGCCACGCTAGATTAAGCACAAAGAAGAAAGAAGAAAGCAAGAGAAACCAAACCAGAGAGTTTTGAAGCCCAGCGAGAGAGGTTAACAAGACAAACACGTCAACGCGTGAATCAATCGATCGACAAAACATGCCCGACACCGAAGAAGCAACCGGCGGCACCGCGCCAGCAGCACCAGTACAATTCAAAGGCGACAGACCACAATCTCAATGTTGGCTCCTGTAATAAATATCTAATTGCCATAACCGTTCATCAGTAGGATGCCTAAAATGCTGGTAATTCCACAATTGGTTTCGGCTCCATTAAATCCTATACCAATTGCAGAACATTTCAGGTGGAGCCACCACAAGTTATCACAGCGACGAGAAATCTCAAATCTCAACCATTCAACCCGGGAGATGACCCAATCGGCACAGGTAAAGCGTGGGACGACTGGCTCGAAGAAATCGAGCGCGAATTCAGATATTTCAAGATTACGGAACCGCTCGACAAGGAAGATGCACTCATCATTTATGGCGGGAAGGAAATCGCTCGTCTGGAGAAAAGCTTACCGACCCAACGGATGGCGGTAACGACTATGAGAAGATGAGGAAAAAGTTGAACTACTACTTCAAACCCAAGAAGAATAAACACCACGCAAGATATGTATTCCTCAAAATGAGACCAGCACATGGCGAAACAACGAACGCGTACGCTGCACGTTTAAGAGAGAAAGCCAACGACTGCGAATTCGAAGCAAACTGCGATGAACGAATCCTAGAACACCTCATCCAGACAACACAGAAATGAAATGGGATTTAACACAGTTTCTCACCGAAGCTGCACAGATCGAAGACACAACACTTCAAATAAGCGACATGAAAATTCCCCAAGATGTAAAGAAGGTCGAAAGACAGTCTGGAAAGTGGCATCCGCCCAAGAACGATGGAAAAGACAAGAAAAAGCAACCATGTGGATACTGTGGACAAACAGGCACATACGAGGAAGGCAAGAACTGTCCAGCATATGGGAAGAAATGTATGAAATGCCAGAAGTTTAACCACTTCAGCTCAGTATGCAAGTTCAGAGGACCTCCCAACAGTAAGAAAAGCCATGGGCACAAACACAGACGAAAACCACCAGAAACTTCGAGGGACAAACACCGTGTCAAGCGAAGAAGATGCTGATAACTCAACAAGTTCTGATGACGAATTTTTCTGCCAAGCCGTACGTCATCTTAAGCAGGTGAAGAAAGTCAAAACAGATAACGAGAACAGAACTGTGTCAGTGAAGATAGAAGATGTTGATGTTAGAGTTGAGCCGGACAGTGGTGCAGAGGTGAATGTTATGGACGAACACCAATTCAAAGCACTGTCAAATCGATCAAGCGTAAAGCCAACACTACATCCAAGCAGAGTGAAGCTGAGTACCTTACAAAGTGAGCTTCCCGTGAAAGGAGAATTCACAGCGACCGTAAGGAACCACACCTGCGGAGCAGTCGCAAGATTTGTTGTGGTCAGGGGTAGAATCAATTCCCCACCGCTCATCAGCAAAGACACCCTCAAAGAGCTAGGTATGTTACAGATCCGAGAAGATGGCTCTTTCGCCGAGACTAATGACCTGAGAATCCAGGAAGAGTTGCCAGACATCAAGAGTGTCAAGCAAGCTGTAGCACTCAATCCCGAAATCAAAGCAATCACTGATCGATACAGCGATGTATTCAAGGGCATTAGGAAGATACGAGACATCAAGAATGGAAAAGAGTTCTATGCTAAATTCAGCATGATACCAGAAGCTGCTCCTGTAGCCCAGAAACCAAGACCAGTCGCATATTATTTGCAAGAGCCCTTAAAGAAATGGCTTGAACAGTGTGTAGAAGAGGAGATATTTGAAGAGGTACCTGAAGGTGAACCAGTAACATGGTGCTCTCCATTAGTAGTTCAACCAAAGCCAAAGTTCAGCAGCGTAGATAAGGAAGACCTGGAATCACACATGATTAGGGCCAGTGTAGATCTCAGGATACCCAACCAATTCATGGAGAGACACAGGATAACCCAAGGAACGGTTGTTGAGGACTTTATGTACAAGTTCCACGACTGTACCATCTTCTCCAAGTTTGACATGAGGCAGGGTTACCACCAACTACTTCTTGATCCAGAATCAAGAAAAGTTGCCACCTTCAGCACACCATGGGGGAACCTGCGACCAAAACGTCTAATCTTTGGAGCAAAAGCATCACAAGATCTCTTTGATGAAGCTATCTACCGAATTTTTGGAGACATACCAAGGTGCCTCAACCAGCGCGATGATATCCTGATAGGAGGGAAAGACATAGAAGAACACAACAAAACATTGGAAGCCGTTCTGCAGAGAGCAACAGATTTTGGTGTCACTTTCAACCCTGAGAAGTGCCAATTCGGAGTGGAAGAGATAGAGTTCTATGGGCACAAGTTCACGAAGAACGGATTAAAACCAAACCCAGAGAAGGTCAGAGCCGTGAAGGAAAGCAGCCCACCAGAATCGAAAGAAGCTGTACGAAGCTTTCTTGGCATGACTGGGTATTTATCAAAGTTCATCCCCAAATACGCATCACTAACCGCACCCTTGAGACAGCTGACCCACAAAGATACGAAGTTCAAATGGGGAGCAGAAGAGAATGAAGCATTTGAGAAGCTCAAAGCAAGCATAACAAGTGAAAGCACAATGGCGTACTTCAACCCAGCAAAAGCTATTGTTGTGAGAGTTGAAGCCAGCTACCATGAAGGACTATCAGCCGGATTATTCCAGGACACAGGCAATGGCCTCCAGCCAGTCCACTTCATTAGCCGCAGCATGACTGACACCGAGAAAAGATACAGTCAGACAGAGAAAGATGCCCTCTCCATACATTGGGCAAAGAACAGATTCAGCATTTACCTTCTGGGAGCGCCAAAATTCAAGATCATCACAGCTCACAAACCATTACTTCCATTGTTTAACAAGGCAGCCATGCGACTCCATCCAAGAATAGAAAAATGGGTAATGGGAATGCAAGATGTTGACTTCGAGCTAATCTATGAACCTGGAAAGGATGACGCCGACCCACTTGACTTTCTGTCGAGACACCCTTTACCAGAAACTGGAAAGGATACCATAGAGAGAGTGATCAAGTACACGGTGACAGCCGAACATGCTGTTGTTGTTGATCACATCAAGGAAGAAACTCTCAAAGACACCCAGCTTCAGAAACTTTCCATCAGAATACTCACTGGAGATTGGGAACAACACAAGAAGGACCCAGACATTGCACCATTTTATAGTGTACAGAATGAGTTGTACGTAGTCAATGACCTAATCATCAGGATGAATCAGATCATTGTCCCAACAAGCCTACAGAGAAAGGTCATCAAGGCAGCACATCACCTGGGACACCTGGGAATGATAAAAACAAAGCAGATGTTAAGAGCAAAGTATTGGTTTCCAACCATGAACAGTATGGTAGAGCAGATCATCGGTCAATGTTACGAATGTCAGGTAACCACGAAGCAGCACAGACAGGAACCCATCAAAGTCACAGACATATCAAAGAAACCCTGGGATGTCATATCTGTAGACTTCAGCGGACCCTATCCTGACGGTCATTATAACCTAGTGGCCATTGACAAGAGAACAAGATACCCTGAAGTCATGAAAACTCACTCGACAAAACCATGTTTGCCACTCAAGAGATGCTAACAGGCTATCGCTCAACACCGCATCCTGCTACTGGCGTGCCACCATATGCCGGAAGCCCTAATGAACAGGCAGATCAGAACCAAACTAGATCACCAAGCGAGGGAGTGCAATGAGAATCCCCGCGACACAGCCATCGATAAGCGGGATGAGAAATACAAAGATAAGATCAAACAGAATGCCGAGAACAGGAACACCAAGGAGCACATTTTCTTAGTCGGAGATCATGTCCTGTTGAAACAGAAAAAGAGAAACAAATGGTCTACTGCATTTGAACCAGCATTCTACAGAGTAACTCGAATAGGCGGATCAAGCATTGCAGCAAAAAGGATCACAGATGGACGCGAAGTGTACCGTGACGCAAGCCAGTTCAAGATTGCTAACTCATTACTGAGGATTATTATAACCCTTGGAAACTTATTCTCTCACGACTTCTTGAAGATTTCGGCGGCAAAATTCTTCTTCATTGCAACTATAATGTTGCTGACTTACCAAAACATCTTCCAAAATTTTATCGTGAGTGTTTTGAAACGTGGTCTATGGCCAACACGCACCCAACATCCTCGCCAGACCATATTATGAATCAAATACTTTGGAATAATCAACATCTGCGTATCGATGGTAAACCACAGTTTTGTAAAAAGTCTTATATGGCCGGAATGATTAAAATAAAAGGCATTCTTCTGCCAGACGGAAAACTAAAACCTTGGGATTTCTTTAAAGAGAGAGGCCTTAATTCGAATAACTATTTTTTATTATTTGGTTTAGCAAGAGCACTTCCTGATTCATGGAGAGCCTTGGTAAATTCGGTGCATCCACGTTTAACTCAGCGCCAAGAGCAAACCACTACGAATTCGAATTTGGATTTAACACAGTTCATTTTGCATGCCAAGTGTGAAGACATCAACCTAGAACAACTTACTAGTAAACACATGTACTGGATTCTCGTAGATGAGATACGCGTATATCCAACTACAAGATTAAAATATTCTTCATTATTTAATGATCACGAACTTGACTGGAATCAGATCTATTTAATTCCACACAAAGTTACCTTACACATAACAACAAGAATGTTTAAATTCAAATTGCTCAATCGTATTGTATATACTAATAAATTGTTAAATAAAATAAAGTTAGCGGACACCTCATTATGCACGTTTTGTGGAGAGTTCGAAGAATCCCTAGAGCATCTGTTTTTACATTGTCAATACAGCAAAGACTTCTGGATGCAAACTATCACCTGGTTGAAGGGACTTAATATAGCAGTTGCTGAGTTAAAGGATATCGAAATCATGCTAGGTTACACCAAAGAAATATTATATTGGACCCTTCTTAACCACATTCTCATTGTAGGTAAGCAGGTAATTTATTTAAGTAGGCTTAGAAAAACAAAACCACTCTTACCTCAATTAATAGGTAAACTAAAATACATTGAACGGATTGAACATCTAATTGCTAAGAGGCGGGGTAGACTTAATATTCATCTTCAGAAGTGGGATATTTTTAAAACTTTCTTAATTCAACCAGGTGATACAATAAATACAATAATTACACAATAATTGATGTGAACAATTAGACAACACCAGCCAATGATGATAAACGCGTTTATGTTTCTCCATTCTTGTTTTTCCTCTCTTTTCTTTTTCTTTGTTTTTCAATTTAATGTACGTAATCATTTTTAATTTTGGCAAGTAATTAGCCCTATCGGTTGTGAAAGCAGTATCATTGTAAGTAGTTTAGTGTGAAAACGGATTAGTAGCAGGCGCAGTAACATAACATAATGTAGTATTTAAGCAGTGTAAGTGTATTGTAAGTGATAATTGTAATTTGTTGTACGGTATAGTGTATTTGTAATAGGTGTGGTAATAATGTGAAGTATAAGTAAAAAAAAAACTCATTGATCCAGGAAAACACCAGCGAAGAAAATGAAGACCAGGAATAACAAACGAACCAAGAGGATTGGAGAGAGAAGATTCTACTGAATGCCAACCCTCACTCAGTCCAGGAGGAGACTAAGGAAAGCAGCGCAAAGGAAGCAGCTAAAACCAACACCAGTGACAAAATGGACCGGAGCAAACAACCAGTGCCAGCAGCTACCACCAGACCAAGGCGTGATCGAAAACGTCCAGAGTATTTGAAAGACTTTGTCACCTAAAGACTGTACTTTAACTGTACCTAACACAGAACAGAAAGGACTGTGCTTTAACATAGCATGCCTAGTCTAAGTTAGGACACATGTTTTAAGTTGCGTTGTTTTCCACTTAAGGAAGAGACTATCTCGAAAGAAAAGGAGAAATGTAATATCCAGTCCAGTATTCCGAGATTTGCAACATAGTTTAGTTCGCACATGCGCATTAGCAACACTTTGCATTACCACGTTGTCAGCTCGAGTCGGAGAAGTTTGTTCTATTAAAGCATTGTTTATACTGAGAAGACTAGCGGTTGTTACATACAGTTTTGGCTGGAGCTTTTGGATGGATAGAGAAAAGAAAAGAAAGAAAGCCAAAGTCCTTGGGTTCCAAAGGCTGATCGGTGGTAGGAATTTTTTGCGAAACGTAGAAATGATGGCGGAAAGCGACAAACTGTCACAACGACCGAACGAAACACTAAATATTGCTGCTTATTCAGATGCTTCCCTGGGCTTCCGCAAGCAGAAAAAAACCTCAAAGAATTCCATTGAACCAGGCGAAGGTTTGGATTCAGAAAAGATGTATTCTAGGCGTTCTTTTTTATCGAACGAATCTGTTGAAATATCACACGACAACAGCGACGAACTCATACTATTATAAAGGGACACAAGACTGAAGAGCCGATACACTAAACAATACACTACTGCTATCCAGTTACTCTTAACCCAAGAATATTAGAAGGTTTTCTTCCTGTATGCACCGGTACACGGAAAGAAAAAAAAAAGAAAAGCAATCATAACAAACATTTTATGGATGCGTGTTACATACCCTGTAGATTTTGTGAAAAGTCTTTCGTCTTGTTTATTCAGTAAATTCATGAGGTCGACTTGTGGCAGGTCTACATACCCTGCTTCCCACATTTCGGAGAGCACGCTTTCGCGATAACAATAATAATAATAATAATTCTGATGGTCTATCGAATACTTTTTATTGTTGTGATTTCTTTTAGCTTTCTTAATCTTGTAACTGATTTGTTGTGAAGTTTTAACTATTACTTTTATTGAGAGTTGGTCATTGAATGTTTTTAAAAATTTGATGATTTGTAAATAGGTTTTTTGATGAGATTTTAATAAAATTTTATATTATTACTAAAAATAATAATAATAATAATAATAATAATAATAATAATAATAATAATAATAATAATAATAATGCATAAGGATTCACAGAAATGGACACTGACATAGCTGTGCCAGCCGACCAGAACATCATCAGGGCCGAGGAGGAGAAGGTAGAAAAGTACCAGGAACAAGCGTTTGAGATCAGAAGGATTCATGGAGCCTTGAAAGTAACAGTAATACCTATCGTTATTGGTGCTCTTGGAAGCATATCGACCTTTTATGGAATGCTAGGTGTACCTGAATTCATGGGAAGTGTACAGTTGTCGGCCATCCTTGGAACTGCCCACCTGTTGCGGAAAGTGTTGTCTCTGAGCTGCGGGGAGTGGCTGAGACATAATTAACTAAACCCAGTAGAACACCTCAAAACTGGCGAGAATAGTATAATAATAATAATAATAATAATAATAATAATAATAATAATAATAATAATAATAATAATATTTAAAGAGGGAGCCCAGCTCGCAAGGCGGTTTTCAGTGGGGCCCGAACGGCGGCTTGCTCGCCATTTTCGTTCGCCATTTTTGAAGCCCTTGTACTCTTTGATGATCTTTTTCCTTTTACTAGGCCGGGAATTTTCCAGTGTTTTCTCCATCGCGGTCAAAACTCGCAAGAAATTACCACATTATAATTCTTCTTCGGAATTGTCAGCAAAGGATACTTTGATCTAGAAATAATATCTACCACCACTTTCCCGCGAGTTTCGCGAGATTGAACCTGATTGATCCATTAGGGCGATAAACCTTAAATTTGTCATCTTTGAGCGGCTAGTTTGCATATGAGAATTCATCGTAGAAGAATGAAATTTCGCTCAATGGTACATGAACCCCTCTTCTCCAAAAACGTATCGGGCTTCAGCTTATTTGTTTTTCTTTTTGAAGATATCAGTCCAAATGATGTGTCAATCCGAGAAAAGTACATAACTTTTTTTGAAAGCTGATCTACCGATTCCCCGACACACTTTTAAAGCCAAACATGTGCTGAGTGACAAGCAGTCATAAAAATCCGACACGAGTTTGCCGCACTTACAAACATTGCTCTATTTGCATTTAACTGACTGCAGCTTCCCTTATATTTAATTTCACCAGTTAAAAACGACATTTTTGGTTCTATAATCTTTAAAATGATGCATAGGCTTAGGCACTTCCCTCAAATTACGCGCGCGTGAGGATCTTTTTACATAAAGCACCCGCAAACCTGTTCAGCAATCTTAAGATGTTAACCTGGTTGAACTTTCTGAACTATGGCCGCCATATTAATATTTGGGGCGATGTCTTACGGACGTACGCACGTATTTTGCACGCGGCCGCGAGTCAGGCCGCTTGCCATCTTAACCATGAAAAATGAAAGGCATGGTTCTCCTGTTAACATAACATAACATTTTATTCAGGAGGCTTTAACACAAATACAAAAACATCCTGAATAGGGAAATCGTGAGGTTAACCCTTTACAAAAACAATTTCCCTAATTAAAAACTTGCAAACATATTTTAAAATTTCTAGAATTAGATAAAATTCAATGGCTACTGATTCAATAAATATTCAAGTAAATTTTAAGTCTATTCTTAAAAACAGATAATGATTCGACATGTACAACATGTCCTGGCAAGTCATTCCATTTGCTTACAATGCGAGTAAAGAAAGAATATTTGTAGCAATTACAAACCGCTCTTCTCAAGTAAAGTTTATAGTCGTGATTAGCTCTTGTACGAGTACTTTTGGCAAACTCAAAGAAATCTGGGAATGAGAGGTGATCAATGCCAAAAACTATCTTATAACATTGAACCAGAGATAGAAATTCTCTTCGCTTTTCTAGTGTTTGCCATTTCAGTAAGCTACAACGATGTTCATAACTCATTTCGCCTCGTTTCTGCCTTAAAGCAAGTCGCGAAGCTCTTCTTTGAACCTTTTCCAGCGCTGCAATATCCTTAATCAAGTACGGGCTCCAAACAGGAGCCGCGTACTCAACTATAGGCCGGACCAGTGACTTGTAGAGCTGCGAAAACACATCCCGGTTGTTTGTTCCAATGGACCGCTTTATGATACCCAATACTATATTTGCCTTATTCACCGTTGCAAAACACATGCTTGCCCCAGGACAGGTCAGAAGAGATGGTTACCCCGAGTTCCTTGGTGTTTTCTACCGACCTAAATTGCCCTCCCAGCGAATAAATAGGTTTGGTTTTATCCTTTCTATGTGTAATACGCATCACCTCGCATTTATCCGGATTGACGTTCATCTGCCATTTATTTGCCCATACGCCTAATCGATCTGGGTCACACTGCAGAGCAGGGATATCAACATCCGGTGAAACAATTGTGCGGTAGATTTTAGTGTCGTCTGCATAAATCTTGACAGTGGATGTCAAATCTGTCGAGATGTCGTTTATATAGATGATAAACAAAATAGGGCCAAGAATTGTTCCTTGGGGCACGCCGGACTTTACTGACGACCAATCCGAACACTTGCCTCTGATAACAGCGCGTTGCATTCTGTTTGTCAAATAATGTCTAAACCACCGCAGTAAGGGCCCGTCTATGCCGTGCCTATTCAGTTTCAGCAATAAACGTTCGTGTGGCACACGATCAAAAGCTTTAGACAGATCTAGTAAGATCACGTCAGTAGGTTTAGAACAATTTCTACCTTTAGCCCAGTCGTCATAGCACGACGTTTGTTCTCCGTAGGCGTGCTTGGCTCTCTTATTTCTATGGGTATGGGGCGCCGCTCTGCGGCCCTTCGGGCAGCCGGAGCTCCGCTATTATTCTCTCTTATTTTCCTTTCATATTTTTATAGGACCTCATGTGGCATGGCTGACTGAATTGACTGTAAAGAAGTTACACTATAAAAGGGACAGGCCATATTTCACACGTTTCGTGCACGAAGTGCAAATTTGTACTCTTGCATTGATTGGATTGTGTAGAGTTAAATTAAGTAAAGCACATTGCATCCAACAACGCTTCAAAATCTCATAAAATCAAGGAATGGCAAATTGTATAGGACCTCAAGTGGCTGACTGAATTAACTATAAAGAAGAAGTTCTCACTATAAAAGGGACAGGCCATATTCCATACCTTTCGGTACTCTTGCATTTATCGAATTTTGTAGAGTTAAGTCAAGTAAAGCATATTGCAAACCAAATACGCTTCAAAATCTCATATTTAGTCAAAGGGCTTAAATAGGAGTTATGTTTTACACAATATTCTCAGCAAAAGTGCCTCGCGTTTTCACAATAGCTGTCGTAAAAAGCGCTTTGATGACTGACTAACAACTGGGCGTGAGAATGGCCAGGCCAGGTCCCTTTTAGACCGATACTTCCTGTTAAGTTATAAAGTTTGGAGTGTGACACTTACAGCCCTTTCAGTTTTGTTATATTCGCAAACACTCTGACAGATCGAAGTTTGACAGAATTGAAAGACAAGTACCTGTCAAAGGTATCACTTTCAGTTGACTACAGGTCATTTTTTACAAACCACAGGCTGTCCCGTTAATCTTCTGAGGGTAATTAAGTTGAGTGGGTAAGCTGGCGAGTGAGCGAGAATCGTCACGTGTACATTCACAAGCAGTCGCTCATCCTTCGATCAGCCCTGTGAGGAACTTCTTGCATTGTAGTTTTTAATTTTAATGGTAGATACTCTCATTCATTATTAATGTCCATTTTGCTTATCTTGTATCCGATAAAATAAATGAAATATAGTGCAAACTTTTCAAAAGCAATATACCGATAACATTAATTAAATGTTGACTGTGCAAACTTTGCAAAAGCAACCAGCCCGAACATCTTTAAGGCACTTATTAACTTACAGACGATCCAGGTTTTTCAAGTTAGCAAACACTTCCTCGGGCAAAAATGTGATAGCATTAGAAGTCAAATACCTGTGAAAAATGTTTTCTAATGCTCAATAAGCTACCACTTTGTTTAATAATAAAAGTCACTTGACTTGATATTACTGCTTGACGACAAACCTTTGCTTATATCTCCTTTTCGGCGAATAAATCGAATAAAAAATATTTCATATTTGCGATAGCAAACAAAATTTATTACCTTAGGGAGTTTGACTTATGTCAAGCTATATGCGATAAAACAATTTCTTAGAGCAACCGATCAAACATTGGTGATTATGCCAAATGGTGCACGAAAATATTTTAACCACACAAGCTTTATGTTTTAAGCAAGGGTTGATAAACTCTTAATGTTACATGGCGCACCAAAACTTCCTTTCTTTGCGGAGAAATATCAGTAATTTGATTCATATGCAGATAAAGGTGATGACGTCATAGCCTATTGTTTGTATCATCGTGAATAAAATGTGGAAGATCCTCGTTAACGTGGTCATTGTCTTCACAATAGGCTTACTTGACCGGTTTTAACGTCGTGTGACAGGTCAATTATTGTTTGATAAAAAAATGATGTTATGAGCGAAACAATCTGCCTTAGGCTTGCACAATTGTTCAGTAATTTCGAGTAATTGCACAAGCTGGTAGAAATATAACAGATGAGAAAACCTGTCAAACCAGCTATTTGAAAATAGAACAGCATGTTAATGAGAATCCTACACATTTTATTCATGAAATGAAGACAATAGCCTTTTCCCCGCAAATCAATGAGATTCCGTCGCAAAAGGCATTACGGTGACCTCTATACTAGTAATTTCATTACTGTTTATCATTATTTCTTTACTTTTTTACATTTGAGATTTGTTGTGTGTTCTTGGAATGCTTTTTGACACTCACAGATCCTTCAGATTTTTTAGATTAGCAAACACGCCATTAGTCAGATTTGTGATAGCGTTGGAGTGCAAATCCCTGTGAAGAGAATAAATTAAAGTCACATTGCAGAGTAACTTACTAGCCGTTTTAAAATATCATCAACGGACGTATGACGTAAATGTGCGGGAGGAAGGGAACAAAGAATGTGTTATTTCTTTTTCTTCCTGGTCTGCAGAGAAAGTTCTTAGTATTCAATTTTGGAAACTCGCTAAAAAAATATGTTTGCTTCTGATTGTTGTAAAGTTCTTCTACTTTACTTACAGATTTTCAAGAATTGTCAGTCGTGCAAACACTTTGTCCGACAGAAATGCAATGTTATTTGAAGACAACTCTCTGAGAAACGTATCACAAAATACGGATAAACAGAACAGAACAACACACTCATCAAATAAATTAAGCATTTGGCACCTGAATGTATTGCATTCAAAAAACGAATTACCTTTCCTGTCAATGTGTTAGGAATACATCTTTTTACTCACAGTATTTCTAGATTTACCAGGTCGTTAAACACTCCGTCAGGTACATATTTAATATTGTTTGCAGACAAATACCTGCCATGATAAAATGAAATTTCTCCTAATAATGAGCAAAACATAGACTGGGTTTCTAATCTCATTCATGGTAAAAAAACTGTAAAATTTTAATTGTCTTTTCACTTCCGTCTTCAGTCTAACGAAAGTCAAAACTAATTTTGTAAAGTAAAATCTTGGGGCATGCTCCCCGGAAATTTTTGGAAATGAACGCTCCCAGAATGGATAAAAATGCATCCCAATATACCCAATGCAATGAAATATATGAGAACAGTAAAAATTTAATTTTTCAATTGGGTAAATTTAACATATATTTTTAATTATTGGGGCTTGAAATCCCCCCAGCCGCTCCCCCAGATCTGAGATCCTTGCAATGCTCCCGATTGGCTGTTGTCGTCCGGACGTGTTGTCATGAGCTCTCTTTATACGCTGTGCGTCTCCACATGGTCTTATGTCCTCCTGTTTTCCTTTTACCTGGCGCCCAACTCACAGTAAAATTGTGCGATTTTCCCGAAGAATATGACCAATCATTTTCCATCTACGACACTTCACTTGCAATTCACTTCCACTTCCACGCCGCATGCCTGCTCTTCAAATAGCTAATAGTATTAATGTGGCCTTGCCATCGGATTGGGATAATTTAGCCTTGTCGTCGTTTAGAGTTTATTATTATTTATTTATTATCGGGAAAACCTAAAATCTGGCCATGAAATGCCGTGTGTAGTTGACTCGAGTAGGCGAGCCAAACTGTTAATATGGGAAAAAGTTTTTTTTTTTTTATTTGCAATTCACAAACACCCCTTACACTACTTATACATTACTACAAGCTACATTACACTATTAACAATACGGTACTGCGACTAATTACACTATTTACAATCCAAAATTACTCTTCCGACATGCCGATGCCCAGTTAATTCCCTTAAAAAAACTTAAATAGCTACTTAGGAAGAAAAATATATGACCTAAAAATTATGCAAAGGTCTTCATTTCTTTCCTTGAAAAAAAAAAACACTAACATAAATTAGCCGAGAAGCTCCCATCTTATTTGAAAATCGTGAAGCTTTCCTATTTCTTGTGCAGGAACAGCCTAAATATTGGGGAGGTCTTATTTTTTCTACATTTCCAAATAGTTAATTTCCCTAAAATTATCAAATAATTTAATAACTCTTTCCTATGAAGTAAACCAATTATAATATATTTTAAAGACAAGCTTAAAAATTCACCACTAAGATCAGACCACCAGACTAAAAATCTGTTCCAGAATGCTCGCACAAAGGAGCAGTTAAAGAAGAGGTGGTACAGGTCTACCGTATAGGTTCCACAAAAAGAACACTTGTCCGACTCGGCTAAACCTATTTTGAATAGCTTATCCTTCGAAAAAAAAAATGAAATTCAATACTCTATATTGAAAAGACCAGACATACGTTTCGCCCGTAACGAGATAAGGAAAAGCAAAAACTTTCTGCGCATCCAAAAGTTCAAAATCAGCTGTCAGCCTTTTAAAAGCATTCGGGGTTTTCGCCTTACTTGATATCATCATAGAATAGAACTGTTTACACTTTACCGTATATGCATTAAAAGATTTAGCCTTATATTCGAAATTCATAGGATCCAGGTTACCAAGTGTAGGGAGCGAGCCAGCGTTTTTTTATTTCATACTTATGATAGAAGATCTCAAAGCTGTCCAGGTTAGAAAATTAGAGTTAAGTCCTTTACGTTTAAAGAAATCATAAGAATGTACATTGTCAACATTAAATTGTAAATCATTCAAATAAGTTATGCCCTTGTCAAAGTATGTTTTATAAAACAGGGATTTATTATTTATTCGTATATCCTTATTATTCCAAATTAGATTTTGAGAGTAATTCGCATCAGAAAAGGAGCGTCTAAAATCCACCCACCACCCGAGAAGCTGTAAGTAAAAATTATTAAGACTTAAGTCAAGATCATTTTCATCATAGTTACATCTAAAAAGAAAACATCCTCCATATTTTTTTAAATTGTATTTGAGATAAGATAGCCAAGGCCCTTCCCTCTCATCTAAGAGACGCGGAATCCACGACAATCTTAATGCTATAATATGTAGTTCAAGGTCTATAAGATTCAGTCCACCGTTCTCTAAGGTATTTAACACAGAAAGCCTGGTGACTTTATCAGGGCCTTTCCACAAAAACATTGTAGATCATCTTCTCCATCTGTTTAATAATTTCGGGAGGGGTTTCTATTATTGAAGAAACATATAATAACTTTTGGATAAGAAACGATTTGATGATTTTTACTTTGCCAAAAAGGGAGAGCCCTCTCAGTTTCCATAAGTTAATTGTTTTTTGAACTTCATTTAGGCTATCCTGGAAATTTTGTTTTATTACTTGTTCTTGGTCACAAGAAAAATAAATACCTAGTGTCTTAACTCCTGTACACCACTCGAGGCCCAGAGGTGTCTCTAAAGAATTTTTATTTTTTTCTAATCCACATAAAAATAGTTTTAGAAAGATTCATTTTTAACTCATAACATTTTTCAAAGTCATTAAGAATTTGTATTAGTTTTTCGACTGATGAAATATTAGCTAGTGTCACTGTCATATCGTCTGCGTACAGCAAAGTCATAGTTTCATCTTCCCCAATTTTTATGCCTTCAATATTTTCATTTGTTCTTATAGATATTGCCATACTTTCAATGACAATTAGAAATAAATATGGCGAAAGAGGGTCCCTTTGTCTGACACCCCTTTCCAGTTGAAAAGGAGAGGAGAAAAAAAAACATTATTAAGAACACAACTTGAGAGATTATTATAAAAAAATTGGAATCCACCTTATGAAGGAGGGTCCGAAATTGAGACGCTCTAATGTTTTATAAAGAAAATCATGTTCTATGGAGTCAAAGGCTTTTCCAAAGTCTATAAAGAGTAAAACACCTGGTAACTTTAATAATTCGGAGAAGGTGATAATGTCTAATATTGAACGAGCTGTTTCACCAATAAAACCGGATTGATTCGAATGAATTACACTAGGAAGAACAGTTTTTATTTTATTTGCGATGACCTTAGTTGCAATTTGTGAGTCAACATTAATCAACGAAATTGGTCTCCAATTTTCTAAAAACATCCTGTCTCTTCCTTTTTTATCGATCAAGGTGATGATCGCCTGTCGTTGGGAATTGGACATTTGCCCTTGCTCAAAAGAATAATTAAAACTTCAGTCATCAGCACACCAACAAAATTCCCAAAAGTTTTATAAAATTCAACAGGTATTCCATCATTTCCCTATGGGAAAAAGTTGCGTCGAACTACTTTCAAAGGGAGAAAGCCTCCAGCCAGGAGCCAACCTTTTTTCATGTCAAAGATTCAGTGTTGTTTATAAAGTTCTCTCACCTGGGGTAGTTCAGTATGGAGGGTAACAATTCTACTAGGACAACCTTTTTCCATATAAACAGTCCCTAAAATAATTATGAACAACTTACCAACAAAGAGTGAGAGAAGTGTACAAAACCATACCGTGAACAAACCATAATCAATAGTTTATTTCTGTAAGGGCAACTATGCAATAGAAACTTAGTGTACAAGGAGAATCAAAGGGAAATGAAAAGATTATGCACGTGGATCTTTAAAATATAATTCTTATTTTTTGTTTGTTTGTTTGTTTGCTTCTTTCGTGATTGCTAGCCAAAGAAGCTAATTGATATGACTAGCATTTGGCGAAAAGAAAAGCAAGTAATAAATACATGTAAGTGACAAAATACATGTAAAAGGAAAAAACTAAAAGAACGAAAGAGAGAGATAGCGAAAGACATATCTTGCACAAGAATAAAAATAGTTTTATCTTTAAACATTCCCAAGTTATCTTGCCATGTTATTACACCCGATGCTTACGATACAAAAGACTGGGTTAGGCTGAGGTTTCATCCTAGAATGCAGCTGGGGCGTTTATTGAGGATTCTTTCCCTTTTCAACACATTTTTATGTAATATCTTTGTTGTTGTTGAAATAAAGCTTAATATATAAAGAAACAAGACAGTCAACTTTACTTACAGCATATTCAATTTTGTGAGATTCGAAAATACCCCTTCAGCTAGACGAGTAATTGCATTTTTAGACAAATGCCTACAAAAAGTAACATTCGATAAGTTAAACTGGTAATGGTCTCTTTTGTCGAAAAAATTATTTCGACAGGTTTCTTATTTAGAGGGACACTGTCACGCCTGATAAATCATATTTTAATAAGTATGGCCCATAGCTTGCTGTAATCGTGCTTTATTGTCTTGCAATAAAAGGAGAAAACAACTATTAAAATATTCAAAATTTCATCAGAACTTCAGCTTTGATTTTTCGAAGTGGATCTGTTAATAAATTATTATTATTATTATTATTATTATTATTATTATTATTATTATTATTATTATTATTATTATTATTATTATTATTATTAAATAAGAAAACACTTTATTCAAATTATTTACAATTCTATTTACAGCAAATAACTAGAAATTTTTAAAATAAACGACAAATACATTGAACTAAAAAGCAACAATTTACATCCTTCAACGACATTCATCGACAAGATCTGCAATAATGTCGAAATCGAACCACGCCTTCAACCCCTGGACAACGAGCGATTTCATTTGAGGAGCGCTGTTACAAATTCTGAGGCAAGGTTGGACATTAAAGCGGGAGGGTTCTGGGCAAGAGGAGTTACGGCATTTTTTGATGTTAGAGTTACGCACGTCAACTCCAAGAGTTACCAGAGCAAGCCAACATCGAAAGTGTTTAAGGAGCAAGAGGAAGAGAAGAAGCGCAAGTACCAGCAGCGGGTGTTAGATGTAGAAATGGGTTCGTTTACGCCTTTAGTGTTTGGAACCAATGGCGGAATGGGAAAGTGTCAGCGGTTCTTAAAGCATCTCGCGGACAAGATAGCTGAGAAAGATACTGAGCCTTATCATGTTGTAATCACTTGGCTCAGGACACAGATTTCGTTTGAACTCTTAAGATCGGTACATGCATGCGTTAGAGGTTCGCGAACGCCGTTTCGTAGCAAGATAGAGCAATCATTAGACTGTAAAATAAATGTAGCCAGTGCGGATATTTGAAATACACGGCTTATGTGCTTTTATACTTAGGGCGTTTTTGGACACTGGTTTAGCCGTCATTAGTATAATTCGATTGTTGATTTTAATATCTCGGTATCAATGGGATTTGCAATTTTATAGAATTTTGAACTTCTATTATCAATTATCTAATTTTTACTTCTTTTATGTAAGTAAGTTATTTTTGTTATTAGTATTATTACTTTATATAATAAATATTGTAATAAGTTCCACATGGATGCATGTAAGATTCGAGTTTTATTTCTCAATAAAGGTTGATTTTATTATTATTATTATTATTATTATTATTATTATTATTATTATTATTATTATTATTATTATTATTATTATTATTATTATTATTATTATTATTATTATCATTATATATTATTGTTATAAAGTTTTTATTACATCCTGTCCAGAAATCAATTTTTATGAATTGCAATCCACTTCCATCCTTGTAATCCATCACTACTTCCCCAAAATACCTGTTCTACCTTGCTCTGTGGAATCTTTTTATTAAATTTATTCGTGTATTTGGCGGCAATTGGCACAAAAATATGGAAATTATCAGGCGTGACAGTGGCCCTTTAAGACGCGACAAGTTTCAAAATTCTTGGAAACATCGGCCAATACTTTTGCCGTACTTTCAGGCTTGCAATCCGTGTCGTTTTATATGCACTAGGAGTGACTTCTAGCACGAGCATTTCTTTATCAAAGGATACGGTAACAGACACACCAAGCAGACAAACAGTTGTGTCCACTGGATCCACTTTTTTCCACTGTTTAATACTTTCTTGTAGTAAATTAGATATGTTTTTTTCTCACTCACAGTAAATTCAGATTTCTCAGGTTGGCAAACACTCCAATAGAAATAAATTTAATAGAGTTTGAAAACAAAAATCTGTTAGAAGAAAATATCCAGTAAGTTAGAACACATTAGTAAAGAACACATAAATACTGAGGGACCCTTGAACACTAGCATTACATGACAAATAGTGGCAGTGCCCAATCTCGTCCCCAAATCCTTGTCGAGGAGAACGTGGACTCTGGCAACGAGATTGGCAGATGTCGTAATGCTTTCGCAGCAGTAAATTAAAACTGAAATCCGGATGTCACTTTTGATAATCACGAGCACAAGACGACATGCGCAAGCCCATCTCTGTCCGGTAACATTCGCAAAATACCATTTCCCTTGTTTTTGGCAATTAGTTTTTATCGACAAACATTGATTCTTCTTGGTACGCCATTACAAGCGAAAATTCGTTTTCCTTCCCAAGCATTGGATGGAAATTTTGCTTTGTGCTGGCGTTTCAAGGAACAAAGACTCCTGTTCCAAACCTCCTCTAATAATAACTTCGGTGAAATTTTGATATCCCAAAGCCTGAAATGGGAATGCCCCTAAGAATGTGTTAAATAATCATCTGACAATATTCGTTTACAATTTTATGCTGTATGCTTATATGCGTGTTGTTACTTACAGCGCTCCCATTTCTGTCAAGTTCGCAAACACTCCATCAGGAAGGTATGCAATAGCGTTAAAAGACAAATGTCTATGATGCAATACCATATGATTATAGTCAGTTTTGAAATCGTCATTGATTTGCACCTTAGTTCGTCCTTTCACCTTCGTATGCCTTTCTCTATGCAATAGAATGAATAACAACCACTGACAAACAACAACAATCTACTTACTTGTGCACACAATTAGCATATCATGCTATCCAAGACGGGACAATATTAACAATAATATTAAGTAATAAGAATGATTGAAAAGTAATTGAAAAACAGAAATGGCAAGGAAGCGTAAAAAAGTACCATAAATCTTTTAACGTTAATTATAATTATTAATTATTAATAAGTAATTACAAAATTTAGCTTCCCTCGTTACAAAATTATTTGGTAGAAACTATAGACTGTTATAGGAGCTATGTTATCGTTTATGCATTTTGAAAACATTAGCCTAAGTTTTTCAAAATCGTCATTAGCAATCCGTCCCAATCTTCTCCATCCTTGCTCCTTTTCGGTTTAGTGTCACCCCTTTGTTGTTTTTCTTCCTTAGTAAACTAGCATTTTTAGGTTTCCTACATTTTAAGAGTAATTTAGTTCGTCACAGAAAATGATTCAAAATATCGTGACGTAGCTCCTTTAAATGTAACAATTAATAATGGAAATTGAACTGAGTGGAGTGCAATTTGGTCTGAAATCATACGCGTGATTTCAAAATCGAACGAGCGCGCAGCGCGAGTTCGATTTGAAATCACAAGTATGATTTCAGACCAAAATTGCACGACCCGAAGTTCAATTACCACTTTATTAAATCCATTTTGAAATCGCACAATTTGATTTTGATTTTGATTTTTTTTTTTTGATTTTTTTTTTTTTTTTTTGATTTTGATTTTGATTTTGATTTTGATTTTTGATTTTTTTTTTGATTTTTTTTCTGATTGGTTGTTTTGTTTTACTGTTTCATTCTCATTGGTTGAGAAAAAGATGCGATTTAGAGCAAAAGATAGTGCGATTTGGTAATAAATCGCACTGCTGAGAGCCAATCACATTGCAAGGATAACCAGTGATTTCAAAATGGAGTTAATAAAATGTGAAAAACGTTAAACAGCTCTAAAGATATAATTTGGTTTTATCAACTGGGTTGATAATGTCAATTGGCCACCGTAAAGAGATTCAAGAGCTGACGTTTCGAGCGTTAGCCCTTCGTCGGAGCGAAGGGCTAACGCTCGAAACGTCAGCACTTGAATCTCTTTACGGTGGCCAATTGACATTATCAACCCAGTTGATAAAACCAAATTATATTGTTATACTTCCCACCGACGCAGCACCACAGTTTCTTTAGAAACTTACACCCTCAGCTCTAAAGATAGTTGCATATATGATTGGAATATTTTAAGATTCATGGGGAGACAGTATTGCGTTGAGCTACAATGCGGGACATAAATGCTGGGACACCTGGCGCAATTGCGGGCAAAATGACTGCTAGCCCCCCTCCCCCCAAGCAATGTTGACAATTCACTATCCCACACAGCAAGTTCAGGGCATACATGTTTGTCAACATTGCTTGGGGGGGAGGGGGGCTTGGGGGTGGGAAAGGGGGACTTTCAGAAAATGCAAAAACCATGTTTTAAATCCCAAGATGATCTCTAGTACTGTTGAATTCTCATTTTCAACATTTTTGACCTCCATTGTAGATGGTATTGCGTTTCTTTTCACTTACAGTGTTTTTAGCTTTCTCAGATTCGTAAACACTCCGGGAGGTACAGAGGAAATATTGTTTGAAAACAGTAATCTGCGAAACATTAATACTCAGTATCTGATACAGTAAGCTACGCTTCCTGTTTAAATTTAGTGCAGTTATAGTCAGGTAGTCGTTATTAATTTAGTAATTGTTTTTTGGGTGTGTCCAAGTAAGTAATTGTAATTTGTTTGTGATGTAATTATGTTTTCTGTAATAAAAAAAATAATTGCAAAAAATCTAATACAGTAAACTAACAATCTGGTAAATTAAGTCCAGAGAATGGCTTACACTTTCTCTTATAAAGAGATACAACATTTTCCTTTTAAATATCTATTTTTATATATTCCTTAACTTTTATATAGCGTCAAGGTCCATCGAAGTTACTAAAGTGTATATTTTTGCCACTTACAATACTTGCAGATTAATCAGATTAGAAAACACTTTGCCGGGAAGAATTGAAATGGCATTCGAAGACAAATCCCTGAAAAAGTGTACAGTATGCAAACGAATATTTTGTCTTTAGACAGAAGTAACAGTTTCTATCTCAAAATGTACAGATTTACCCTTTCCGGTGAAACGCCACCACGTGGATACACTGTTAATAAAGCCTAGTTTTTACTTCAGATCCACAAAGAAATATCAGTTTTAAACTCAAGATTTTCCACTTTTGGTCTTTCTGGTGAAACTCCACCACGTGTATACACCCTTAATAAGGGAATAAATTGATTTTTTGCGGGAATATTTTTCATTTGCGCCCGCGTAATGTCATTTGCAGCCCGAGTGCGAAGCGAAAGGGCCGCAAATGACACTACAAGGGTGCAAATAAACAATATTCGCGATAAACAAGTCATTTTATTACCATTATTATCAATATAAAAGGCCAAATATAACATCCAGATAACTAACAAATTTAATAATCTAAACGTTTTCAAGAATACAAGAACTACTTCGCATTGAAAATTTTAGAAACGTCTTTACTTATTAGTTGCGTATAGTTACAATGTCTCTGAAAATAATCATCAATGGATAATTGTAATATTTAACGAACTTACATTTTCAAGCTGAACGCCGGTATAAAATCCCCACAGTACTTCAACGGAGCTAATTTTGCGCGACCGTATAGGAATCAAGTGAACGATGTCTCGCTTCTCGTAATGACGACAAGAACTTGCTTTCTTTCTGGATTGTGCTTTTGCTTCTAGCATATCTTCAAGTTTAAATCCAACGTTTCTGTCTAAATTTTCCCCATTTATATCCAAGACCAAATTTTCACTCTCAAAGCTGTTTGTTTAGCGAGCTTCTAGCGTGAAACATGCACTTCGAAGTTTGCTGTTTGCTCGTACGCGCCTCAATGGTTTTCCCGCGTCAAGCCGTGAGCCGATCAGCTTCAGGGCCGTTAATTGCGGCCCGCAAAGCGCCCGTTTCCACGAGGCTCGATTTTAATTTGGCCGCGTATATTGATAATAATGAACCCTAATTTTTATTTTACAACGAATAAAGAAACAGTTTACAACCAAAATTGCACGCTTTTGTTCTTTCTGGTGAAACGCCATCACGTGGATGCACTGTTAATAAAAACTATTTTTGATATCAGACCCACAAAAAACAGTTTCTAGCTGCAGTTGTATGTACATTTTATGTCTTTGATAAACGTCACCACGTGGACACCCCGGGGATGAAATGGCTTTGCAGAATTTTCTTTTTTCATTTGGTAAAATTCTCTGCAGTGATTATTTTACATTTTAATTATTCTCAGCCCAACGAATTGTTTTCACTTACAGTGTCAGTATACCCCTCAGGCTAGCAAACACTTCATCAGTTAAATTCGCAATGTCGTTGTGAGATAAATCCCTGTTAAAATCATAACTTCGTTATTAACACTGCAGGCACGGTGATTTGGTTAGGTTTGTTTCCACAGAAGTAAATTTATGTGTGCATTCAGAATAAAGTGTCGATAGACAAAAACGTATTCGTGTTTTACATAAATTATACCGAATCCTTTTTATGCGAGTGCATAAAATATCTCATTTTTCACAGTGGAAAAATTGGCAAAGAAGAAGACTTCCTTTAATTTATCGAATACTGGTTGTGCACTTACAGTTCTTGCAATATTTCCAAGTCATCAAACACTTTGCCAGGGAGAAATGTTATAGCGTTTTCAGACAAGGTCCTGTCGAACATATAACATATCCATTAATGGCTGCCATTTTAATTGAAATTATTTTGTATTCATTTAAATTAGTCCTACTAGCCTCCTTTTTATTTGGTGATTCAAACGAATTATTAATTTTAAACGAGTTTAGTCATACAAGAGAATTTTAAATTGGCAGTCATTTCATGCTGTATGATTATGATATCCAACAGATTATCGAACCTCATTGGCTGAAAACATTTCAGTTACGTATAAATTTAGTACAACTATGAAATTCAGCGCAGGAAGTGAAAATAGGTGCACTTCAGCTGTTGCCAAAGCAGCCATGGAACTTTGCCATATGGCATTCCTGTGAACGAAATAGGTGTGACTGGATAGAAAAAAATTGTCAATTCTCTTGTGAGCAAATACCACCAGACAAAGAAAAACTAACCAAAATACTCGTTTTTCGTAATAATTTTATCAACAAAGCCGTTTTCACAACTACACATAACGTCTCAAAGGAAAATATTAAAACTATTCCCCGAAATATATTGAAGGTCTCCCTTTAACCGTTGTTTAAAGTGTATGTGTAAAATAACCTAAGAGCACCTATATCCCTCAATAATTTGTCTGTCATTTACATTCATTTCATTTTCGTTGAAACGATATTAAGAAGAACGCTAAGTAAACAAACGGTACAAATAAAGAGCGGAAACTAAATACATGACCAAAAATAAATAATGAAATATCTTATGCCCCTTCAATACAATGTCTTACATTTTTTCAGTCATCATCGGAAGGCATTTTAAAATGTCAATCGCTGATACGGCATTCTTGCAGGAAAACGTATTTCCATGATATTTGCTCCATTTATGAGAGCATTCAGGTCCATAGTCTAAAACATAAAGAAACTCTAAATAACAACAACTGCTTGGTATGAGTAGAAGTTAAATTTCGGATCATTCATACCGCGTGAAAGATATGGGAATCGCACTCGCAGGACAACAAATTTGGCAATTAAAATGATTCTGAAAAAGACAAAATTTTTAACAAGGGTATTTCGGATCTTCTTTTAATGAAGTGATCGGTTGAATTAAGAAATCAACTCCTACAACCCGGAAAATTTTTTCCCATGTTTGTTTTATGGTGGCCCATAAAATGCAACCACACCAGGTGTTCAGGGGCGATACTCACCATTGAAAATGACTGTGAACTCCCGTAGGTCAGATCCATAACTGCTGGTAGCAACACAGGTGTAGTTTCCTTCTCGATTTATAAAGATGGTTGCAGTGTTTGTTGTATTCACTAGCACTGTAGAGTTTGTTACGATTGCTGTATATATAGGAGAAGTTCCAGTAACTGGTACCGAAAGTTTATAGCCTGGCAAGGTCCGCACCACAGTCGCGGGTATGATTATCTTGGGTGGAACTATTCAAGAACAAAAATTGAAAGTTTTCAATAGACTAGTTTCAGCTTGCTTAGGAATATTTTCTTAGTGTGGGCGAGTGGTTGTTTCGGGTTGAAGACCACTGGCGGGATGTGTTTCTATGGAGTACGGAGTACAAATTTTCGGTGCCTCTTTGTAATCGGAATATCCAGCTGGCATTCGCGCATTTTAAGGCCAGGCTTAACATTTTTCCATACATTCCATACAGATTACATAATTTTGTTAAGTCTGAATCTTTGCCAACGCATTATTCTAATGAAGGTCTTATTTTTAGCTGCTTAGTTTGAGTTATTTCAAACTAACACTACGGTATGAACGAAGATTAAACACAAGGCTGATTGCACAGTATAGGCGGAAGGTACGGTCCTCCTTTTCTAGGAAGAAAAAGAGTTAACATCCTGAAGAAGGAAGGCTCGAAACTACTTGAAACTTCAAGTAATACTGTCAATCAGCCTTGCGTTTCATCTTCGTTTATAATTTAGTTATTGTTTATTAGATCCTTTACAGTAGAGAATACAGTACTTTTATTTTGTCACGGTGGTCCTTGCAAATTTACTGTCATTTTGTAACATTGAGGGACTTGGCTGGTGATTCCTATTTGGTTTGGCCATATCAATAGTCCGCAGTAAAGAGTGGTGTTTTTAAAAAATATTAAATAAAACTAATAGCTTGCACTTCTGCAAAATTGTGATTCAGTCATGGTAACATTAAAGGCTTATATTACACGACCTTTCTACGTCAAGGGCGGTGGACGAAAGTTCTAAATAATCACATTCTACACATTCTAACCTGTTTAAGCGGAGCTGTGAAAATCCCGAAAATATAGGCTTGAAGAAAATCGGACGTGAGGCAGCTCCGATTTTCTTCAAGCCTCATATTTTAGTGTCTGTTGGAATATCATTTTGCCGAGCTATACGCCCAAATCACACATTCAATATCTTCCATCTCGAGATACCTTGCGCACGGGACATAAAAATCATGAATATGGAACTCTTGGAAAACCTTATATTACTTAGCAGAGAGGGGTGAGTCTTTTGATAAAATATGTAGTATGCTTAAATAATAAATTCTACACTTCGTGAGTGTCATAATGATGCGCTATTTTACAGCTCTTACTTTCCGCATATGAGCTTGTTGGAATTAAAAGTTCCGTAGGAAAAGGGAGGATGAGGAATTCTCTGGACAACGAATTTGTGTTAAAGTCATTAATGAGAGTATTGTTTTCTTAAACTGCCCCTGAGATGAGATGCTGAGATGCTATTCTATACTGACCCGGTAGAAGAGCACTGAATGACAATAGGAATCCTCCTTTTCGTTCACTATCGTCAGTGTGGAATGTGATTACAGCGTACTCTCCACTTACGGTGACTGTCCGTCCAGTTTCCTGACCACAATATTTACCAAATATGCGATAATTCTCATTCGAAACTTTCAAATAATCGTACCTGCAAGCAGAGTGATAATTTTTAAGCCACCCCAAATTGAACATAAACAAAACCAAAGTTTGAACATTTACACCTGATGCACCTTATCATAATAACAACAAACAAATATTACCAATGAGATTCTGCTGATTAGAATTTAAAAAAATATAAATTTATTTGTAATTTACAAAGAACCTTGGGGAAATTAAAACACGATGCTTCGAAATCATCTTGACACCATTATCAAGCAGAGATTACGAGAATTATGTGACAGAGCATAGTAGATTTGTATTTATTATTACGTTATTAAAATTTTCTATACAGCAAAAGTTACAAACCTTTAAAAAGTAAAAAACTATGGTCCAATGATTTTTTGAATGACACTCTAGAATTCTATGGATACCTGCACAATGAACTCCCATATTCCACTTCAAAATCGTCAAAGTAAATGTCCAACACCGTGTTGTGTGGGATAGGAACAGAATGGAAAAAGTCCAAGTTATTTGGGTACTTCTCTGGATATCCAGGACTTTGCATTGAATTGTTCATCATTAAACCACCTCCTATAAAAGCAAGATCTATTTTCATAACCGCAAGATGTTTATACGTATTTTTTTTTAATAACTGCTCATTAGTTCTTTATTTTATGGTTGTGGTGCCGTTTCTCACCTCGTTTGACCTTAAAGCTACAATTATTTATATCAAACGTGAAGGATAAGAGTTCCTACCTCACTGTTGTTCTATTTTTTCTTTTTTTAATTATTTCTGATCAATATGTGGTTAAATAAAACATGACGGAGCCTGTATGCTGTGTGTATCTTTTTTATATCACCATGTGAAGCGAGTTTAATGCATTTCCTGGGGATCCGACCCTTGCATGCGTCCAAACATTGACATCAAAATTCTCCTTTAAAGCCACACTGTAGCTGAACGCTACATTCTCAGGTTTCTGAGGGCCAATAGCTAAACCAACCGACCAGTGTGCTTCATTGTATATCGTTCCAATATGCTTTGAGTATGGATAGTGTAAAGTTTAAATAAAAGTCGTGTCAAAAAATTTCTTATTAGCAAAGCTTGTTCGGGAACGTAATCGGCGGATATCGTCGGTCATTTTCGTTTGATTCTCGATGCGTTGCGATCCGCCCTGTCAAGACCAAGAGAATATATTCTTCCAGTAACGCCATTGCGCTCGCCTCATAACATCCAGCTGTTTCGAGAAAGGTTGTCGGAATGAAGCGTAAAGGTGCATGTTGCAACACCTAATTCTGTTGATAGTTTATACAAAACCTCCAATTTGTTGATTAGAAGATCATTTCGCTCTTTAATCCTTTACAATCCGAGGAATCCATCTGGGTTGTTCGACAGCTATTATTTTAATGGAACATGGAGGAGATTATTTGACCGTAAATTGTTCGATCGGTAAGTGTTTGAGAAGCTGAGAAGCTAAACAACTGCCGGTGCGCGATGTGATTTTGTCCATGGCGGCAGGGAAGAATTCCTTGGAAGACCGAGAGGCTCTTTTAAAGAACATCTGTCCAGGATCGGTGGAGGAACAAAGAAGATGCACCCGGATAAAAAAAGAAAACAAATGTTCCCGTTTGCTGTAGTAAGTCACACTGATTTTCCTTCGCATTGCTCGCTTTCAGAACAGCTGAAAACAGGCTATCGTATTCTTGGTTTTCACGTGACGTCAGAAAAAAACTAAAATTAAAAATTTTGAGCTTTCAAATTCATCAGGTAAAAGTCATTTTTAAACATATATCTGCTGGTCTGTTTTCAGCGCGGCTTTGTTTTGAATATAGCAGGAACAGCTTGAATTTCACAATGCGTGACATCGGCATTGTTTCTCGGTAACATGTTACGTGCGCGAAAATATCGATTCGCCTTATGTTTTCGAGTTCTGCGTAACCGATATGTTGAGCGAAGTGTCTATGCGAATGTTTTTAAGTTTAAAAACGAGAAGAAACGTTTTCAGAGAGCCAAAGTAAACTCCAGATGTTTCCACTGGTTTCCGACCGCCATGTTGGAGTCCTCCAGAGGGGCTCCAACAGGGCGTCACTATAATTTTCAGTGCTACACTTTGCCGAATAACTCGAGTTCGGAATATCGTACATCCCCGAAACTTTGGCACGTTGTTTAGTTATTACTCTTCTACGATATTTCAATTTCTTGGCTCAATTTATTGAATGGTAAGCGATTTTATTTCTTGCATGCGTGAAACTTGTGTGATACTTGCATGACGTGAAAACCACCTATTGCTTTGTAGATTCTCCAGTATCAAGTTAACTTTGGTGAGATTCCTTGAAATTTATTGCGATAATATGTGATTTCTCTTCTTCGTTTGATTCCCGGTAAAGGAGTTGTTTTCAGATTGTTGCATGACACAGTAGGCGTTTTTGGCCAGATGGTATCACAAGAAAGTACTTTATGCCTTTTTCTACTGGTAGATTTAATTTTACGCCGCTAAATGCCCAAAATCTGTTCGTGCATGAGAATCAAAGCAAAAATAAACGCGCGCTGCGCATCATGGTAGACCGAGAGTCTTTAACGTTCACGGTTCCTTGGCATTAGTATTTCAAGGAACTCTTACTAAGCAAATAGGAGGAGGCGCAGTGGCCTAATGGTTAATGCGCTGGACTCCGGATCGGAACGGTCCGGGTTCGAGGCTCTAACCGGGGCACTGCGTTGTGTTCTTGGGCAAGACACTTTACCCTCACAGTGCCTCTGTTCACCCAGGTGTATAAATGAGTACCGGCGAATTTACTGCTGGGGGTTAACCCTGCGATGGACTAGCATCGCATCCAAAATTCTCTCTGTCGCTTCATGCTACAGAAACCGGGATAAGCTCCGGCCTGATGGGCGACTGGGCCCGAATGCAGACTTCACCTTACTAAGAAAATGGCACGAGAAACCATGAATATATATTTGCGGCTCGACAGCTTCAGTGCGAGGAACGTATCTTCTTACCCAGATTACCTTTTGAGATTGTCGCATGCACGTTTATTTTTTTTTTTTTCGACAACATTTCTCGAAAAGACTGTATATGTAGTCTGATTTACCTACCGATTGCAACAGAAGTGAAAAATAGCAAAAATCCTCTTTCAACAACAGCTGCGTCTGAGTGGAATTCTATCACTGCGTAGTCTCCCGTTACAAGAACTATCTGCCCAGTCTTTTGGCCACAGTACACACCAAATGTGTGGTTGTATCCGCTTGAAATGCTCAAATAGTCCCATCTGGTAGAAATTACAAACACATGCATAGTATATATTATATACTCTTGCCTTCCATGTGTAGTGCATTTGTTCAAAAAACTGATGACATGAAATTTATCATAAGCTTTGCAACAAATCAGTTAGAATATTCGTTGGAATAGTAGGTGTCGGCGTGGTGATTTGACTTGCCTTGACTTCGTTTAGTTTTGGGTGGTGAGGTAGGCTTGGTGCAATGTGGTGTGGTGTGGCGATGTGTTGTGCTGTGTAGTATGGTATGGTGGGGTGAGGCATAGTGTGGTGCGGGGTTCGGTGTGGTGTGTGATTTGTGGTTTGATATTTGGCGTGACGTTGTTTTGTTCCGTGTGGCGTGCTTTGGTTTAGCTCGCGTTTGTTTTTATTGTAATTGAGGTAAGATGGATTCGTTAGGCTGGCGCATCCTCCTCTCGGTATAGAGTTTCTTCTGAGCATATACGTCCTGTGAGCTTGAAAATTTCATGATAATAGGTATAGTCATATATAGTTACTTACCCACATGACGAATGGTCCTCCACTTCAAAAGCGCTGAAAGAAATATTCATTGCCATACCATATGGAATAGAAACCCAGTAAACACAGTCCATATTATTTGGGTAACTTTTTGGATATCCAGGACTCTTTAATGAGTTGTTCATCAACAAGGCACACTCTGTTTGAAAAAACACATTTTGAAACCCTCTGTAACACAATCCATGAATTAGCATTGGATGAAAATGAAATAACTATGAAATATACGTTCAATCCGAGTAGCAGTTAACTTAAAACAATTAAACCAACTCTGCACTTTTTCAAAAACTTTCTGAACCCATGTAAGATCACTTGAAGTTTACCGGTACGTCTCGATATCACTTCTACCAGCAACTGATCAAGGAAATTGGACATCAGTCAAATGGTGAAACACTCTTTCTTTTAACCTTGACATGCTTACTAAATGAAAATGTTCTCTTCACCAGTGGTATTGATCCAGTGAATTTCAATCGAAATTTGAACCATGACCACTGAACAGTCTCGCAAAAGAATAGCTTCCACTCCCATTTTGCCTCATCGTCCTTGCAACAGTGTTTATTTTATAATGTTTTCAAATGTCCCAACTGGTAACAAAAAGCGTGCTTGACAAAACTAATCAGTATTGTTGATTATAAATAAGAGAAAAAAGAAGAAGAAAATGTGCTCACCTTGTGTAGCAAAGCCATTCCACGCTAGTACGAACAACAACGAAAGCAATGCCTCGGTGAAGAAGTATGTATTCGCCATAACGAGAAAAGTGCTTTGCACTTGCCCTAGAAACAATAAAACCTTGAATTTCAGTTGGTGTGTAGGCTTCGCTAATGCTTCACTCGTACCATCCCTTCATGTTACTGTACATTCGCGCAACAACTCCGACGAATGGATATCGCTCGAAGCGTCTATTTTAATCAACGATGCCAATTAAAATTAAGGCCTTATCACAGTTTTCGACGCCATCTTGACGGGTAGGCAAAACGATCAGAAATTACTGTGCTTGTATGGGAATCTGATGGGCAATAACTTTTTTAAAAAAATTGAAGTTTGCACAGTTTATGAATGACTATGTTAAAATACCTGGCAGACGATCGTCTTCACCAACTTTGAAGGATGTAGCTGTGATCGAAGACACTCAACTTAAGTTTCCCGGAGTGAATAGCGAGTAGTTTATGTATTTCGTGTCGTAAAGAGGGCGTTACCCTGCCGGGCATGAGCTTGACTCAATACGATTGACCAAGTTATTATGAGAGGTTTACTAAAGAAATAATTAACATTTGAGCAACAGCGGAAAACATGTCTTGAAAGATAAATTGAAAACAGAGCAACAATATGGCATGGTATTTTATACAAATGTGTGTTCGTTATTTTTACCATAATATAATGTAAGATGCTTGAGAGAAGACAAACAGATGGAACCATCTTGAGAAAAGGTTAATCACATCTCGCTTAGGGATTCTTAGCTACGGGACGCTCTAATTACCCTCTTCGGCAGATAAAGATAGCATCATTTTGGCGAGATATTTGCAAAGTTTAAGGAAACTTAGCACAAAGTTCTTTTTTGTTTAGAATACGAAAAATGTATCAATCACTACAGTTTCACACGTGAGCGCCACGTTTATAATTGGATGGACAGCATTGAAAACAAAGCGGCTAAATAAACAACAACGACGTAAAATCTCCGTCTGTAATTGGAAGCCAAACACATTCAAAAACCGCCATGACAGCGTGCCATCGCGGTCATCAAACTATTAAAAGATGACGCCTTTGTTAGAAATGCTTTAGCACCCTTTACTCCATGATTTTCCTGCTAAGAAAGGACGAAAAACAGATTCTGATTGGTTTATTGGCCCTAATTTACTGGAGAACAATAGGAAAACTAAAATGTCTCCAGGGAAGGAGCGAAAGGGCAGCACGTGCTTTTCCCGACCGCTTTTGGCCGGAACGGGAATACCAGGGGTGGTTTTCGCGTGGCCGGTTTCGACCGGTAAGGGAGCCAGTGGATTAAGAGCATCTAGGTCCGCACTTTCTAATTTGTGGTTACCACCAGTTTATATATGTTTGTATCGAGAACTTGAGTAATATATTCTGGCTCTTTCGAAAATACTTAAAGTGTTTGTTATATAATCAAGTGATAGTCCCTTGAATCATTGCTTCTTCGCACATGACAAATAGAGCATACAGAGCATGTGGGATTGACAATTAAGTTTTTTCTTCAATTGTAGAATCGTTTTCAAACTCGTCCCAAAAAACCACAAAACAGGTTTTCGGCATGTATTGATATGTATAAATGTATTAGATTATTCACATGTCATATATTGGAAGCATGAAAAGTAATTGAATTCGCCATTTTGAGCTAGCAAATTTCCCAAGTACGCTCGTCCAGTGCGATCGATTCGTTGCGTGCTGCCCAGAATGTGTCCGCAGTAACAAAAGGAGACACCGTCCACAATATGAAACTGGAGCTGGATGAGGGGAAAGGGGTGACGGAGGGGCTTATAATCTATACCCAGGTGGATGATATAAACGGGAAGGCTAGCCTGACACTTCAGACTACGGAAGGGCTTGTAACCGGAATTTTACGGATATACAACGCCAATGGGCTCCTGAGAACACAGATCCCTGCTTTGGTATATCCTTCTATAACGTCAACGTCTTCGAAGATGAGATTCATTTTGAACAGCAGTATCTAGATCAATAGTGAAAGCAACTTGAACTGTACCCTGACTTAGCAGCTGGTTTCTACCTTTCCAAACGCTCCGTTGCGTAGGAGAGACTCACTGATGGCAGGATACCTGATCCGATAACACACAACCAAACATGGAACAGGAACGCTGTTTTTACTCAATGGAATGTAGTATTATGATCGCTTTTAATGGTAAACTAACTGAAATTTAAATATACCAAATGACAGCTTTTGCCTTCCGTCTCCTATGATTAATAACAAATATATTTTTCATGTGCAGCAACCTTTTTGCCACAAAGCAAAACATTGCTGTCCATCCGATGTGAAATCGCGTTAGCCTACTTGTAGCCGTACCAACCCGCCGAGGAAAAACGAGAGAGAAGGAACGTCCACGAAAAGCTGACACGAATCGTGTTATGTCGGACGTCACGCCTTTTGCGCAAAAATATATAATTGATTTTTATTGGTTAATCACTTGATCTATTCTTTCGAGAACACCTATTGGCCGAGATAGATGTAAGATGATCAGATATGTCGGGACCGGTAGCCGTCACACAAACTGAAATGGCTTTTTATCTCGCTGTACAAGACGCGCGTTTATATTCAAGATCAAAAGGAATTCAAGAAACACATTCTCTGCTGCACACAGAGGTCTACAAACTGTATTTGCTTATAAATGTCGCTCTGCGACACACGAGTTTAACCTTCAAGATCAAAACGAATGCAAAAAACACATTCTCTATGACACAACGGCTCTCTGACGCTAGACAAAGACAAATATCCGTGACATGAAAAACGCAACACAAGCTATCAACATCGTCACGGAAAACTTCAGCTTGCCTCTACCAGTGCGATTTTTCTGAGAGCTGTAGCATAATATTGCAAATATAAATGAGCCCGGAGCAAGCCACGACCGAACGAACAAAACAGGAAACGGTACGCACACGTCAGACCGTTTACATCAATATGCATCCAAATAAAGCAGTATAGAGTGCAATTCAAAAACTAGAAATAAAAAATAAACGTAGAACTACAAATGAACAAATGCCATGAACGTAGAAGTCTGTGTAGCCCTTTCACGTGTTCTTTGACGAATGGCTATATTCTGAGAGCGAGTACTGAGTACACGCTTGAAAATTCAAACATGCGAGCGAGATTTTTACATAAAAGATCGTTTTCTTCTTGTTGTTGGCCAAACATCACGCAATCCTTTGTAATTTCTCACAGTATACAATTGGAAAGGACATTGAATTAAAAAAAAAAGCACATACACGAAAATATTTGTTTACATATATTCGATAAATTATTTTGACGTCACATAACATGATTTCGTGTCAGCTTTGCGTAGACGTTGCCTCTCTCCCGTTCATCCTAGGAAGGGTGGGTACGGCTACACTTAGGCTAGTGACGCGGGAACGTGAGGAATATTAAATGAATTTTTTTCGAATTGTCACTACTCCACAACTAAACCACGCGCATCCGAAAGGCATGACGCTTTCATCCACTATCCACTTTCCATTTTCTTCGTCATACCACTCTACAGAATCAATAACTTGACCATTATGCCTTCCTCCAAAAATATATGTCTTCCCTAAAACTCGACCCAGTCCCCCAGCAGCTCGCGGGTGATTGACATTTGCCAGTGAACTCCACTGATTTTGGTGAGGACTGTAAATCTCACAGCTACTGAGAGCTGACGAGGACGTGCCTTGGAATCCACCAATCACAACTATCTTGTCTCCTAACACTGTAGCGCATGCGTACTTCCTTTCTTGTGCCATTGGACTAACCTCAGTCCACTCGTTGGTAGCCATATTTAGTTTTTCAACAGTACTTAGAGAGTAGTTGTCGTTTACACATCCACCAATGGCATACAAGTGACCTTCTAATTCGACTGCGCATAATGCCTTGCGGGCGTGTCTCATTGCTGGCCCCAGACTCCAGCTGTCGTCGTTAGGTTGGAAGCACTGTACTGTGTTTAGAGCCTCGAAGCCATCTTTCCCGCCAAGTACGTAAATCTTGACATCACACGTGACTGCTGCTGGCGCGAACGTTCGCTGGGCTAAGTCGGCCACTTGAGACCACGTGTTTGTTAGTGAGTCAAAGCGTTCCACAGAGGACCCTCGAGGGTAGCCGCCTATGCAGTACAAGAACCTTTCACAAACAACTGCAGCGTGCTCATTGCGGTCTGAATTCATGTCGGCCAGTTGATGCCAGGTATTCTTTTCTGGTAAATACGCCAAAGCAGACTTAAGTGATGTGCCTTTTGACAGACCTCCTGTAGCCACCATTACCAACACGTCTTTCTCGAGGCATTTTCTAGGCTTCAAATTCCCCCTGCCAGCTCCTTCGCAGTCTTCAAAGACAAAAGCATTGAGCCCTTCAATTAGAATCTTCATGCATGCTACATTGTTGTTTACGAGTGCTTCTCCTTCGATTTCATCTCGAACGTATTCCTTAGCCATCGAAAACAGCCGCAATCTACCGAAAAGCTTCACGAAGTAAAACTGCCTTTCTTCCATATCGTGTTTGACCCACTGCAGTACCGCTTCATATATCTGCTCTTCTCGGCTTACTACAATGTTGTCATCGGACACGAGAGTCATGAGCAATTTGTAATCCATTTCCAGAAATGCTTTCGCATTAGAAACCTGTTCAAAATTATCGCGAATCATTCTTGTTGCAGCAAGTTGAAGTTCGTCACAGTTGCAATACGTTGCGAAGTCGTACATCTCTAAACAGTTTGACACTGAGACCAGAGTGCCTAAATATTCTGTCGCCTTATGTTTTAAATCAGGAATAATCAAATAATCCGCTGCTATGATCAAATCTTTTACGTTAAACTCGTTTAAGGTAACCGTTCCGGTATAAATGTAGTCGAGGAGATCTTTCATTATATCTGGACACAAGTCAAGCTGAACTGAAGAACAGTTCTTTTCCATCAATTCTGTTGTAAACAGAGCCAGGAAATATTCACTGACGGCCGCTAAAACGCCTTTGTGAGCTGGAAATTCACGATCCTTGATGAGAAGAACAACATCGCACAAAAGCCCGTTCTGTTGTTGACTGGCAAGCTTTGACAATAGTCGATTTCTGTAACTGCCATCGCTCACTTCGTTCACTGCCATCATAGCTATCGGTTTGTTAGACCGGTAGAGAGCTAAGGCTCGATACTGCTTGAAGAGCAAAAGAATATATCAAATACACTTCAATGTTCCTTTGTTCTAACCGGTGGTAGCAGGCCTTCGCCGCATGTGGTAATTGCAAGTTTTAACACGATACACCAAGTCTTGGTTACACACATATGACAACGAGTCGGGGTTCTTGGGCACATTCAAGAGTTGTTTAACAAACCTTTTTTTTGCTAAATTATCTTATTACACTCACTCACAACGATTAGCAGCTTGTTTTACTGAATTTAAAGCGTGTATATTCTGGTGGCCAAAATGAAAAACCGAGCATACAGCCCCAGGCGATAATTCGTTAAACAAAAGGGTCTTTTGTTAAATTATTAAACTCACAGCTATTTTTACTTGCAAATAAAAAACAACTATTAGAACCCACCACTATTTTATACAAAATGATAAACCTACAGAAATAATAATAATAATAATAATAATAATAATAATAATAATAATTTAAAAATGTTTTTTTTTAATAGTAATAAAAAACCTTTATTTACAATTGAACAAACTATTTGTACTAAATTTAGTGACAATCGATTAAAAAATTTAGAAAGACTACAATATTAAAAGCGAGATGACGAGAAAAGTATTTTTATAATAATTCACAGTTAAATACTGATAAAAAATATAAAATAGAAATAATAACAATTATAATAATAATAATAATAACTAACCCTAACAACAATAACAACAATAATTTTTTTTCAAAAGCAAAATCTATTAGAGTCAACATTTTTCCGAAAGGTTCTCTAGTTCGCATAAAATACAGGCAGGAATGTCACATCAAAGAAAACATAAAAATATAAAAACTGGATAATCCTGTAGGCTGAAACCTATTTACAATTGTTTTAAAACACATAAAGTGTCCCTTTAAAAAGAAAAAAATCAATAAATAGCGCCCTCAGTGTTCTCAATTTCTATATCAATATTACGGAAGTCCCATGATTTCCGTACAGCGGATCTAGTTCCTCTGAGACAGATTAATGCGGATCTCAAAAGTGCAAAGGAGGTTCTAGCTCGTATCCATGAGATCGTTTTGGCGTAGTCCTCTCCTTTCTTGATGGCAATCGACTCTGCTAGTCTGCTGTGGTAGCTCAATAATAATAATAATAATAATAATAATAATAATAATACAGCAATAATGACAACAATAGTCTTTTTTTCAATTTTATTGGTCAAATAAATGGAGAAATAGAATCGTGGCCACAAAAGGCTCAGCTTGGGTGATCGAAATAATTTTTGATACACTTGTAAATGTTGCACGATACAAAGCATTTCGTGGAAGAAGAAATAAGAAAGCAATAATTAACTTACAAAACAGAGACAACCAATGTCTTAGATGGGCTATTAGTATCGCCCTATTCCCTGTTGGAAATGGGGAAAAACCAACAAGACCTGGCTATTATCCAACAGATCGAAACAGAAGACGGTCTTGATTTCACAGGTATTGACTTCCCAACGCCTGTTTCGCAAATTAAGAAACTTGAGAAACAAAAATCCGCATCTTGCAATAAACATTTTCGGCTGGAAATGATCATGTTATTGTTCATAGAATTAGCGAAAAATGTGGTAATGTTTCATGAATTAACTCGTAACTGAAGAAGGTAAAAAAAATCACACTACATATATATTAAAAAGACTTGGTGCACTAGAATTCAAATGCTAAACATTTCTGCCGCGAACGTGGAACGGTGTTCTTTCCTACTTATTTGACAAAGATTTCTCTGGGACAGTGTTTTGAAAGCGATACTGGTCATCTAAAGAACAAGCCGTGAACATTCTTAAAAATGAAAGAAACATTCCAGAACAAGGACGTTTACCCCCTGTGATTACTCCTAAAGGAATAAGCGCCGAAAGAGCTCAGTATCTTTTCAATGAGATTCGGGAGTTGTGATGTCCGGGCACAGTGGATCTTGTTGCACCCGAAGTCCGATAAACAACTCCTCGATTTTAACTAAGTTCATTCTATTTGTATGTAAACATTTGCACTTGGTTAAATTAAGAAATAATGATTGTATTCGTTCGATTTAAGTGAAGCATATGTGTAAAGGACATTTTTGTTCTTTTCAAGGAGATGTAATCAGTTTATAAAAGACACTAAGATAATGATAAATAGATTCTTCTTGCACCCTCTTGACAACTAACATCTATTGTTTTATTAAAAATTAATAATTTTGGGCGCACACGACACTATCTGTCATCTTGAAATATCAAATTTCCTGAGCGCGCGCGCAAATTAAAAGACACATTGTCAGTCAACCGATTAAGACATAGTCTGCCCTTCAAACTGAGCCTGCTATACAAGAAGACTATGATAAAAAAAGGGTTGAATTGAAACAACAATAGCTTTAAATAGTTGTTGAACCAGAAAACGAGCTTAAATAAAGCATTAAGGGAATTTTTTGTATTTTTCACCAAAGGGAGTGCAAAGTTTACTGTAAATAATGTCATTCCTGCCACAAATGTTGTACTTCCTTAACATTCATATGAAAGGAATTGACACAAAACTGCCGGCATGAGTTTCGAATAATATCAGTTTTGAGCAGCTTTCAGCTAGTTCGAGCATTTTATGTTTGCAGAAGTGGGAACTACTTTTAACGGTTCGTTGGAGTAACAACCTGCCTTGAACCCCAATTTAGCAAGCAGCGGAAACTCTGCTTCCAGAAATCCAGGTTAGCCGGCTGCATCAAGTAAAAAGAAAACGAATTCATCGAAATCCACGTTGAATTGGAAAAATCATTTTTCCCAGTTAAGTCTATTCGAGTTCTAACATAACGTGAAAGTGAAAATTTTCTCAATGTCGAGTATATCGTGCATTTTTCACACTAGCTGTCTTCTTACGACTTAGTACCTTGAAATGGAAAATGAGTACTCACAGTTTGGCAGAGTGCATTTTATAATTCATGTATTTGGAAATATAAAACAACTTTCTTGTTTTTTTGTGTGCAAGCATGACCCGCATGCGAGGGCTTACAAAGGTCTTTTTTCGAATTTCTCCCAAACTTTTCACCAGTGTTTTCCGGATACAAGGCGATAGAAATACCGATAAAAGGTTACTATTTTATACCAAATGATAGTTTTTGCCTTGCTTCGATTGATAACAAATATATCATTGTTTCATCCGATGTGAAAACTGGTGTAGGGAATGCTTCATTTTATTACGACAGGAGTCCCGTGAAGAATATTCATAGTTCTTGCACGAATTTTTTTCGAATTGTCACTACTCCACAACTAAACCACGCGCATCCGAAAGGCATGGCACTTTCATCCACTATCCACTTTCCATTTTCTTCGTCATACCACTCTACAGAATCAATAACTTGACCATTATGCCTTCCTCCAAAAATATATATCTTCCCTAAAACTCGACCCAGTCCCCCAGCAGCTCGCGGGTGATTGACATTTGCCAGTGAACTCCACTGATTTTGGTGAGGACTGTAAATCTCACAGCTACTGAGAGCTGACGAGGACGTGCCTTGGAATCCACCAATCACAACTATCTTGTCTCCTAACACTGTAGCGCATGCGTACTTCCTTTCTTGTGCCATTGGACTAACCTCAGTCCACTCGTTGGTAGCCATATTTAGTTTTTCAACAGTACTTAGAGAGTAGTTGTCGTTTACACATCCACCAATGGCATACAAGTGACCTTCTAATTCGACTGCGCATAATGCCTTGCGGGCGTGTCTCATTGCTGGCCCCAGACTCCAGCTGTCGTCGTTAGGTTGGAAGCACTGTACTGTGTTTAGAGCCTCGAAGCCATCTTTCCCGCCAAGTACGTAAATCTTGACATCACACGTGACTGCTGCTGGCGCGAACGTTCGCTGCGCTAAGTCGGCCACTTGAGACCACGTGTTTGTTAGTGAGTCAAAGCGTTCCACAGAGGACCCTCGAGGGTAGCCGCCTATGCAGTACAAGAACCTTTCACAAACAACTGCAGCGTGCTCATTGCGGTCTGAATTCATGTCTGCCAGTTGATGCCAGGTATTCTTTTCTGGTAAATACGCCAAAGCAGACTTCAGTGATGTGCCTTTTGACAGACCTCCTGTAGCCACCATTACCAACACGTCTTTCTCGAGGCATTTTCTAGGCTTTAAATTTCCCCTGCCAGCTCCTTCGCAGTCTTCAAAGACAAAAGCATTGAGCCCTTCAATTAGAATCTTCATGCATGCTACATTGTTGTTTACGAGTGCTTCTCCTTCGATTTCATCTCGAACGTATTCCTTAGCCATCGAAAACAGCCGCAATCTACCGAAAAGCTTCACGAAGTAAAACTGCCTTTCTTCCATATCGTGTTTGACCCACTTAAGTACGGCTTCATATATCTGCTCCTCTCGGCTTACTACAATGTTATCATCGGACACGAGAGCCATGAGTAATTTGTAATCCATTTCCAGAAATGCCTTCGCATCAGAAGCCTGTTCAAAATTATCGCGAATCATTCTTGTTGCAGCAAGTTGAAGTTCATCACAGTTGCAATGCGCTGCGAAGTCGAACATCTCTAAACAGTTTGACACTGAGACCAGAGTGCCTAAATATTCTGTCGCCTTATGTTTCAAATCAGGAATAATCAAATAATCCGCTGCTATGATCAAATCTTTTACGTTAAACTCGTTTAAGGTAACCGTTCCGGTATAAATGTAGTCGAGGAGATCTTTCATTATATCTGGACACAAGTCAAGCTGAACTGAAGAACAGTTCTTTTCCATCATTTCTGTGGTAAACAGAGCCAGGAAATATTCACTGGCGGCCGCTAAAACGCCTTTGTGAGCTGGAAATTCACGATCCTTGATGAGAAGAACCACATCGCACAAAACTCCGTTCTGTTGTTGACTGGCAAGCTTTGACAATAGTCGATTTCTGTGACTGTTGTCGCTCACTTCGCTTACTGCCATTATTGCTATCTCTTTGTAAGGCTCGGTAAGGCTTCAACAGACTTCAATTTTCCTTTGTTCTAGCCGGTGGTAGCAGGCCTTCGCCACTTGTGGTAACAGCAGGTTTTAAAACGTTGCCAAAAAACAAAATGTCCCAGTCACCGCACCGGTTTATCGAGGTTTGCTGTTACTTTGATTAGCAAGTTTTCACAAGAGATGTGTCAATTTTTGATACATATTGCATGAAACCTAAGCCTTCTCTCGCCCTGTTTTCTATTCCTTGCCAGTGTTCCCCAAGAACGGATTCTCTTTCATTTTTTTATTTCATGGCGTACACTCGGTGAGTCCACCTGAAAAAGCTGAAAAAGAACCGTTTAAAAGACGATTGTGTTTAGAAGCTAGATCGTGGAACCTCACTATGCAATCGCTTCCGATCGCAAAAAGACGGAAAATTAAACTTTTCTGTTTTCTTTCCTGCAGGGTGCGCACCACGTTCTGTTTTCTATCATGCCTCAATGCCGAGGTTATGTTGAGCAAGCCTTTGATGACCTTCAGTTTTTTTAATTATAAATACTTTACGATACTCTATAACAATCAATCGACTGTATTTTCACGAGTCTAGTGATTATAATGGCTTATGGACTACAAATCACTATGAAGTGATACTCATTTTTGTACAAAAAATCGGGAGGGTGAAAAGAATCTCAGCTCTACGGTACCATAAAAGGTAAATTCTCTAACAAGATTACATACGACTACATACCGATAATTTTTGTATTCGTAGCAACTTCTCGAAACTTTCGATGGAGGAAGAACAGAATCAAGAAAATTACAAGACAAGTCACAAGTCTGTGAAAGCCTTGTTGTTTGTATTTGTTGACACGCAACGCTATCTGCACGTGCAGCTTTATTAAAACAGCGCGCGGCTATGCGCTAAGATTTTATTCTATCATGAATATTAGCCTGTTCTGCGCTTCAGTTAGTGGGGAACGGCGCCATTTTCCTTCGTGCCGTTCCCCACAAATCGGCACTAACTGAACGCCTTGAACGGGCCATGTATGATATTTTAAATATCAAATCAGAGTTGTCTAGACTTTTCTCGCGGCAACTTCGCTTCGCGCTCGACGGACTAAGAAAAAAAGAGACTGCCCGTAGTCTATTTGCCACTGTTGTAAGACGTTTCGTCTAATTCTAAGCCTTCATTGGTTGCAGTACGAGAGCGACTTCGTTACGCACAATTTAAAAACCGTAGCGCGAGGCTTGCGCGCTTGGGAGGTCGCTTGACCGTAAAGACATAAAACGCGCAGATGTTACAATTTTAGCCTAATTTTCTCTCTGCCAAAAAATCAGCATGGTTTGTTGATCCTAGCAGTATGCAGACCTATGCAGGGCTGGGTACGTGTCAAAAATGAACCTAGAAAATAGGGCCTAAGTCACGAAGGTCACCAATCGTCCTCCGTAGCTCAGTTGGTTAGTGCGCCCAGCTGGCGTCAGGGAGGTCAAGGGTTCGTATTCTGTCGGGACTCAGATTTTTCCTTTGTCCCGCGCTAAAATGGACCTTTCATCTTTACCATTTATTCACCGAGCTTTATAAAGCTTACAATCTTTTCATGTAAGCACAATTACTGAACTTGGCTGGATCTTGGTGTGGATCAGGATTAGCAAACTCAATAAATAAAAGAATAAAGGTGAGGGTCGACAAAAGTGTTCTCAAATCCTAACATCCTGCCTGTTTTTGCTTGTCAATCCCGCTATCCCGCCCTTAATTACGTCCGAATACCGATCCCGCCAAATTTTTCAACGAGCTTCTTTGTAAAATCTTAACTTAAATTGGTTTTTCAAGGTTCTCATCATCGTCACTTGGGACCGTAACATTATCCCGCTTTCGCCCTCATATCAGGACCTTTATGAAACCGGACACAACTACAAAGACTTTCCACTGAAATGCCGTATCCCGCTAGTTTTTCTTGATGATTCTCACATCCCGGCCGCCCAAATCACGAAATCCCGCTCCCGCTCGGTAACGAAATTTTCGCTTCCCGCTCGTTTTAAAAATTAGCCAAATCCTGCATCCCGCCACACTATTGTGGTCCCTCAAAGGTGACAGGGTGATAAAACAGCTTTTTGAAAAATTGAACTGGAGGAAGCATTATCTATCAGGAAGAGTAATGCAACTTTCAATTTTCTGACATTTCTCGATCCAGGAAATAAGTGATGTCTCACTTGGTCATGGGTAAAATATATTTATCCCATTCCCATTTTTGGCATTTTTCCCATTCCAGGTGACCAAATCCCAGTCCCAGTCACCCAAATACCATTTTCCCAGTGCAAAAACAGGCCAGTCCCAGTTCTCATTTTACCCCTTCAGGATCTTCTATAATGCAACTGGACACAGATTTGGCCAAAACTTTTGCACGAGCTGACAGCTTGGCTAGCGTGTTGAAGGTTTCAACACTGAACACACAGTTATAATAACAACGCTCGCAGCTAATGAAAAACACAATAAAGAAACTTTGGCCCATAAACAAGATGCCCTGGGATACCGTACAAATTGATACAAAACAAGAGCTTTAGTGAGACAGGTGAAGCAAATTCTGTCTCTTGGCTTTAGGTCTGTCATTGATTTACAACATTGATGTTATGAACACAATTATTTAAATTAGATAGCTAGTTAGATTAATTTAATTCTATATTGTAAAGTCCTGAAGGAAATACCATGTCTAAATAAAGATTTTACCTTACCTTTTTACCTAAACACAGGTAGCAGTTCAGCTCAGAGACAGAGACAGACAGACAGACAGACAGACAGAGATGTTTTATTTGGAGTCTTATACAATAAATAGTATTTCGACTATGGATTCCAAATAACTACAAATTACGAACAACAAAAACATATATGGCTAATAAGCTAGAGTATTTACTTTTTGCCGTCTTCCCTTTTCCTTTTTTCAAAGCATTCAAACATATGTTTTGTTATTAGTTTTTGTATTTTAGCGTTTCCGCTAGGGGGGTTTATTAGAAACATGAATATTTTGTTAGGCGACATTCTTGCTTATTTTTATTCTATATTCTTTTTCCAAATAATCTAGTAACGAACATCGTTTTTCCTGGTAAGCAGGGCATATATTTAGAAAATGGTATTCGTCCTCCATTTCTATTTTACAGATTAGGCAAATTCTTTCTGCAGGTTTCTTAAACAGTCTCGAATAACGTCCTGTCTCTATGGCTAATTTGTGGTTGCTAAGTCGCAGTTTTGTTAGAGCTATTCTGTGTTGTGTATTGGTAACCTGATATAGGTAGTCTTCACATTTGTAATTGTCTATCATTTTGCCCAACCCTTTATCCCTCAGTGGTAGTGCGATACAGGTTAATACATGTAACTCCACTCCAATGACACACTTGAATTACCGGTAGTCTGCCTTTCCAAACAACAGCTGGGCCACCTCTCTGCTGTGGCAAAACACTGCATTATTTGGTAAATCGACTACTTCCTTCCTTTCTTTTGGCTGACAGCTAGAAGGTCTCTTTCTCGACTTATCTCCCAAGAGATAGTTAGGCCTTTTTCTGCTTGTGTTGTTCATCAATGCATGCCTTGAAAGCTTTAACATAATCCTGGCATTTTCTCCAGTCTTTATGTTCATCCATACAATCCTTTAAAACAATACATACATACATAAGCAAAAGAAACATGCAGGGGGTTCATTAAGAGCCAGGCACCAGGCAAATTGACCGGCCGTGAACAAGACTTAGCCATGACTTTGCCCGGCTGTTTTCGTCTTTTCTACTTAATTTCTTTTATAAGAAAAACTAAAAATGTCCAGCTGAAAAACCCTACTGACCTCCTGCACACAGACTATAATGGGCAAATGTCATCTGTATTTCCCTGGCGTAAGTAAACAAAAGTGATCTGCTGTAACTAATCTCGTCCCCAGGGCTAGCTTTTTGGTAAGCATCAAGAACACGGTGGTGCTGACCAAAAGTAAAACGGGCTATGGGGACGAAATAGTTTTGTTACAAATTCCCGTGGCATGCCCGTGGGCCGACCGCTGATACCCGCATAGGAATCTCGCAGCTGGGTAAAGTGCTGCTGTACACCTGTGTACACGGGAGGCGCTCACCATTAAAGCATAATGAAGGTCTGCACATCCTGACTTCTTTATCCTAGTATCAAACGGATCTTCTTCTTCCTCCTCCTCTTCTCCTTCTATTTCGCCTTGTCGTTTCTCCGCTTCCTCTTTTTCCTGTTGTCTATGCCCATGGAACGATCTTCCGCCATGATGTGACATGATTGTTAATTAAATACTTTGTGTAACCGCAAGTGAATTGTCTTTTCAAACATATACCGCTAGTAACGCGGGCTCAAAAAGTGTAATAAACATGGCGGGCCTGCAGTGTTTTGGTTGTGGACAAGAATTTGGCTTCTTCAGACGAGAGGTCAGCTTTCAGATAATTTATTTTTAGTAAAAAATATGGGAGATAGCGTTGCCCATTGCTTCGATCTTCCCTCTACAGCTTAATTTATTCGTTGTGGCTAAATGTCCGGCTGCCAGGCACGGTCTAAAATAGACTAATGCACCTATCAAAATTATGTTAGGAGGCAGGGCATAGGGCAGGCATTTGATATTTGTGAAAAAATTGTAGTCAAATTCCCCAGGGCTTAAATTTTGTGTCAAAAGTACCAAAAAATCCCCACTCAGGGTAGCACAATTGTGATCAAACTAGTCTGACCCCTAGTCTGACCATCGACAGAGTGAAAATAATCTGGAACAAATTTAAAACACAATTATTGTCTTTAATAATGTTTTTTTAGGAACGTTCTCAAAACGTACCTGCAAACTTTTACAATAGTTGCTGACGTTTTGAATTCTCGTTTAAACATCTTTTCCACTGTTGTGACATAGTTTGAAATGGATGGAGAATCACGTTCAAGAAAGTACTACTTACTCTTGGTTTCATTTGTTATTAGACAACTAGCATGCAGCCAATTAAAACCGTCTATTCTAATAAAAGTAATAATTATAATAATAATAACCTTTATTTGAATGTCAAATGTATCTAGCACTGACGTACTAATTAGGGACACTGTAAAGCACAAATGAAATGAAATTATATTATATTATAAATAAATCAAATCAAATCAAATGTAAATGTTGTAAATCAACTGTAACTAGTAACTACTAAAATAGTAAAATAGCTTTCAAACCTGTGTTCATCATATCCAGGAGCTGGCCCAAGATAAGAAATAAGGAATAAGGAAAAAGGAATAAGTTGTAATAAGATAAACAGTACAGCACGAGCATTATTATTATCAATATACATGGCCAAATTAAAATCCGGCCTAGTCAAAACACACGCTGTGCGGTGTGCGGGCCGTAACGGCGCTGAAACTGATTGGTTCGCGCAATGAATTTGAACCAATCAGATTATGTTCAGACCGTTTGACGTGGGAAAACCGTCAAGGTACGTACGAGCAAACAGCAAGCTTTGAAGTTCAGTTTCACACAAATCAAATAGTTTTCAGAGAGAAAAATCAGTCTACTTGCTATAAATGGGAAGAATGCAGACAAAAAATTCGGATTTAGACTTGAAGATAGGCTAGAAGCAAAAGCACAGTCCAGAAGAAACAAAGAAAGCAAGTTCTTGTCGTCTTTACAAGAAGCGAAACATCGTTCACTTGATTCCAACAGTTGAGCAAAATTAGCTCGGCTGAAGTACTGCATGAATTTTACACCGATGATCAACTGTAAAATGTAAGTTCGTTAAATATTATGATTATCCATGAGTTCTTAACTCATTGGCGATTATTTTCAGAGACATCATAGCTATATCCTCTAAGCTCTACACCTGTTCAAAACATATCGGTCCGGCTTTTACAGTTATAACATTTTCAGTGTGAAGTTCTTACTTGTATTCTTGAAAACTTTACTAAATTTTTTAGTTATCAGGATGTTATTTGGCCTTGTATATTGATAATAATGAAAATAAATTGACTTTTATTGGGAATATTGTTTATTTGAACCCTTGCAGTGTCATTTGTGTCCCTTGTTCTTCACACTCGGGCCACAAATGACACTACGCGGGCGCAAATAAACAATATTCCCTCAAAAAGTCACGTTGTTCCCTTATTATACTCATTACTGTAATAATACATCTATGCAATTCAGTAAAAACCCGCATGTAAGAGCCTACATTTTTTGCGTTCCATCCATGCTTCCAACACAGCTACATCGCATGCGTGAAGCGGGAACAATCGTCTGGGCACCACCTGCAGTCTCTTCCAACGTAATCATATGGCAAAAACAGCCCAAGTACGGACGAAGAGAAAAAATCAAATTACCCTACCCCGGGGACAACAAAGTCTGTCAAAAGCCCTACCCACGGGCCAAGAATGACGATCAAATCCCTGCCCTATGCCGTGCCTCCCCCCACCGGCTTAACATTGATAGGTGCATAAATGCCCGGCAGTTGCAAAGTTTTACAGATTTGCCATTGAAAGGTTCTTTCAAACTTCTTGAAAGTATTAGAGGTTGCTTTAGAAATGTAGAGTGATTCCAAAAATTGTGTCTGTTTTCTAGTTGGCAAAATATCCGAACTTGGGCATACTGTAGAATTGCTACGTACTCGACACTTAGAAATTGTGGCTTATACCGGCAGGTAGAAATATTCGACGAATTCCTACAAAAAGCCTCGCTGAAATCTATTAAGATGGTTGCTTGCAAATGCTAAGAGATTCCAAAAAGTAGTGTGGTTTTGTAGTGGATGAATTCCCCGGGCTTGTGCATACCATAAAATCGCCAGATTCTCGACACTTAACATTTCAGACTGCTGGGTACGGTCTCAAATGGACTGCCCGAAAGGAGGAAATTTAACCGAATTCCAACAGAAAACCCCATTAAAACCCATTGAGAGTATTTGATGTTTGTTTGGAAATGCTAAGTGGTTTTCAACTCCATCTTGACGGATAGGCAAAACCGTCAGAAATGTATACATTTTTTGTATGGGAATCTGAAGGGAAATAACTTTTTTAAAACTTGAAGTTTGCAAAATTTATGAATCGCAAGGTTAAAATATTAAGCAGAAGATTGTATTCACCAAGTTTGAAGGATATAGCTGGAACAGAAGACGCTTGATTAAATTTTTAAATTCCCATATATCTGTCTATAATTTTTTTCCTGCAAACCCTGTCAACCTATCCAAAAATGGAAAATTAAAAAAATAACTGAGCGTCTTCTATCCCAGCTACATCCTTCAAACTTAAAATTCTGATGGCTTTGCCTACCCATCAAGATGGCATTGAAAACTGTGATAAGGTCTTTTTAAGTTTGCTTGATCTAAGCTTCTTGAATTCATTAATTAAATTCATGAACATAAAAACCAATCAATTGGCAAAAGTCGTTGCATTCATAACTTTTTGATACCCAATGAAAACTCAGATGAAAACCACGTGCTTTGTATCACATATCCAAATCACTCATGGTTTTCATCTGTTTGATCATTGGACATCAAGATTCATGCATGAAAACAAAAGAAATTAAACACAACTAAAACATTTGAATCAGAAAAAATGATAACAGCAATTTCTAAAATACAGATAGAGTTGGATGCCATGTACTATTCCATAAAACAGTCCTTGGTGGATATTTTTCTTCCAACGTTTTTCTCCACATGCATGACAAATTTTGTAAGATAACAAAGTTTTTCAAAACTCCAAACATGACATTTTTTAATACACGAGTCGAGAGCTTCGCAACCTTTTGTAAACCATAATCCTTAAATAGGCGTCCTGGCTCTAAACTTATGGAATTTTTAAACAGACAAAGTAATTCACCATTTGTTAAAAATAATTAAACGCCAACTTGCTCTTATAAGTTGTTGACATGTGATTGCTTTGTTGACCGGCAATTCTCTTCTTCGTATACTGTTTTCAACTTGCCAAAATTTGCTGCACCCTCTTCCCTTGCATGCAAACACGTTCTTGTGGAAAAGGCAAATACTTCACACTGCATAATTTCTTATAATAATTTGTTCATTTGAGAAGACATGTCCAAAACTTGGGCTTTGTGCTTCATCACTGTTCCAAACACCTTGAAACAATAAAAGCACTGGCCTTCAGCCTCATGCTTTCATCTGTTTTTCGGTGTTTGGAACCAGTGATGAAGCACTTGCCCTCATTTTTGACATATTATTTCTCAAGTAAAGGTATGTACTGTGAGACACTAACTTATTAACTAACTTCATGTTTTTACATTTCAGCATGGATGCAAAAAATGTGGGCGACTGTTTTGTTCTGGCTGTACTTCCCATTCAGTGATTTTACCGGACAGTGGCTCAAAGAAAATGAAAGTTTGTGATCAGTGTTTCAAGAATGCAACAAGGTTTAACTTGCATTCATAAAGTAATTATTTGCTGAATGAGTCAAGCTGTCACACGCTTGTCAACAATAAAAAATTGTAAATCTTTAATGGTACAAAATTATGCCAGGAATAGAAACACACATGATACAAATAAACACATTATGGCATTGCAAATAAGATTGTCATGGTAAGTTTCTAGATGGCGATCTCTTTGCCATCCACTATAAACTTTAAATCAAATCCTTCAGACTTTAAAAAAAAAAAATGTTTGAGTATACTTTTTAAACATTAATGGGTTGTCAAGGTGGCATGATGTATAAAATAAGGATACAACATATGCTGTCAAGAGACTAGAATATTGCCATGACAAAACTTCAGGAGCTTTAATATGACCTAAAGTACCCATGAATGAGTGAAAGACCGAGATCAATTCCGAGACAGTACAGACTGTACATCAAATGTTACTCTGGTCTAAGTTATTTTTCAGCTCTCTCAAGGTTACATTATTTAAATACTGTATTTCCAGAAACGTTGAGAAGGAATCCCAAACTACAGTCCACAATAATTTGAATGACTTAAATAAGGACACTGCTTTACTCGGACCCAATCCCAGCAATTTTCAGGTAACTAACAAATAGACGTGACCTTGTTGTGGTACGTCCTCTAATCGACCATGGATTTCTTCATCACATTGTCAAAGTTTGGATAGCTCGCGAGGCCGCCGCCGAAATGATTACACGAAGACTTGCTTTCAATTCACAAAGTAAAAGTGCCAGCGAACCGATTCGAAACTTAAAGAACCGCAAACTTCAAGTAACTCAAAGCCAAACTGTAGAAACAGAATTTTAACAACTAACATTTATTCCATTTGGAAATTCTCAAAAACCAGATGAATTAATACAAAATTCTGTCCATTCGCTGTGCCTCAGCAGAACACGGCAAAAATAAACAATCCCTTCAATGAGTTTCACGTCAACCTTTTTGGATGATTTGCCCTTTTAAGGAGTCCCTTTGGATGCAATTTGTTGCTTATTTCTGAGAACTAACAGCACCAAAGACTGTAAACTAATTTTTCGACCACGAACATTAGCCAATGAGCACGAGAGAATTTCTGCAGTTATGGTAAAAACACATGTAGATCACCACAAAAAATTATAACGAAGTTTGTTGTTTTTCTCTCAGATTAAGGTTTGAGAGATTAAGTTGCCTAACATTTAATAAAAAACAAATTAGAATAAGATTGCCTATTTAGAAGCCTTAAAGTTTACAACTACTGATCTCAAATTGCATTTTCAGTTATATATATGTAACTTTGCAAGTTGGTTTTCTTGTATCTCATTCAGACAAACAACAATGCAACAACTGGAAAGGTCACAACCAACATATCTACCTCAGCATCTTCAGCAGATGAAAACCTCTCAGCTGATCCTGATGATGCAATTAGGAAGCGACTGGCAGAGTTGAAAACAGATTATTTATGTACAGGTAAGATTTTAAGCAGTTGTAATATGATAAGATTGCAAGGATTAACAAGGTGAAAATAAGTAAATTGTTTTTATCTCAAATGGCTTCAATAATTGAAAACAGAACCAATTCCAGAACAGAATTACATGATTGTGTTGCATTACAATACTTGTATAAAAAAAGTTCAAATGTACATGTAATGGCTGAGTTCTATGATTGCTTTTTTTTTACCGTAATGATTTTAACCATTTTTATTCATAATTATTGTTAGCATACATGTTTCGAATTTTAAACACATAATTAAGTCTGAAACTCAAACTTCATATCCAACGCGGGCTCATGGAATAATTGTTATTTATCCAGACTTGTCTTTAATTCAACGAAAAAAGATCTTGTGGATATGGAAATTGTTGATGCTAACAGAAGATATTTCCTTGATCTTTTAACAGAGAACTCTCCAAGGGCGACAGTAACAGACCAGGAATTAGGAGAGAGGTTTGAGAACCTCACTGGCAGAAAAGCAACATCAATGCAAAAATCTAATGTAATTACATTGCATAAAATAATATATAGTTAATATGTAACCCAAACTGGCTCAAAGCTGCCAGCTGTTATCTCTGGCTTCTGTAGCATGAAGCAGTTAGGTGCACTGCTCCCCCCTGGAGGGGGTGCTAGTCCATCGCAGATTACTCCTTGGCATTCTGTGAGGTTTCCCTAACAATTCAGTGGTACCCATTTATACTCCTGGGTGGAGAGAGAGAGAGACACTGTGAGAGTAAATTGTCTTGTCCAAGAACACAATGTATTGACCCCAGCTGAGATTCAAACACAGGCCACTCAAACTGCAGTCCAGCACACTAACCGTTAGACCACCGCACCTCCCACTATAAATATAATATGTAATTGTATAATCCCAGTAATTCAAGTGTAAAATTGTTTTATGTTTGAAGTCAATTGATTTTAGGAGGGAGGCACTATAAGATTAAAAGTGCCTTGTCCAAGAACACAACACAGTTACCCTAATCAGTAGACGTTTATCCCAGAGCATTTAATCTGGAGTCTAACACAGTTACAGTTAGACCACTGTGCCTTCATGTTCAGATACTGTAAACTGCCGCTTATTAGCACCCCCTCCCCGGTTATAGGTCCATCTACCTGTCTGTCTGTAAACAAAAAATGCATCTGATTTAAGTCTCTTCTACCAGGAATAAGCCCCCTCCCCATAAATTTTTTTTGGACTGATAAATTTTATTTATTATGAGATTTTAAAGCTGATTAAAAATCAGTACATTCAAAACATATTTTGATATTTTCAATACAGCTTTTCTAATCCAGTTATGAGCCCCCTCAGATGTAAGCCCTCTTAAAACCCCTAATAAAGTTCTGTAAGCTCAGGGCTTATAAGCGGCAGTTTACGGTATGACAACGTTAACTCTGAATATTTATTTTGAGGAAGCACTTCATAGATTGCCTCCTTCCATTTCCCTCACCCCCTCTTCAAGTTTTCATTTCAGTCTTTGGTTTTAGATCAATACTTTCCAGCCAAAGAAATCCGAAGTGGAAGAGATGAATGATCTAATGGAACAAATGATGGAAGAAACCAAGCTTGATGAGGATGATCCAACAAGTGCAGCTGGAGTTACAGACAAGGAAATTGAAGAGAGGCTAGCAAAACTTAGAGATATTGATCCAAGTAAGTTATTAAGGGCTAGTGGTACAAGCATTGTATGGAGAATTGTGCACACATTGCATGCCTATTTTTTTTTTTTTGATTGTATTTATTTTTACATTTTTACATAATTATATTCATATGTAGTTACCTTTAGAGGACCCTTCTGTAAGCCACTCTTTTTGTGATGTTGGCATCCTCAATAAAGATTAACTTATAAAAAAAATATATAAAAATTCAGCATTATAGGCATGCAATGTGTGTGAAGCCAAAGTAAAGTTGCATCTTCCAGTTCTGTACTCTGGCCATGGAGACACTGTCTCAGGCATTTATTTTTGGTTAGTTTGGGAATGGTAAATTGGCATTTGCATCTTTCTTCAATGATCGAAGCTAGGATTCAGAGATTAAGCTCTTTACCTTCTTGATAATTTTCAAGGTCTACACTCCATGTTTTCTCACTAGTCTTCACCAACAAAATCCTCTAGCAGTTAAGGATCAAGTGGACAGTGATAGACCTTTTCTAATAGCATATAAATTCTAGTGTCCTTATTATAATTATATGAAGCAGTTGTATTACATTTACCTGGATGGATGCTAACTAGTCCATCACTGGTCAGTTGGAGTCCCAACATTCTCTGCCGCCAGCCTAATAGTTAGTTGGTACCAATAATTTATACTCCTTAGTGAAGAGAACACCTAACTGGGGCCACGGCCAACAGGATGCGATGCCATTAAAAGTTATTGACAGTGTTATTTACTTGTCTGGTAGGTCTAACAAATCAACCCAAAGCTTGTGAGTTTGATAGTGATGAAGACGATGAAACAGCAACTAAAAGATATCTCAAACAGGTATGTTTATTTCAGTTTATCAGAGTATAAAACATAGAAAAAGCGGGTTTTATTGTTTTTCATCAGCTTTACTCTAGTGAAAATTCGCAAGGGATGGCGGCCAACATTTTCTATGAAGAAATTCCGGACGAAATTCTGAGTTAAGCTGCAGAAATTGTTGAAGAAGCTTCTAAGTTCGAGAGGAAAGTAGGAGAAGCGAAATTAAATTGCTTCAGTTTATAGATCGTGCATGTTTTGTTTTTTTTACTCGCGGCGTATAAAATCTATATCATAAAGCAAATGAAGAAGCCTAAACCATATATTATACAGTCATAAAACACTCCGGACATTTGAGAACACTCAATAAATGTACAAAACACTCGCTTGCGGCTCATGTTTTCTACATTTCCGTCATGTTCTCAAATGCCCGTTGTGTTTTATGACAGTGTATTACATGGCTTAGGCTTCTTTATTTGTTAACTATAGTTTTATCAGCTCTGGACTTTCTTTTGAGCATTCCCAGCAAATAAACACTAACTTTGCTTATAATAAGCCAGTTTATATTGGTACCTCCCGCTCCCTTTCCCAGCTACCCTCGCTGAACATTTAGCCAGGCCTATCAGCCCAGTAACAAAAATGTTTTCCCCGCTAATATATATGTTTTGATTTCATTTCAAGTTATAATCAATTAACTACATACCTCGAACAGTTCACAGGACGACCTTTGAGTCCAACTAGCTGATAGCTGCCACTGCTTAACTCTTAACTCCAGCTTCTGTAGCATGAACAAAGCTACTTTGAGTATTGCTACACCCCCCCCCCCCAACTGGGAGTATTGCTACAACCTCCCCTCCCAACTGGGAGTATTGCTACACCCCCCCAACTGGGCGTATTGCTACAACCTCCCCCCAACTGGGAGTATTGCTACACCCCCCCAACTGGGAGTATTGCTACAACCTTCCCTCCCAACTGGGAGAATTGCTACACCCCCCCCCCCCAACTGGGAGTATTGCTACAACCTCCCCTCTCCAATTGGGGATATTGCTACACCCCTCCCCCAACTGGGAGTATTGCTACAAGCTCCCCCCCAACTGGGAGTATTGCTACAACCCCCCTCCCCAACTGGGAGTATTGCTACAACCTCCCCCCCCCAACTGGGAGTATTGCTACAACCTCCCCCCCCCCCAACTGGGAGTATTGCTACAACCACCCACCCCCAACTGGGAGTATTGCTACTCCCACTGCAGGTTACTCCCAGTTCAAAAATTAAAAACGCCATCTAGACATCTGGGATAAGGAGATTTTTCTGCTGGGTAATGTTGGCTCATATGTTCAAATTTTATTTTCCTTTGTTCCAAACTCATTATCATACATGTGTACATTACAATACCCAAAAACAAAGGAAAATATAATTTGAACCAAGGATTAAATTGAACCAGAACAGTTACGCTCACTTGTTTTGACAGGTATTAGATGAAGCAGCTCTGGAAATAAAAACAGATAACATTGATTTTGGTAAGTATATTTTAATGATAATTAATATGAACATTTATTGGTGCTGCTGATCATGAGACATTGAAAAATAGACTTGCATATTATTCATGTATAATTACAATAACAATAAAAAAACAACAAAAGCAAATGTTCAACGTTCAACATTATACAGGTAAGTTAACCTCAAGAGCTGTAGAGGGCATTAACATCATCCCATTTAAAGGCCATTTCCAGTCCGTACTGCACAGTCTTGGGATTTGTTTAAATTTCTGTTTTGAATTTGTTGAGACGTTACACTTCGGTAACTGTGCTCATGAAGTTTTTGAGTCTGCCAATACGGATCGTTTCATTTGGGAGTTCACGATGAGCTGAAACGTCGGTTTGGAATATTGCCAAGGCTGTCTATTCTTTATCGGATGTTAGTAATGAAGAAAAAGGTAAGTTTTTACCCATAATTTCATTTTGATTGTTTACATTTCATTGTGTGAGGCTTGATAAACATTGCAAGCAGAGATTGTGCAGTACGGACTGGAAATAGCCTTTAAAGAATTGAAAACCTATTATTAATAATTTGCCGCTTACCGGTAGTTTCATACAGGTTTTCTAAAAAGAAAAAAATCATCTGTGTGTAAATTAAATTTTATTTAATTTGATCTCTTTTGTATGAATTAGGCGATAGTGGCACTGGCAACTCTAGCAACTCTAGAGCTCAAAAGGCAGCGAAGTCAAAGGTGTGTCTAAATTCTAATATTATTATGCTTTTTACTCAAAAGATTCAATGAGGTCACTGTCTATAGCCTTTGTAAGTTCCCATTAAAGTCAGTGAAAGAAATTCCTGGTAAATTTTCATTGTCACAGATGTTTTATGCACAACTATTTAGTATTATTTTATCATTTGATTATAAAACCCGAAAACTTCATATACATGTGGCAACACTGAGGACAAGACCAATGAAAAAGTTCAAATTTTGCGGTTGTCTTGATCATTTTAGTTTGTCTGAAGCTCACTTTGAAAAAGATCATGATGGCGTGCCCAGGTTGAGTGTTTCCTATCAAGAACTTTTCGGAAATTATTATATCTGGGGAACACAACAAGGGAATTTTTAAAGACAATTAAGAGGAACGCTTGTCTTGTACCAAGATGCTCATGGAGAGTTTTGGCAGGGGGCAAGTCGATTAAAGATGCTAAAAGAAAGCTCAATTTAAAGCAACACAACTTCTCTGTTTTCCCATGTTGTCCCTATAAATTTCTGTGTTGAACCTGAAAGTTCCTGCAAAGGAAAAGTGCTGCTCCAGAGGCAGAGTGAATGCTGAATTATGTGATGAAAATGACAAAAACGAGAAGACAACAGACCAGACCAGTATAGTTAGCTAGACAACATGAAGAGAACATCAGTGAAGTAAATTTAATTTTCAAACTAAAGAAAAGGTATTCTGGGAGCATTGTCTTCCTTGAAAAGCCCCTAGATTGCTATGTATCATAAGACGGCTGCAAGATATTATGACTTCTGTAAAGGTCTAGCCAATCTGTTACCATCTCAGAATTCCATAAGGCTGTCATTGGTTCTAATAATTACTATGATCACTCTTTTTTTAAAGTGAGCTGCTGTCAGAATTATTCTCCAACTGAAGAGTTAACGATAAGTTTTTAATTCCAAATAATTCAAAACATTTGACATATTCACCCCCTCTTTGTCAAACTTGTTAGGCTACAGATGCTTCAAGCGAGCTCAGTAGCATTTTCAGTAAGGATTACGAAGCAGACAGTGACGATGATGAGCTACCCTGGTGTTGTATATGCAATGGGAATGCTGTAATGAGATGTCATGGTTGTGATGATGACTTGTATTGTCGAAGGTGCTACAGGTATGTAAGTATAGGTAATCACATGAGGCCGAGAAAAATTAAGGATTAATATCACACATGTTTTCAGAAGTTGCAGAAATTGCCCGAGTCAAGCAGCGACGAGGGCAATTTCCACAACTTCTGAAAACACAAGTGATATTAATCCTTAATTTTAAGAGGAAACATGTGATTACATGTTTATGACATAGAGGGCAAAATTTTCTGAAAGCCTTCAAAGCGCAAAGCTAATCTAGCGAGCGGAACGAAAAATGCTGAAATCTTAATGTACCGTAAGTCGTGAAAATAAAAGAGTAACAAGCGTACAGGCAATGAGCGAAGAAAAACATAACTTTATTCACTTGTTTGCAAGATTTCCGCTGCGAACTGGTTGACATGTCAATTCTCAGACATCGATAGCAGGAAACGACGAGTCCAAACCAGCCAAACTTGTAGAGATAATTTCTCTTGTTCAAGTTAACCATCTTCCTTCTCTGAACAAACTCTATGCTCCTTGCTGTGAGTTGCATGTCTTAAAAGCTAAACGAAGAAGTTTGTTGGCCGCCATCGCCATGAATGAATTTCGCCGAAAACTCGCCAATTTTCTAGCTAATGGAAGTTTTCCAATCTTCAATAAAAATATTCTTTTGTTTGCTGAGATTAAACTTTCTCCATTTCGTTTTAAGCTACCACATGGATTCCATTCATTTTTCACCAAATAAATCGGGAAACTGAAGCAAATTCCGAAGTGACGTTCAAGCGAGTGCTCTGTGAAATTTTTTCTCAAAATCCCGCTCAACCAATTTGACAAGTTGTGAGTTTGATGAAAAACGGGCAAGAAAGCCAATCTGTTGCTCAAAGTTGACCCGTGCTCTACTTTTCGCAACAAATTTCTTCAACCCACAACAAATGTTTTTGTTGCACGACAAGTTGATCACGCAAGGTGAAAAATGAGAAACATTGACCAAAACTTGCAGTGAAACAATGTTGCGCAACAAGTTGAGGGTTTTTGTATCTCGTCTTTCACCGCCTTAACCATCCTTTGTTCTGTTCCTACAGGGAGGGGCACAGTCGGGAAGATTATGAAGACCATGACATATCAGAGTACAGGCCTCCAAGAAAGAAAAGATGACCTGCAGAATATTCCTTCTGTCATGTGCTTTTATTTCTGATTAGAGATTATAAGGGCATTCAAATGCATGCACCATAATATTTATTATTAAAGGGGCATAGGGGTTTACAGTATTGCAGTACATTTTGATAATTTAAATCTTCACATGATTGTGGTATTGCATTATTACCTAGCCCCGTAGTCTGAAGTATCAGACGTCTTCTCGCCCTAATCCCCTGAGAGCGAGAAGATGTCTGACACTTCAGACTACTAGCCCCACAGTATGCAGTTTTTTCGTCCTTTTGGCTGACAACATTCAGTGAGAAGATCGTTCATGGTATTGTCACTATGGTACCGATGCTCTGTGCTCTCCTGTCTAATACATTAGGCAAAATGCATGCTCCATTATCAGACACAAATGTTCATCATTTTATTTATGTACTATGTATGCTATCTGTGTCAAAATAAAACTGTTGGTTTGAGAGACAAGAGGAATTATTATTCATTATAAGGGCTCATACTTCCCATGATTTTTGTTCTGTGTATGTACACTGTCTAGGAGGTTGAACAAATACAGTTTTCTTTTCATGAAAAATTAACAAACAAGTCTTCAATTACTTTACTGTCAAGCTACCAAAATGCATGGGTATAATAATTATTATGTTGAGATAGAAATGATGGGTGCAACTTCAAGTGTGAAGCATGGCCAATTATAAATGTTGTATCTGTATTTCATGAATGTTTGACACAACATTTCAGCATTTGCCAATTTTTCTTACAGTATATGGTATTGCAGTATTGGTTACCCCCCCCCCCCCAATGTCTCCTTGATTAAAGAGTTAATGAAGGCATGTACATTTGTAAAAAAAGAAACATGAAAGTGTTGCTTAAATATTGTACACTGTAAATATGTAAATGTTTAAGGAGTTTTTAGCATGTTTACCACATTGTTAATTACAATTATCTCAGTAGTATGATGAGGCAGACCTCTACTTCTACCCAAACTACCTTCCAGTTTCATCTTGTAGCTTGAAGCTTTGATCCAACAATGTTTACTTTAAATAGCTGTATACAGATGAATATGTAACAATATTTTGTTGAATTGAATTTGCATCAGAATAGAGCCCTGCATTTTGACCTTACTTCAAATGTGCAGTGCATTCTCTATTATTAATGCAACAGCACTGCAACATTGTTTTGCAGTGATACAGTTGTATACGTAAATTTCGTGAAGTTCTTACAGCACGACGTGCCTTAGTGTTGCCACCCGACAAACTTTTTTGACAAGTTGAAATTAGCCAATCAGAGAGCGCAAATTTGTTTGAGCTGTCCCGCCTCCTCGCAATGTACAAAGCTTTCGTCACGAAACCTGTTGCACTTTTAACAAGGTGGGATAACTCAAACAAATTCGTGCTCTCTGGTTGGCTAGCTTGTTAAAAAAGTTTGTTGGGTGGCATATCGTGCTGTAAGAACTTCACATAATTTACATGTACAACTGAACGTTTCTGATTTTGGATATTCTTAAACCTTGATGAAAGTCATGAAGCCATACCCTGTACAGGACAACTCCTTAATATCCATACCCTGTTTAGGAAAGACTCGCTTGAATTATTTTCTTTCACAGTGAATATCCAGACTGCTTGGCCATCTTGTTATTTTAATATTCGGGGCACGCAACAGCCTTCCACTGTACATCTACCCATACCATCTTTCGGTCTTGTCTTTTAGCTTGAAGCTTTGATCCGAAAATAGTAATAGGCCATTTTCTAGTTCCCCTGGTCTGAATTTCGCTCAAATGTTTCAACGGATTCTAAAGCTTATGACTCTATAATTTGGAATAATTGCAATATAAAGATAGACGGCAAACCAATCTGTTATCATAATTATATGAATGCTGGGGTAATTTTTATCAGCGATTTAATGTATTCTCGAAACAACGTTGAATCCTTTAACATAGCAAAGGACAAGGGGTTAATGGGTTCAAATTACTTGACGTGGACTGCTGTTCGTTGCGCTGTGCCAAAGTATTTAAGGAATCTCACCGTCGAAAGAAACGTTTTAAATACTCTTGAATTAAAGTGTGGTAACAAAGATTTTGATCCTCTCACGAGCAAGAGTAAAAACTTTTATGCTTCTCTCATTAAAGAAAAAGCCAAACATTCAAGAGGTTTCACTAAACTAATGTCAGATTTTAACTTAAGTGAAGAAGAGACCCGAAAAGCGTTTGTACTGGGAAAATCTGTTGCTCTTGAAACATTTGTACAATGTTTTCAGTTTAAAATTTTAAATGACATTTTGTTTTTGAATACCTTATTACAAAAGATCGGAAGGATTCAAAGTGATCTCTGTACATTTTGCCAGACTTTTCCAGAAACATTAGAACATTTCTTTTATCGATGCTCCTTCTCAACAGAATTTTGGAATAAATTTGAAAACTTTTGGTTAACAGTTACAAGGAAGCAAATAAAACTGGATTATATTAATATTATATTAGGAATATTAGATCAGAGATCTGACCTGCTTAACTACTTTATCATTTTAGGTAAACTTTATTTATGGAATTGCCGCAAAAATAAACAAGTCCCTTTGTTTTTGTCTTTCGAAGATGTAGTCAAGAGAAAATATGAAATTGAAAAGCTTTTAGCCTCTCAAAGCATCTTAAACTTAAAATATTTTCAGGCAAAATGGAACCTCGTTTTAAATAACAATTCCAATTTTATTGTAAGGGAGTAGGTGCTGATTTATTTAAATCATAAAAATTATATGTATATTAAGGACATATTAAATACCTGTATTAAAATTTTATATAAGGTATCAAATTAACACAAAAAGTAATTGTATAAGTAAAGTAAAATGCAGAGTAAGATTTGTATTATCAGTTGTGTAGGCAAGGTATCTGTAATTGTAGTGCTCGTAATCGTAGTGTAAGTAACGATTGTCTTTTTAGTAATGTTAGTAGTGACGTAAGCATTGTAAGTAATGTTAGTATTGTAAGTAGTGTTAGTATTGTAAGTAGTGTTAGTAGTGTAAGTAGTGTAAGTAATAGTGCTGTTAGTAGTGTACGTAATAAAATGAAAAAAAAAATTCTAGTTCCCTTTTACCTCTTTCGAAACAACGCGAAGTGTGAAACCATTCATATAAAAATGAGTTTGCTTTGCATGAAAATGAACGTGCACGTAAAACACATTTTCATACGAATGTGTGAACCTGGACTCATTTTGACAGTGAGGCAAAAGAGAACTCAAAAATGGTCTTTTGAAATAGCTGTATTGAGGGAGCAAGACCAAAGTACACACAAGTAACTGTAATGCAAATGTTTCTTTTTTACATAGGCACATAACCGATTCTTAGCTTTCAAGAACCCCTGAGATTCAGTGAAGTCTATTGGTTTGTTATTTGCATGCAAAAATTCAATTCCAGCAATAAGCAGTCGTGGACTACATCAATTAGCTGAGAACTCGTTTGGCAGGTATATTTTGCAGGTTCAAAATGTAATTAACATTGGGAAACTGCTGGCACTAATGGAAACGAGAGGTCATTTTCCCAATGTTAATTACATTTTGAACCTGCAACCTGCAAAATATACCTGCCGGAACTCGTTCAACATGTGGCTGTGCATTCCAGTTTGAAATGGAATTTAAAAATGTTGGATTTTGAGGAGAGGGGAAAACCAGAGTACCCAGAGAAAAACCTCGCAGAGCGAGCCGAGAACCAACAGGAAACTCAACCCATATATGTCACCGGGCACGGGAATCAACACTGGGCCACACTGTTTGAAGGTGAGCACTCTCACTACTGCACCAACCCGGTCCTCCTGTAGATGTAGGCATTATCATTAAATGAATTTGGTTCTAATATTATTGCGAACTGACAACACCACCTCAAAACTGGCTGTTAGCCAACGGCTGGCTGGCAGTTTTTTTTCTGAGTGATTCTTCACTTGTACCATACAAACAACATTCTTAAATTGGGTGGAAAAACAAATGTATGAAAACAACATACTGTCAGTGATGTCTGTGATGAAATCAAATTTTAAGAAATTAAGCCGCTTTAACGTCTGCTTTTACTTGCAGTTTTCACTTTATCTTCCATATCAGGTGCCATGTAATCATTTATCGGTGGCGTCTCAGTTGGCCCCTTAAACTGAACTGGGAAAAGATCTCCATCGACCTGTATCGCCCCTTCATACAGATGCAAAGAGATTTTCTTCAGCTCCTTCAACGCTTCCTCACGACACCTTTCCAATTCCTGAAAACGCAGTAAATCTTCTTTATGCTGTTGCATCTTGTATCTTGACCACTCTTTTAACAGTAAAATTCTCCTCTCTTTCTCTTCAGGCGATAACTCGATCGAGCTTCGTTGCCGTGATGCGTCCAAAAGTGCTGGATTCAACAACGATTCTGGATCAATTGGAGGCACAATTTCTATTTTGCGAATGTTGAATGTTGGCGCTTTCTTCTTCTTCTTTCTGTCCACCGCATGGCCCTTCTTTCTCTTGAGGCCTGGATTATGTCTTGCAGGTAATGATTGTCGTATGGCTAGACCGCTAGAACGAACGAAGAACGACAACATTCTTTTCTGAAAATTGGTCGCTATTGTCGCCATGTTGTATTTTGCAAACAGCGTTCCCAGGTTCTCTCGGAGGAATATGTGGTGTCACGCAAGTATGTATTTTAAAATATGTCTCGCGTCCCGGTCCTGAATCTCCTGTGGTAGATTTCATTCTCGTGAAAATTTTTGTGTTTTATAGCATTTTTTCAACATAATTTAGTGGTATGATATGATATGATTTCATTTAATCCCCCTTATTCGTTTCACTTGACAAGACTGTCACACTTCTCATCAGGTCCCTGGCAGACCATTTCGGGAAGCGGGACCTGGTTATGAAAAGTGAGTCAGCATTCTACTGCGCATAACCTAATACTACACATGAGCCTGCGACATCTTCGAAGAAAAGTCCAAAAGAAACAGAATGGTGAGTGAAATGTGTGTCTTTTGTGGTTCTTTTTCGTCCTAAAACATTCTCTGTTTTCGGTATTTGTCTCGCTAAAGTATTAAGGATTATTTTCACTTTTATTTGAGTTCAGGTTGATTGATTTTCTAAAGCCCTTGACAGATTTATTAAACCGAGTACCGAAGTACACACGATCACGTTTTCTGTCAAAATCATGTCGATAGCTGTTGTGTTCAGATGTAAAAAAATTAAATCCAGTATAATATGGGGCAAGGAGCAGCTTAACTCATCACGACTCTTTGGCTTTGCCATAATTGTCGACTACGATCAGTTTTTCAGTATAATTTAATAAATTCTATCGCATCAACAATTTACCGTACATGTATATATATTGAAACTGGTTTTAATTTGGAACTTACACAGGGACAAAATCAGTCTGGTGGAGGCGGACCCGGAGGAGACAAGAAAGGCGACAAGGTACTACGTGTAGAAGGGAATCATGCCTAAACGGCATGGATTTCAGGGCTGAAAATAATTTCCGTAGTGTCTCCGTTCACAAAAGGTTCCGCTTCTGTGTTTAAACTGATATTCAAAGTAAACAAAAAATATGTTTCATTTCGATTGCTTTACTAAGTTCGGCTAGACGTGATGCCGATGACTCCGGTAGCATATTTGAGAAAGCCTTATTTCTCTATCCTCAAAACTCGATCCTACTGTATATTGCTGAAAATTTTGAGAATTTAAGATATTTTTAAGTACTGGAACTTTAATGAACACAACAGCTACAACTGTATCGAGCACATGGCGGACCCGCTGTCAATCATCCGACCATCTTACATAACAACACGTGAACGGGCAACGCTTGCCCCCAGACTCCACGCGGGAGTAAATACACCACATCTCCCCCTTCCTAGTTAACCCTACAAACAATAAATGGAAAAACTGAAGGCAGTTTACGCTAACGACCTCATAACAACTAGTAATGCTCATGGACTAAAAGTCACTAATAATGTCCAAGTCAATCCTAACAGTTCAAGTCTAAACAGAACTTTAGATTGTTTCAATTAATCTGTCCGGAGCCTTTTTCACTCTAGAGGATCGACGAAGTGGGGGGCAGACCGCTTCTGAAGATTGTGTGACAACAGGTGGAGCCTTGTCTATGGCTGGGACTTCCTCCTGTGCCTGCCTTTGGCCTGACTCCATCTCACCACGTACATCTGCGGGACTAACTGATGGCGCCTGTGAAAGGCTTGGAGCACACACGCTAAGTGGAATAGCTAGTGGAATATCGGAGGGGTTGTCCTGAGATTCCATTTCTCTGCAGGGCCAGGTACTGCTCTGTCCATACTGTCCCTTCTCACGTGATCGACGTGACGCTTCCACACCCTTCCATCGTTCAGCACAACCACGTACGACCTCGGTCCGCTTCGCTCAGCCACCGAGCCTGGCCACCAGGTGTGCTCTTTTCTGATGTCTTTCACTAGGACCCTGTCACCTGGGAAGAACTCTCTGAACTTCGAGTGCACATCGTGTGTTGCCTTCTGCTTAGCTTGGGAATCCATTACCTTCTCTCCCACATTTGGACGAAGGAGGGATAATCGAGTTTGAAGTTCGCGGCCCAGGAACAGGCTAGCGGGAGTTCTACCGGTCGTAGGATGCTTTGTTGACCGATACGTTAGCAGAAAGTTTTCAATTCGCTGCTGAATTGACAGTTTTCTGCCCTTGCAAGCCTTCATGTGGTTCTTAAATGACTGAACCATGCGCTCAGCTAGGCCATTGCTTGCTGCATGATAGGGTGCTACTCTTACGTGCTTTACACCATTCATCTTAAGAAAGCGTGTAAACTCTTCGCTGCGAAACTGAGGCCCGTTATCGCTGACACAGTGAACAGGCATTCCGTATTTGGCAAATAGTTCTCTCAAGATAGTGATCGTAGATGCTGCCGTTGTATTTCGCGGCATGTAGAAAATCTCGGGCCACCGGGAGTGTGCATCAACAAGAATGAAGTAGTGCCTCTTCTCATCTTCTGCAAAGTCGATGTGAATGCGATGCCATGGATTACTCGGCCACAACCAGGGGGCTAATGGAGCTGCTGCCGGTGGCTTTCTAATTTGCTGACAACTACTACAGTTCCTCACAGTCTGTTTGATCTCCAAATCGACATTCGGCCACCAAAAGTAACTGCGTGCCAACTCTTTCATACGGACAATGCCTGGATGACCCACATGTAATTCTTCCAACATATCCTTCTGGTAGCGAGTAGGGATAACCACTTGTATTCCCCATAATAGACAATCTTGTTCCATTGACAACTCGTAACGACGGTGGAAGAAAGATTTCAGGCGTAAATCCTCAACGTGTTGAGGCCAACCATTCTTTACAAACTCCAACACTCTGGACAGCACAGGGTCAACGCGTGTTGCGTGGCTTATCTCTTTGTGTGTGATAGGCAAACAGTCTGCCAAACGCTCTTCAACCTTGGAGACAGCGCTTTCACCGCCAGCCGTCGACGATAAAGGAAGGCGAGATAATGCATCTGCCACTGCATTTTGCTTGGAAGGCACAAATTTAATGCTGTAATTGAAGGCTGCAAGAATAATTGCCCATCGTTGTAGACGCATAGCAGCCAGCGACGGAATCTCCATCTTGGGCCCAAAGATACGTTCCAGTGGTTTGTGATCTGTTAGAATCATGAAATGTCAACCATACAGGTACAAGTGGAACCGCTTCAAACCAAACATGATTGCCAGAGCCTCTTTATCAATCTGTCCATAACGCTTTTCATGTTCGTTCAGTGTTCGCGATGCATAAGCAATAGGACGACGTGTCCCATTTGGATACACATGCATAATGACCGTGCCTAGTCCGTACGACGATGCGTCAACGGACAACTCCACCGGGAGACCTGGGTCATAATGCGTCAGGGTGGTTTCTGATGTTAA
>OX393565.1:18550042-18582542 GCA_947652115.1 Blastomussa wellsi
TCCTCGTCGCCACTGTTAAGTACTGGAACTTTAATGAACACAACAGCTACAACTGTATCGAGCACATGGCGGACCCGCTCTCAATCATCCGACCATCTTACATATCAACACGTGAACGGGCAACGCTTGCCCCCAGACTCCACGCGGGAGTAAATACACCACATCGATCAAGGCGTGAGGATCAAGTTTCGAGGATCGAGTCAAGACTGTCAACTTACTTTTGAGCAGTGCTGTAGCTCAGTCACACCTCGTTTCTGGCTGGACAAATAAAAATTGTGCTCTGCAATTTTCCCCAAGCCGTCTAACATTAGAGGGGGTAAGTTTCTAAAGAAACTGTTGAACAGTAACCCAGACTCCCTATTTTTGCAGAAGGAATGAATGAATGAATTCATAGAATTGTTATGTTGCAATATTCAGGACATGTGGTCTGGTGTTGACATCAATAATTACTGTAAATATTGTGCATCGCTATCACATTGTGCTGAAAAGTATAGCGATGATTCAGTGAGCAAACAAAAGCCTAGTTTTTGTATGTCAGAAAAATCCCTGACGATCAGGGATTTCACTTTTTCCTAACCATCCCAGATTTTTCCGACTTAAGAAAATTGGAAATCTTTCATATTCCCGCTCACCTTGGATGGTCAGCGACAAATTGGGAAAATTAGGAGCTTTTCTACTTTCCCCATGCATCCCAGATTTCTGCGATGGTCAGCGATCATTCCTGGCATATCATTCCTGTATCCATTGTTGGGATGTTTCAGATGGTATTAGCTTGTTTCCAATCCTCTAGCTTCTTTTTAATGCTTGGCCTCAGTCCCAAATTCAGAATATTGAAAGAATCTGCAAAAGGACCTCTGGCATTTCTCCGGATTCAATTACTGTATGTTCGATTGCCGAATCCAGTCCATGTCAATGAGTACGATAACATTGCTTCTTGTTAGGTCTTACAATTTTGTTGATTATGATATTGGTTGTAAATTTCTTTGCCAGGATAAGAAAAAGAAGTATGAACCACCAATCCCAACCAGGGTAGGAAAGAAACAAAAGAAAACTAAAGGGCCAGATGCAGCTAATAAACTACCACAAGGTATTAAACCGGTATTTAGAGAGCTACAAGGCCTTGCCAAATGGAGGCACAAATAATATGTTGAACTTGTGTACAGACTTGCTCTGGCTGGTTGAACAGTCTAGCAAAGAGATGCAAGTAGTTGCAAGTTAAACTTGCGTTTATCTGTGTTTTGTGGCCAAACAGAGTCACAAGTGTGCAAAAAATAAACCGTTCAATGCTGCCATTTTAATGGCATGTGATTAACTTGCATCACCTTGCATGGACTTGTGTTGGGTGTTGGGTGTCCAAAACCTTGCTTTGACTTGTATGCAAATTATCATGATCTGATCTAACATGAATCCAAATCACCACAAGTCAATGTAACTGCCCACAAGTCCTTAATTGCATCTACAGTACTTGTTTCTCTGTTTGGCCAGGCTTTAAATTAGGTGGTTAAGTAGTAGCTGCATTGCATGTTAATACTACATGTATATATCAATGTCTAGCCAAGACGAATACTGAGAATCCCAATATTTTGATCTGCTACTGTAGTCTCTTGAACTTCGAGCACTGCAACCTCCAATTTTCCTTTGCTTTGAGGTTTCAGAAATTCAGAATTCCACTCTGCTGACTGTAGTTAGTAGTAAAAAGCCAAAATTAATAGCCTTCCCTAAGTAGTGGTTCCATGTCCTCTTTTTAGCTGACCGTCATGCATCCACTTGACCAGATATGGGACTTGCACAGTAACCTAATGGCTGGTGTTCCTGTGACATGGAGGCAGTGCATTAATTAATTTTGTCACTGTTATTTCCTTGTTATTTTTGTGTAGTAACACCACACCGAAACTGCAGATTGAAACTCTTGAAGCTGGAAAGGATAAAAGATTACCTTTTGCTGGAAGAAGAGTTTATCCAAAATCAAGAGAGACTTAAACCTCAGGAAGAGAAAAATGAGGTATTCTGCATTGCATTGACTGATCTTGACAAGATAGTTACACTACAGCCTGGCTGATTATTGTTATCCAGTGCCCTTGTGACCTTGCTGTCCCTGGCCAAAGGTCTCAACTAGTTCAGTTTTTTGTCTTGCTTACTGTATTAATTTTTGTTGACTGTCTGTAAAAATTGTTGCATTTTTGCATTGTTACATTTTTAATACATTTAAGAACGACAAATTGAAATTTAACATGCACCTCTAAATGACCCTGCAAGAGAAAAGTGAATTATTTTGAAGTTATCCAGAATTATGTTAATCAAAATGCACATTTTACGTCAGTTCAATTGGTACCGGTAGTTAATAATCTTCTCCATCCTTAGCTATCCGTGTTCCTGTTTGGTTCAGTATCACCTCTTTGGTGTTTTTCTTCACTAATCAAACTATTATTTTCAGGTTTCCAACATTTTAAGGGTTGTTTTGGTTTATCACTAAAAAAGACTCAAAATATCGTGACATAACACAAGAATGCTTGCAGAATTGATTGTGGGGTCACTTTGGGAATGGAAGTATTTATGAGATTTTTTTTAGTAATTGATTTTGAACTTATTGCTTGAATTTTAAATTGAATTTGTCTTACCACTAAATTTAATGATATGCGACCCCTTGAATAAAAATGCCTACAAACAGTCAAGGCAATAGGCTTGTATGGAAAGCTTTTGATTGATCATTTATATAATCAAACCTTTCCATATGAGGTCATTATAAGTTTTAATTGACAGAAGCCTATCACCAACTGTTTAAAGGAGGTTTGATTCAAAGAGTCATGTATCACTGAATTTTGTGGATACATGTATTTCTGGCACTCATACCCCCACCATTTACCCCCCCCCCCCCCATAAGGTTTTGCCTCTTTGAGGTGCAACATGCATGGGAATCTTGTAGCACTGTCCTAGTTATCATACGTGTATAGGTCTCTTCTGCAAAGCTTCCTGCAGGGTTAACATTTTTTACTAAAAATTGCAGGAAGAAAGGTCAAAGGTTGATGACTTGCGAGGCACCCCAATGTCTGTGGGAACTTTGGAGGAGATTATAGACGACAACCATGCTATTGTCTCCACATCAGTTGGCTCTGAGCATTACGTCAGTATCTTATCATTTGTTGACAAAGACATGCTGGAACCTGGCTGCACTGTTCTGTTGAATCACAAGGTTTGTATTTTACTGATATTCAAAACAATTTTATGTACCGGTATGTTATTTTAAGGCTGTAAACAAAATTAATTTTTTATGTGTTATTAGGTATTTTATACATGTAACCTCTACAGTGTGTACAATGTACCTTGTTATGTGAAATTTTCACCGTACTTCAAAATAAATTTTGTGATTTTCGTGATTAAAAAAGTGAAATTACATGTAAAGAGTTGTGGGAAATACACTGTAAGTGTTGCTAAGAAAAGCTGATAACAAACTAAGTGATGGTCATTATGAAGAATGGATGAATTTATTGCCAATAAAACAATTATTTTGTTGACCTTTAGATTGTGTCATAAATTAATGATGCATAGCCTATGTGGGGGACTCAGTGGCGTAATGGTTATTGCACTGGACCAACCATGAACTGTGTGCTGGATTGAGCAATCAATGCTCATGCTGTGGCCAGAGCCCTGTGTTGTGTGTTTGGGAAACACACTGAAATTAATGATCTCATCGTGTATTTCTTCACCCAAGCGTATAATTGGGTACTAGTGAATTTAATAATTCTGTTGGTAACTCTGCTTTGGACTAGCATCCCATCCAGAGGGGAGTAGAAATACTCCTTATCACTTTATGCTAAGGAAACCGGAATAAGCACTGTAATAATTATACTTGCCCATCCTTAAAATCTCAGTATTGCACTTTAGGATTGTCATGTGAAGGTAACTATTGTTTTTCCAGGTGCATGCTGTTGTGGGTGTGCTGTCTGATGATGCAGATCCCATGGTGACTGTTATGAAACTTGAAAAAGCTCCACAAGAATCATATGCTGACATTGGCGGATTGGATCAACAAATACAAGAAATCAAGGTGTCGCTTACATGTACATTTCACTGTAGATCTATGCATAGCTTATTTGCACACCATACCTGGCACAAGGGCAGTACAAGACGTTCCACTATAAAAGAAATAGCACCTCCAACATCTCGCACCTTTCGGGTGCGAAATGTGAATTTGTATTCTTGCATTCATCGCATGTTGTAGCATCCTGTAAACTATGGTAAACACAACACTACAAAATCTCATGAAACAAAAAGATAACCTAGACAAAATGAAAAGCATTTTCTCAGTAACTGTCGTAAAAGAGTGCTGATTGTTTGTCAGCTGTTGATGCTTTGATAGTTGACTAACAACTGGGTGTGACAATGGCCAGGCCAGGCCCCCTTTTTATGGGAACTTCATGCTAATAAAGATTTTATTGAAAGCCCTGTGTTTGATTGCGCGCTCTTGTAAACTGCATTACACAGTCAGTTTCCTTTGCATGATCACTCATTTTATGCAACACAACATAATATTATTATTATGATCTCTACATAGTGCAAATGAGGGTAATTATTGTTAAGTACTGGTGTCTGCATGGAGAAACTGCACGTAACATGTAACATGCAGTTCAGGAACAATAATTTTAACAATAATTTTAAAATACTATATACTTTGTAGTTTTTACAAAATTAAAATTATCGATAGAGACAATTACAAAACACTAAAAACCTAATTGCTAAAAACTAATTAATAAAAACCGATTACTCTGTACTGCACATGTATTTGTATCATTGCAGGTGCATTCAATTAGGAAACCCAGATTTGGAGTTTGAAAGCTGGATTCCTGATTTCCCAATAAACACAAACTCCAAAATGGATTCTGAAATCCAGCAAATCCGTTTTAGGATTTTATGTTTTAATTTGAACTCTGAAATCCAAATATCCAGCTTCCCGAATCGAATGCACCTGCAGTGTATAGTGTATTTTCATTTGATATATGCATTGCTGGTTCTTGATCTGTAAGTTTTACCAGTAGTTTTTAACTTGCAAAATTCCTTCTTTATGTGGTTACTAGGAATCGGTAGAGCTTCCACTGACCCACCCTGAGTTGTATGAAGAAATGGGAATAAAACCACCCAAGGGTGTGATATTATACGGCCCTCCTGGAACAGGTGGGTGCTAGATCAACAGTAAAACCATTTTTTGCATAACATGTATATGTAGGTATAGGCTACATGGAGAAAAAGGACCAGGATAAAAACAGATGTTAACACAGCTGAAAACATTCAGTTGTGATGTCCGTCAAGAGTAAACAGTTTACTTGGGATATTAAAAACTGAACGTGTTAATGTTAAAAGTAAATAATTATCAGGAAAACTTCAAATTACATGTATAGGCCTATTTCATAAAATTATGGCTGCCACTTTTAAGTTCTTTTGTGTGCATTTAAAGTGCACCTAACCCCAAAATATTTTTTTCGCTAAAGATCCAAACACATTGCACCTTTCGCTTCTTCTTTTTACCATATATAGCATTCAAAGGTTACGAAAAACTGCACATCATATGTTCCACGACTGATTCAGAAGGGGCGTGGGTCTATTCCTGATTTGACATCACAAACTGATTTGCATCGCATTAAGACTTTGTAAACATGCATGCAAATCAGTTTGTGATGTCAAATCCGGAATAGACCCACGCCCCTTCCGACTCGGTCGTAGAACAAACGATGTGCAGTTTTTCGTAACTTTTGAATTCTATAAATAGTCAGAATTTGGTAAAAAGGAGAAACGAAAGGTGCAATGCTTTTCGAACTGGTGCAAAGGTTTATTTTAGCAAAAAAAAATATTTTGGGGTTAGGTGCACTTTAAATTAGTTTCCAACCGCATTTGATAGTAAAATTCCTTTTGATTTACCAAATAAAAACAAACAAGGTTAGAAAGGCCAATTTAAATGAATATAAAATAATTTATGATTGACAGACATTTATGAAATGGGTCTATTGCTTGTTTGTGGGTAACTAACAATTAGTAAATTCTCAACCTCGGAAAATGCAATCTAGCTTTCTCATTGGTTCACTGGATCTCGGTTGCCAGCCATTATACCTGCGTTTTACCTTACATGGAAACGAGAATTTACTAAAACAATTATTCCATTCGCCCTTGTTGGATATGAGGTGATTATAAGCAACTCGGGCTACACGCACATTGGTTATTTATCACCTCATATCCAACGCGGTCTCATGGAATTGTTAATTATCCTGCAAAATCCTGATATTCAGCCGACGAGGCCGTAAGCCGAGTTGGCTAAAATCGGACGATATTCCGCAAGATTGAGCAGGATAACTGTTTTATTATTCAACAAATTGTCAACGAAGTGCCTTTGCCAGCTAGAAAAGTTGCTGTTATGCGGCGCTTTGCAAGACTTTGACCAAATTATTGTAACTTACGTATATTGCAGAATATCCGTCAGCAGCAGTTGACGGATATTGAGAGCATAATTACCATATATAGGCAATGTGACAATTTGTTGAATAATAACTTTCATTGGATATTCATTAGTTTTTGCTTTGTCATGTGGCATGTTTAGACCATCCAGAAGAACATTTCATTTCATGTGTTTTTATTATTCTTTTCTAGGAAAGACCTTATTAGCTAAAGCCGTCGCTAACCAAACAGCAGCAACATTCCTTCGCGTTGTTGGATCAGAGTTGATACAAAAATACCTGGTGAGAGAAAAAAATGGTTACAGTAACACAGTCATCAATTATAATATTTACTATAATTAACTTTTATTCTAAATTACACCTTTGGTTTTCTTTAGGGAGATGGTCCAAAGCTTGTTAGAGAAATGTTTAGAGTGGCTGAGGAGCATGCCCCATCAATTGTTTTCATTGACGAGATTGATGCTGTAGGAACCAAAAGGTATGGAGCCAAAGTTTTTCATGGTTATTTGTGTAATTATTGTATACATTGCAAAAAATTTTTAAATTGCATGGTGATTTCTGTGGGTCTTTCATGTGACTTCAATTCAGTTAGAGTGAGTTTCAATCAAGTGTCTTAAAACCAAATCAAAGTTACACTGTATTACTGAGCGTGTTAATACAAAACCAATTCACTTATTACTTTGAACACTCGATTAAAATCCGCTCTAACCTTGATTACCTGACTGTCTCCACAGATACGAGTCCAATTCGGGTGGCGAGCGAGAAATTCAACGTACAATGTTAGAGCTTCTTAACCAGCTTGATGGATTTGACTCTAAAGGAGATGTCAAGGTAAATGTAGATATGAAGTCCAAGAAAGAATATCATTGTGATAGATTACAGGTTCCTGTATGTAAGAGGTGCGTGCCGTGGTCCAACAGATTCACAAAACACAATAATAACAAAACTTTCAGTAGGAATTTGAAGTGGCGCATCTGTTGTACAGTGTAGGTTAAGTTGGTTTTCAGGCTAAATCTGTTTCCAACCTTGATTAATTAGCTTTAATCTGAAGACAACACTTCGAAACACTTTTACAATGACCTAAAATAAGATGAATTTCTTAAAAGAAAATAGAGTAAATTGCTATCGTTAAAATGAAACAGGTCAACCAAGATTTAACCTGAAAAGCAAATTGATCTGGAACACGTCCACAGTTTCCAGATCAAATTGAGTTTACAAGTGTTGGTTTTCTGGAGAAAGGAAAACCAGAGACGAAAAGACAGGCACAACCATACTGTACATGTTCTCGTATTGGCGTTAGTCAGAATAATGCACCTATCCGATGTTAAGCCGCAGGGGGAGGCCGGACAAAGGTGGGGGATTTGACAGTAATTATCGTCCGGTAGTGGGGACTTTTGACCGTTTTAGTGACTCTTTTGACTATCCACAAATTCCTCCAGTGCAGCCCTTTTCAGTGGTTCGCGTTTGTGGAGAAAGTGAAACAGGATCCCCTAAAAACGGCTGCGTGGGATCGCAAGGCTAACTCGGGTAAGGCTTTTGAAGAAAAAATCCTAACTATTTGCGGGGTAGGCCATCCACTAACTATTATATTTGGTTTTAATAAAGTTGTTGTTGTTGTTGTTGTTATGACCCCACCTATGCCTGGTCTCTCCCTCCTGCAGCATGACTCTGGCAGTAACAGCACACGAACGAACAACTTCTTTGTGTGCGTGCTTAAAGCCAATGATACACGGTTCAACATCTTTAAACTTTTGTAGATCAACAAATGTTGCACATCGTTGCGACTTGTTGAAACGTTTTTGCGTTTTCCCAAGTCGTTCAACAAACGGCAACTTGTTGAACGGAATAGAGCCAAGCTCTATTTTCGTTCAGCAACGTTCAACAAAGTTCAACATGTTGTTGAATGACATATTTCAACGTTCAACATCGCATGATACACTGTCCAACATTTGTTGAGTTCCAATGAAACCCATCCTTTACACACATTTTTTGTTTTCAGGTTGTCATGGCTACAAACAGAATTGAAACTTTGGATCCTGCACTCATTAGACCAGGTACAGTAACTTTAATTTCAGTCAAAAGAACATTTTTTCGCCTTCAAATAACTCGAGTTGTGATCGTAGAGGAACGAATGGCTCGATGTCCTGCGTAAAAGCAAGAAAACAAAGAACAGAAGCAATGCCCCTAGCCCCTAAAACAATAGCAACTGCTACCAGTAGAATTACAAGCTTATGCACCTATCAATGTTAAGCCCGGGGGGGGGGGGGGGGGTCGGGCATGTGGTGGGGATTTTTACATTTTCTGAAAAAATTAGTCAAATTCTCCACCCCCGGGACAACATAATTGGTCATTGGAATTGGTCTTCCACTTCCCTACTATTAAAAATATTATTATATTATTATTAAAATGCGTCCAAGTCAAAATTTCCAATCAAAATCCCCACCCTGGGGACAAACCTCACAGTCAAAGTCCCGTGGGAAGCCCGAACCCCCCCTCGGGCTTAACATTGATAGGTGCATTATGAGAGTTGCAACACTATCGCAAGATTCTCCTGGGTAAAACAAGACATTCATACCCAGAGGAGCAAGAAACTGCACTTTTCCGGAAATGTTGCGCAAGTGCCACAAAGCAAAAACAAAAATAGTAAGCTAGTTCAAAAGCTTTTGGAAATTCATTTTTGAAGCGCAACTCGAACTGTTTTCTGATCTTTACTTTGGTTTGTGTTTGTATGTGTCAATTTAACCATTGTTTGGACTTCACAGGTCGTATTGATCGCAAGATTGAATTCCCTCTACCTGATGAAAAAACAAAACGCCGCATTTTCACAATTCACACCGGCCGAATGACCCTGTCTGAAGATGTGAATCTGGAGGAGTATGTTATGGCGAAGGATGACCTCTCTGGCGCTGATATCAAGGTACGGTTTAATTTGCTGGTGTTCAGTTCAGTTCGTCCACGCGTATCCGTTTTCGTCTTTGAAAACGCAACTTTTCGAAAACGGTCCTCGTGTTTCCTTGTGGACAATGAAAACGGAACCTTTTGAAAACGGTGACATCGCAGCATTTGATCTCTCAACGGATAAGAATGTTTTTTTTTTTTGGGGGGTGGGGTATTTTCCTTCTGTTATTTTCTCAGAATACGGCTTTAATCAGTAAGGCTTTTTTTCACGGTCTTGAAAATCAAAGCGTTAAATGGTCCGCAAGCAAGACATCGGAGGTTCTAAGTTACACCAGAATGGAAAATTGCTTGTTGATCCATTTGACGGCCAAACGTTGAACCGAAACGCATATACGTGTGGAGGCGAATTGTTTTACAAACGACAAAAACAGTTTCTATTGCTAAGTTTGTACGGGTTTACCTACAAGTCAGTGTGTTGAGTGTTAGTCCTTGAAAATTACTGAATGCTGTCATCTTGTTGTACCGTATTTCCTCGAATTATCGCCCAGTTTTAAACCAAGGATAAGGATAGGATTCAGCGTGTGGGTTACTGAATGATGTTTTCCTCAGAACGAGTATTCGAAGAAACACGGTGTTCCTTATTCAGATGAGGCACATGTCGCCAAATCTCTTCCGACCAAAAACTAGAAGTTCCACTATAAAAGGGATAACTCCTCCCACATCTCACACCTTTTGAGTGCGAAATGCAAATGTGTACTCGTGCATTCATAGCATGTTTATAGAGTCAAGCATCCTGCAAACTAAACATGTTCCAAAATCTCATGAAATTAAATGATAAACTGGATAACAATGAGATGGAGCTTGCTTGTGTTTTACCCAACATTCTCAGCAAAAATAAAACGCATTTTCTCAGCAAATGTCTTTAAAAAAGCATGGATTGTTTATCAGCTGTTTACGCGTTGATAGTTTTACTGACAACTGGGCGTGAGAATGGCCGGGGTCCCCTTTACAACGGAACATCTTGGTTAAAACTCTACGGCTGACTCCTGGTTAAAACGCCCAATCTTCTGACAAACTTAGCTTCAAATTGATCTGCAAACTCTGTTTAACACACAGGCCATCTGTACAGAAGCGGGTCTAATGGCTCTGAGAGAGAGGAGAATGAAGGTCACCAATGAAGATTTTAGAAAGTCCAAAGAAAACGTGTTATACAGAAAGAACGAAGGAACGCCCGAGGGACTGTACCTCTGACCAGTTTAGTTTAGTTTGATCTCTTGTGTAAAAAGAAATAAGCAAATAAAGTAACTTTTCTTTGTTCAGCATTTGTCCTGGTTTTAACTCTTTAAACATCGATTTCAGTCGTTCTTATTGTTCCCTTGGCTCCCTTCGAAGACCACGCTATGGATGGCAATAGGTAGGTACAGAAGTTGGAGCGGATCAGAAAGAACTTTGGTAAAGATGAAATTTGTTGTAATTGAACCCATGAGCTTCTGCACATATACTGTCACTTGGAAATGAGGGGCTCACACCACAGCTGGAACACCATCCAAAAGCTGGTCAAGGATAGACAGCTGTGGAAGTGCGTTGTTGCTGTCCTACACGCCATTTGAGTTCGATGTCTTGTCAAAACTGAAAGACACCTTTTCACAGCACCTTCACCTCACTGGCTTTTATTTGACTGATCACGTACAATGGTTTCACTGAAAGGCTTTAAAGTTAGAACCTCTGTGAACAGTACACTAAACAGTACCACATAAAGCAGTGTTGCGGACAATGTTGGCCCGCTTGGCAGAGATTTACTCCCAGTGGAAAATTAAAACTTTAACGTGTGGCTGGAACAAAAACTACGTCCGCTCATGGGAAGTGTTCCTTAAGGGAGATGTTCGATGGCGAAGGTGCCAATGTATGCTATAGCTTGAACGCGTTCGGCGATGCTAATTTCCGTTTCGTAAACGGTCGGTGCCATTTTTAACGGTCGATGCCATAATTGGTAACCAAGCTTTTCGGAATGGACGATGCTATATCCGCTCTAGTTTAGGCCTGGACTAGGTCGAAACTGGTGATAGACTAATACACACTTACCAAATGCTTAATTGTTCAATTTCACACTGGTGTGCTTGCGGTTAGCTTTATTTGTTGGGTGGGGCAATACTATAAGTAAAATATATATACTAAGAAAGTCTTGTTTTATAACGAAATTTTGTGAGGATTTGGCCGATTGGCCTGGTAGTGTAGTGGTAGTGTACTGGTGAAATAGGGATGTTGGCTTGTCAGAGGTTCAGGGTTCGATTCTTGTCATTGACTAACAATTTTTCTTTTTTTGTGGGTAAAAAAATTCGATGATAGCCCAAAAAAAATTCTAAGTGTCGAAAAAATGGCATCGACCGTTTACGAAACGGAAACGTGCTTCGGCGATAAACGTTTCAAACCACATTGACTCCAGTCTTGACACTGAGGGTGAAAGGTCTCTTCAATGTAAAGAACAGAAGGAACAAACAACCAACTTGATGTTCGTTGTTTTATTCTAAAAAGTTAAAAAATATATCTCGCACTTATTTCTAGTATTAGGATATTTTGTTTGTAAAAATTTGTAATACGACAATTGAAGTTTTTTGGTCATTGCATTAATATAGTTCAAGCGCCCCACTATGTCGGAATGCCAATCAATCAGTCCTGATAGTATTTCTGATGTCACGCAAACATGTCACGTTGACAATCACGTTAAGGATCCAAGCATGATATAGTTACTTCGCCAGGTTACAAGCAAACTCCACGGAGAAGGTAGAGTCGTCCATTGCAGAAAAACTAATCACAAGTTAAGACACATCCGGTTATGAGTCGAGTCCAGATTCAGGCCTCTGAGAGTGAGGTGTTCATCTCAGCGCCTCCATCTTTGTAAACAAAGCTGGCCTAGAGGGAAGGATGAGCGAGCACCTCAGGTTTAATTCAAAAGGTACCGCTAGGAAAGGACGTCACACAGCTGAATTAATGACACAATACAAACAACAATATAAACAAGTATTGAACGAGTAATGGTGTATGATGGTTCTTAACCGGCGGTTGGGGTCCCTGGCAGGGGTTCATTAAGGTTGGTTACCATTACACAACTGTAAAGGAGCTATGTCAAGATATTTTGAGTTATTTCTTCGACAACCCAAATTACCCTAACATGTAAATTTTTTTTCTAAGAAAGAAAAACACCAAAGGAGTGATACTAAACCAAAAAGGAACAAGGATGACTGAGGATGGAGAAAATTGAAACAGACTGGAAATGACAATTTTGAAAAATTTAGGCTAAATTTCCAAAGTGCACGAAAGATGATGTAGCTCCAATGCACCTATCAATGTAAATCCCGCAGGCGGGGGGGATTGCGGGCATAGGTGGGGGATTTGAACTGAGCTGAGATTTTCTGTTCAATTGCCCGGCCCCAGGCCAAACCGGCCAGGAGCAAAGAAAGACGGCTGTATTCGCAAGCTACCTTGTTACATGAAATTTTCGCGACACGTTTATTTCGCGATTTTGGAGGTCGTATATTTCGCAACACTTTAATTTCGCAATTTTACCACTGTTACAAGTTTGGTATTTCTTTGCATTACGATACAAATCTTTACTCGGGAACATCAATACCGACAAAAACAAAATGAGCTTATTACGTCAACATGTACAACAAAACATTCTTCAGAAGCTGTTCATATTAAAAGCTAATAATGCCGAGGCTAAAACAGCCAAAATTTGGGAACATGCTGAAAATTGGGTAAGAACAAGAAACTAATAGTTTCTTGGTGAGAAGTAATTTTATAATCATGGACACAATGGCAGTCGCCTTATTTCGCGACACTTTAATTTCGCTAAATTTTTAAGGTACTTTGGGGCGTACGCCCTTATTTACTTGTCTCATCCCCTCAAAGTTATGTGGACTTGATGGTTTTCGTTTAATTCTTCCTTTCCAATTCCCTTACCATTCGAATAAAGAGTTAAAAGTAAACTGTTCAAGACGAAAAATACCAAGAAAACTTACCCTCTCCTCCAGACCGGAGTTCTTTCGTTTTTTCTGAATCAACTACGGAAAAGGAAATAAAATATGATAAGTAAAAAATTTTAAAGATAAACTCTTTGTACGAGTTAAAGGAGCTACGTCACGTCACATTTAGCCAAGTTTTTCAAATCCATAATTCTTAATCCTTCTCCTTTCCTTTCGCTAGCTGGGACAGCGATCGCTTTTGCTCCCGTCCCTCCCATCCCTCTTAGTAAGTATGGGTAGCTTGATGATTTCTTTCCACTGAGTTGTTGCTCAGTGTGACGGTGCCTGGTGGTTGCCGTTTACAGGGTTGTCATGGTTACTGTTCGCGCTCGGGGCGGCTCCCACAGGAATTTCAGGCACCATGCCCAAACTCATCTATTGGTGAGGAGTTTAACCATCCTCGTTCCTTTTTGCTTTACTATCACCTCTTAGCTGCTTTTCTTAATTTGTAAACCATCTATTTTAGGTTTCCTACATTTAAGAGAAACGTGGTTCGTCGCAAAAAATGACCCAAAATATCGTTACGTAGCTCCTTCCAACAAAATGGGAAAGCTTGTTATTTTGCTGACCTCTTTGTTTCGCGGCTACTGTCGCTTTTGCCCTATTCTTTGTTCTGCTCTCTCGAAGAGTAGCAAGACAAGCATGAGAGACCTTCAGAGAGCTGCCATCCGACCCGTACAGTTCATACTTTTACAATTTTGTGCGGAAAGGTCTTGTTAAGTATCGTATAGCAATTTTGTTCCCCAACTTCCTATGTTCTTACAACACATGATAAGGTTTAAGCACTGTGCGCAATCACATGTACTCACTTTAAATGTTACCAATGCTACAGCAACTACAGCCAAGGTACAAAAGACAGCAATAAGCGCTACACCAGTTACAGATACGCCTTTGTTAGAGACATCCGTGTGTTGTTTAGAAACCGTCTTTTCTTTGACATACATAGGTGAGGCTAATAGCACGTTTGGTTCGGCTACCATAGTAACACCACTGAAGTAGATCACTAGTTCGTGTTTGCGGGCCTGGAAAGAGAATGACACACATTGGTAACTTACACGAAGACATTTTTGGCGGCAAGTTAGAGGATCTCTATCGTCCATACACTTAAATTGCAAAACAATGCCACGTTCTTGTTATTCTTGGTACAAATTTGCAATAAAATGATGCAAAATCGCGAGAAAGCTAAAAAAAATGTCTTGTCTTCCTCCAGAGTTCCAAAAAATTACGGGAAGTTGGAAATGTCTCGTACGTTCTCATGTACCTAGCCTCCCACGCAGACGTCCTTTGGGCTTCGTCACGCGTTCCTTACCCATGGACGTCTGCTGAATCGAACGCCCACTTCCGTTCACGGCTGCGAACCAACCAGAGGTAACTTTCCAGTTTTGGGAAAACTATTCACAGCATCTGATAGGATAACTGTCGTGCAATGAGTCAATACTAATTGTTTTCTTTAACTGGATTAAACGGCCTGTGAACAGAAGTGGACTGTTGATTCAGCAGACGTCCGTGGGGAAGGAACGCGTGACGAAGCCCAAAGGACGTCTTCGTGGGAGGTTACCATGTACCCAGCTCCGACGTCTAGAATATTTCAAGTCCAACCACGCTCCCAGGCTCTACTCCCTTGAAAGAAGAATAGACCCTGGCAGTGAGGCTGTGTGAAGCCTAGCCAGTACTGACCACCACTTGGCCCGGTTTATATGTCAAATTCAATATTATTCAAATAATCACGTTTGCCGGTGGGACAACGTCTAAATAGAACAGTTTAAAATTGTTGCAACATCTAATTAGGACGCCTCGTTTGGTCATTGTCAGCGTTTCTGATTTCCAGCATCAGCAAGGGTTCAGGTTAATTCGATTTACCAAAACTCAGAAATAGGACAAATTGTGTTCGATAGCTAAACTGCGGGCTAAAGGTCCTTGGAACACTGAACAACACACCAGCTAACCCCCAACCAGCTGTTCCTTCTTCGTATCGTAACATAATACTACCCAGGGACAAGGGACAAAGTCTTTGCATAGTCAGAACATTGCATAGTGTGACGTCACTATGCAATGTTCTGAACCCCCTCTCCCCAAAACAACATTGAACAGACGCCATTTGCCTGCAAGAAGGTTAAGTGTTCAGACCCCTTCACCCTCGCGCTCCTCATTGGACCCAGTTATAGTCGAACCTTTTCTGTAATGTGATCTGCAAATTCATTCAGGTCTTTTCCTCCGCTTGATGGCTCAACACTGAACCCAACTAAGATGCTACCTTCCTGCACCTAAGTTACAACATAAGGAAAATCAATCAATCAATTGGTCGGTCAGACGGATGGGCGGTCAGGCGGTTGGCCGGCCGGTCAGTTGGTTGATTAATCAGTTGGTTTCTCAGTCAGTCAGTCAGCCAGCCAGTCGGTTGGTCGCTTAGTGTGTCAGTCAGTTGGTTGGTCACTCAGGTAGTAAGTCAGTCAGTCAGTAAATCAGTCAATCAATCAGTCAGTCAGTCAGTCGGCTGATTACTCAGGTAGTCAGTCAGTCAGTCAATCAGTCAGTCAGCCAGTCGGTCGGTCGGTCGCTCAGTGTGTCAGTCAGCCGGTTGGTCACTCTGTCAGGTAGTCTGTTCCTACCAACTGTTCCTAAACGGGGAATCAGCAGCTTCTGTTTTTCACCAAACCTCATCCCAACCCCACAAAAAGACGAAATCCAGTTACCTCAAGGGCTTGCAGCTGGTCTTCCTTTAATGTAAACATGTGAATCATCTGTGACTTTATAGATCTAAAAATACAACACATATGAAAAGGATGTTATTAAGCTGTCCTGGTTATAAAAGTTAGAGAACAGCGAGTACCCGCGTAATGTAGTGGCACTACATTACGCATTATGCATTTTTAATACTTTTACAATTGTCTTTTTATACATAGATAAATCGTTACATACGACTGAGTGGAACTATCGTGTATAACATGGTGTGCGTGGTACAAGAAATCGAAGCTCCCCAAACTGCTGGAAATCGAGCATACTTACATACTTTATAACGTCACTTTCGATGTTGCCAATGAAAATTCTCTATCGATCAACAAAAAGGCATTTCTGAAATGACGGATTTTGTTCCCTATAAGCTACCTCCAGTTGCTAATGGGAGGGCACAGTGCCCAAATGGATAGTGCGCTGGACTCCGGATCGGACGGTCCGAGTTTGAGGCTCGGCCCGGATATTGCGTTGAGAAATGGGTACCGGTGAATTAAATGCTGGCGGGTAACCCTGTGATGGACTAGCTTCCCATCCAGGGGGAGTAGAAATACTCCTAATCGCTTTGCGCTGCAGCTTGATGAGCCACCAGACTTGACTTTTACCACTTGCTAGTCGATGATATACTACTCACTTTTTAAAATCGCTCAAAACATTCTTCACTAAACCGAAGCTGTAGTTAAATGTGAGTCCAACGTGGACACTCCTGTGGGGGATACAACAGTGAGGAATCTCAGAAATAACTCAAACTTGTTATCAACACAAACATTCAACAACTGACGTCAAAATGGAAAAGCTGAGCAATAATACTTACAAAAGCTGTGGAGCTGCAAAAAAGAAAGGAAAATATGTCACATTTACAAAGTACAACAGGTCATAGGATAAAGCGATTGCTGTTTTGGTTCTCCATTATTGTATTTGAAATGACTCGGAATGCGTTTACTTATTGATTTGCCAAAGCTCGACAAGGAGGCATTTCCTTGGGGAAAGTTGACAGCCAATCACCGATAGTAATGTTACAAGTGGGGAAGGAAAAACAAATAACATTACTTTCATTGTACTGTCAACTTTTCCGGAGAGGAAAACAGCAGTATGTCTGTAATTCACTGGCCCTCACATGTGGCAGTTGATATAATTGTTTTCAAGGGCACTGTTCCTGTTGTTCTATTTCTGACGAAGCGTAGCGAGCAACTCATACGAGACCTAGCGAGAACTGCTGCCTGACCTGAAGGGCAGGGGAAACCGACTAACCAAGGCAAGAAACTTTTGTTCTTGGGCAAGTGAAAATATTAGTTTGGTGGCTCATTGGAGTTTAATTAGCTTCAGCAGTCTTGTGAGCATTATGTGAGCTTTCGTGAAGTTTTATCAATGACAGCAATTTGTGATGCTTATCATAAAGAGCTTGCGTCTCATTAGCGGTCAATCATGGACATCTGAGAAATATCACTTATGTCCAGGATTGAACGCAGGTATTGTTCAGTTACTACTTCATATTTGACTGGGTTATTTTCCATTTTCATATTTAAGCAATAGAGGACATTTTCCGTGTTTACATAGCCTATCTCACTCATCTAAACACAACGGGGTTTGGGAGAATTTGAGACAGTTATGCAAACCCAAGACGCAGTCGAGGGTTTGCATAACTTTCGAGTATGTAAACACAACCATGTTTACATACTCTCATCTAAACACACTTATCAACCAATGAGAGCACGCGTAGTATCTCAGTTGTTTTAAAACACTTCATATTTGACAGCATTATGTATGTTTTAGTGAAATTTTATCAATAAGGACACTTTGTGATGCTTGTCGCAAAGAGCTTGTATCTCATTATTTTTATTATTATTAATAGCGGTCAATGCTGGACATATCTGAGAAATATTTCATTGCAGGCCAGAGAAAGCTGAAATTTACTGGCCCACTGGGCAAGTGGACTTCAAATTATTTTCCTGTCCTGCAACAAATAGGGAACATTAAATCTGACTATGAAGAGTGAACCTAAAAACAAACTGCCTCGCTATGCACTGACCATCACTGGCATCACAACTGGGTTGCCCTCTAATTCTAGTTCCAGGCCACTCAGTTCCATCCTTTGATACACACCAACAGTATCCCGTGGAGCCCCAGCATTGCACACGTGCATAGTTGCCATCTGCGTCACACGTGGGAACAAAAGCTCCTATGAGCATGGGATGTGTGGCTTGATAAGCTTTCTGTTGACATTCTGTGAGACCTGCAAATCAACGGTACAATGCAAGTATCACTATAGTGTGCATATTTTCTAGTTATTCCTGACAGAAAGAACTGTTGATCGTTTTTTTTTTCAGTTCGATTATATCACATTTCCTTGTACTTAATAAAATGAAAAGAAACCTATCTCAAAGTTGCCCACTTTATCATGCATACTGGCTGCATCGAAAAATGCTCCACCGACACCAGCAGAGGCCCATATAGAGGTACACACCTGTATAAGCTTCTATATCAGATTACTTTTACTTAATGATTAATTACAAAATCGCTGCATGGAGCACTTGACAAACGGCCCTCAAACGGTACAACGATAACTCGAATTTTCCCATCAATTTTGCCACTGGAAAAATGACATTCTGGGAATCACAAACAAAATTTCATAAATGGGAATCAAAGGGGTTTGAGTGAAATAGAAAATGTGATTTATACTCCCACTTCCTTTCAGGACCCTCTTAAAGTGCATATGAAGCGATTTTTTTCTTTGCCGTTTTCAGTTCCAATACATGTATAGAAAACTACTGTAAGTAGAAAAATTACACTCAATAAAGATTTGAGCGATTTTGAGGGCTATAAAATGGGGTTTTTCTGGCGTTAAAGTGTCCGGGGCCTGGATCGAGTTTCAATTGTGAAACCTTTATGCTTCGTCACTTGCAACTGCACTTGCACTTCGTCACTTGCACTTGCGTCGGTTGCAAAGGGCCGTTTTGGGTAAGCGCTGAGAAGGAACCTCTCACGCGAAAACGTTCCGAATAACTAGCCGTCTCGAAACGAATAGCCGTTTGTTAACAGTTCGAACGCAATGGGATAAGGTTCTAACTCCTCAACGCATAGTTTTCTCACTGTCAGCCTCACCTCTTGATCTGAGATGCAACCAATGTGACGTCACGAACTGGTATTTTGACCGCGCAAATTGGCGGACATTTTTGGCGCAAAATGCGGTCACTTTCAAGGCTTATAAAATCGTCAATTTGTTCTCTTTCCTTCTGAAACTTTCAGATTCTTCCTTCAACATGTTACATATGCTTCATATGCACTGTAATAATATACAGATACAATTAAAAGAACACATTCAAATACATTTTATCCCAGTGGCTAATTAGTCTACTTACACTGCACTTCCTTGCCCATTTTGTCATAGAACTTGGGTTTACAGGCATCTGCTCCACAGCCTCCCATGGGGGCCACACATTTGGCGTAAGGGTTGTTAGCACAAGTGGCGTTCTTACAAACATCGCTGCAGAGTTTCCATGATGTACCATCATCACACTTAGGGCCAATGCTGAATGGGCTTGCACTTCCTTCACCTAAAACGAACAAAAATCATTCAGTATCATTATTAAATAAGAGACTTGGTGTTACCATAAGTCGGAAATTCTTGTGCGCTAAAAGGAACAGTAGTTTACAGTTAACAAATTATCACATAAGTTATTAATTGTTCACTCAATGGTTTTACCGTTTTTTTTTTAAGTTCACAGTTGACTGAACCGGTCACGTCAATATGGCGGGTTCGAGGTTTGACTCGTGTTTGCCACTTAACTAAATAAATTTCAAAGTGTAGGCAATATCCTGGAACACCGGTGACAGTTATTACCAGCCCGCTTTGATTTGCTTGCAAGATTCATTTTCACTTGACAAGAGAAACGTACAAACTTCTCTCCCACAAACTGTATGAATGTACAGAACCTATTGCCATGGAAACATGTCCTAACAGCCGTGTGAAAACGAACAAACCTATGCTACCCTGGTAAACACCTGTTGTCATTATTATTCAGCCAGGCAAGCTCCATCTGGCAGCTAGGGAAACGAAACTGAGTGGAAATGACAAATCTGAAAACAGGTAATTGCCCCCTTTCCCAAATTTCCGTTGCTAAGGACAATGTCCAAAAGTTCACCAAAAATTTCAAAAAATTTCAAAAAATCTTCCATTTAATTCTCTACCGGAATTACGGAAATACTTACACTTTGGCTGTCCCCTGATTTTGGTGTTAGGGATTTCTTTTCCGTCTTTATTCACACACCAACAGAATCCAGTGGATCCATGACACTGCACAGTATCGTATGAGCCATCAGCACGACAAGTTGGAATAAACTGGCCAACTAGTAAGGGGTCATTGGTTGCATCTAAATACTCTTTCTGACATTTGGTCATGCCTGCCAAAAACAACGAACTCATTTAGATTGTGGAGTGCAAGAAGCACTTGCTATAATTTAAAGCAAAAGCCGAAATGGTTTTAAAATAAATTTTAAACAGGTTAAAATCCATAAATTAATCTAAACTCATCAAAGAGCTCTGGTGGTCTGGATCAAATCTGTAGCAATAGAAGATGTATAAAAGGAATACTAACTTATAAGTATTAAAGGAGCTAAGTCATTGTTTGCGCATTCTTTTTAAAATTCGTCATTTGCAATCCGTCTCAATCTTTCCCATCCTCAGCCATCCTTGTTCCTTTTTACATTCAGGAGTATAGTAGCTAGCCCCAGGGCACACGCTTGGCCAGTGGGCGGTTGATCTGTAGTAAACATTTGAATCCTACTGTACACAAAAGCCGAAAAAATTGTCTGCTCTCGCAGGCTATACTCGAGAGGACATTGAGAATCTCAAAAAAGGATGAAGTAATGTTTCTCTTCCATGTTTAACATAAGCGCCTTACAAACTCCCAACAATTAAACCTGTTTTGACATAAGAAAAACTGTAGGTGCGTGAACAATCGATCAATCTTTGTCGTAAACCGGGAGTAAAGAAACCAGACTATTGCTGGTGTTAATGTTGCCGTGGTTCCATGCTTACAAGAAAATCGAAAACTTTTCTCATACACGAATTCTTTCAGATTTCTGTGATGTATATTTTTTAGCTGAATCTGTCATGTTTGTTTGCATGACTACTTTCCGAGAACTCGTTAAGTTTTGATTGGATGAAAGTTGCTTGGACGCAGATTTTCCAAAAATCTTTTACTGTCTGGTCCCACATGAAATACAGTTCACCAACTTGCAGTCAGTGTCAGTATTTTTAATAGGGAAGATATTTGTTTACAAAAATTGTTTTTGTTATTTAAATTGCCAAGAAGTTAAACAAAAGAGCTCTTTGTTTTGACCACCAATCAATAGTTTGCACATTAATAACAATGTGTGACATTACTATATCCTATTTTCCCTATAGGCCTATAGAACAAAACTGTGTGTGTCTGTACAATTAATGGGTTGAGGGGAGAAGAGACTTACTTGCTGCACAATCGACTAGGTTGTCATTGTCATCAACAAACTGAGGTGTACATTGACCACAGCTGTTGGCGCGGCATTTAGCTTTAGGGTTGGCAGGACAGCTAGAATTTTCACATGGATTGTTAAGACACATCATGAATGGGACACCACGGGGGCAAGCTGAAGAAAAAATACACATGTGAAAGCATTAGCTTCAGAAATGTAAACTGTTGTAGTTCTGGTAGTGGAAGACTTAGAATGACCAAGTTTAGGTCACAGACGATACACCTTGTGTAGTCCCAGAAATCACCATTCTCTACTTGCACAAATTCCATAATACACCTCTTTTACCCCCCAAAATTTTGCATAATCATTGTTTGCAATTTCTCCTTGGACATGAAGATGTCCCAAGGGAAATCTAAAACAATGCCTATGCAAATTTTTTGAGGGGTAGAAGCGGTGTATTATGGCATTGTGAGAGTAGAGAATACTCCACAAAAGTGATTAGAAATTCTTTAGGGTAGAGGGTTCTTAAGACTAAACAAACCAAAGAAATGCAAGAATATCCAGAGGGGTGGAGTGTCCAATATGGAGGTAGGGATATGTTATGGAACTACATGAACACCTTAAAAAGTCTGGCCACGTTTCCTTGTCCTCAGATGAAACCATCTTTGTATTCTTATATCTTACAAAACTCTTGTTCGTGGTTCGTCCTGTAATCGACCATGATTTTCTTCACCACATTGTCAAATTTTGTGCAGCTCACGAGGCCACCGCGACCGATCTAACAGCACCGAAAACTGTAAACAGTTTGAGCAATTGAAGTTGTTTTTGAAAGTTTTCAACAAGGGCACACGATGGCGTCATACTACGTCGTGTTTCGATGAATTTTTCGGCCGCGAATCTCAAATCTCAAATCTTTATTTAAACACGGTTAAAAAATTCATCAGGTTTGTTACATATAAAATTAAACTACAAACAATATTTATAATAGTAAATACATATCTAAAAAGTCTCTTAGAAATACTAATTAGAATTACCCTAAACTATACCTGTTTTCCATGAATGCCGTGTATCTAACTTAATTCACTAAAATGAAAGTTTAACAATTGCTTAAAACGAGCTAGAGATTTCTCTTGCCTAAGATTGCAGGGCAGACTATTCCAGAGAGTTGCACCTCTATAGCTAAAGCTCCTTTTTAGATAGTTGGTTCTTGGTAGAGGGACATTTAATTTGTTCATAGAGTCCCTTAAGACATAGCCTGACGTACTGCGCTCAGTAAACATAGAGGATAAATGGTCAGGAGCCAGATTATTAAGAGCTTTGAACACCATTAGAGCTTCTTGAAATTGACGCTGGGTGATCAGGTTTTTCCACCCAAGTTGCTGTAATGAGCGCGCGAGAGGATGCTGAAGAGAAAACAGGTAGAGTAAAGTACAGCGCATTTACCTTGTCGGACAGGAGCACGGCAGGTGCGACCACACCCATTACTGCAACACTTCTTATCTCCTTGACAGTCACGATCTGAACTGCACTGGCTTGTACAAATACCAACATGATGTATATCAACTACTGGGCAGTGACCTGGCTTGGCTGAAATGCACAATAAATCCATTAGATACAGTCAACTCATTTCAGACAGCAGAGCATGAAACATTGTCACATAAAACTACCTTTTTAACAAAAGAGAATAAGGAAAGAATTTAAAAAGTTGTTACCACACTAAAGAACATAACATTATATATTATAATTATGATTGTAGCTAATCACATCAAAAATAAATGGGAAAGACCCAATGATGAACTGTAGCGAAGAGCAAACAAAGACTACATCAGTGGCTGGAATTTCACTAGAAAACAAAGATATGGAGATGATACGGAATATACACAGACTTGTTAGCAAATACTAAAATTTTTTCTTTGCCACATCTCTGGTGACAGAATAAACTACTAAATAAAAACATATGAAGCCAAATTATTGGGACTAGACACTCTTAGGACCTGAAAAAGGACCCCCTTTAGATTAGCTTCCCACGCAGACATCCTTTGGGGATCATCACGCGTTCCTTCCCCATGAACGTCTGCTGAAGCAACAGAACACTACCGCTCACAGGCCATTTAATCCAATTAAAGAAAACAATCAGTATTGACTCAATGCATGACAGCTATCCTATCACATGCTGCGAATCCTTTTCCCAAAATGGAAAGTTACCTCTGATCGGTTCGTAGCCGTGAACGGAAGTGGACTCTCGATTCAGTGACGAAGCTCTGCGTGGGAGGATACCTTTAGATGGGGGGGGGGGGGGGGGTGGGAGTTTGTTAACAGAGATTCAACTGTATGATGAAGAGAAATTATCTAAATTTATGACCAAGCTTTCAGAACAACCAAAATGTAAATAAATAAATGTAAGGCAGTCAGTGCTGATACTAGACATGTTGAGCTGTGAATCAACATACCTTTGTATTCTGGAGCAGAACAGACACGACCACACCCATTGGAGCAGCACTTCATGTTTCCTACACAATCGTCATCAATACGGCATTCCTCTACACATGTACCAACTTGGTCTGACTCAACAGCTGGACAGAAGCCTGGTTTGGTTGGCACATCCTTACACTTGCAAATATCACAGCCATCTGGACCCTTAGCCCACCCATATTCACAGTACATTCTGCACATTACAGGACGACACACTGAAACAGGCAGGAAAAACCTGAATCATTAACTGAGTTCACTGACTGCAGGGGTTTCAGAATTCCACCAGCTACTCGACTATTGTGCCGCTGGCTACTATGTGTGGTGACTGATTGTCGGTAAATATGTATAGCTAGGGAAACGGCAGACTCGGTAAGAAAAGTGCATCGGATGTCCGAAATTCTTGTCTGAAATGAAATAAAAGGTGTCCGAAAATTAAACGTCTGAAATTCAATGTACTAGTTCATTGTGAGTACCTTTAGAACAGCTTGTGGGAGGCACGGTGGCCTGATGGTTAGTGCGCTCGCCTCCAGATCGAGCGGTCCGGGTTCGAGCCCTGGCCGGGGACATTGTGTTGTGTTTTTAGGCAAGACACTTTACTTTCACAGTGCCTCTCTCCACCAGGTGTATAAATGGGTACCAGCGAATTTACTGCTAGGGGGTAACCCTGCGATGGACTAGCATCCCATCCAGGGGGAGTAGAAATACTCCTAGTCGCTTCATGCTATGGAAACCGGAGATAAGTGCCGGCCTGATGACACACTTAGGCTCAAATGCAGACTTTACCTTTAGTACAGCTTGGTCTTCCTCTCACTTTAGTTCCTTTGATTTCCCAACCATGTGTATCAACACACCAACAGTAACCAGTGGAATAATGGCACTGAACTTCCTCAAAGCCGCCATCCTTCTTACATTGTGGCACATAACGACCAGGCATTTCTTCACCTTTATTTAGTTTTTGGTTAAAAATATCAATGTTAACATCACCATTGATAGAGACCTATTTTGTCATTTTTTCATTCAGCTTTTGTTTAATTCCTAAGCAGACGTTCTTCCATGTGGTGTTGCAGTCTTTTCTATTTTACCAATAGCCCAATTTTGATATTTTAAAAATTCAGCCTAAAACAATACACATCAGGAGGCTCTGGGAAATAAAACTCACCAACTCAAACTCTATAGTTTTTTTCCCCAGAGCCTTGTGCTCAGGTCTATTGTTTTAGGTTGAATTTTATAATATTGAAATTGGTCTATTCACAAATCAAATTCAACACTCAAAATTTATGTTTTGTAGTACTTTATAATCAGTCACAGCTAGCCTACATTCAAGCATGCCAAAAACTTCTCTGAGTTAACTTAGTTATTAGTGTCCCAGCACGACAGCATCAACTTTCATGTGGTTCTTGTGAAACACCACAACAAAGGTGAAGTTGTTGAAATGCATGCAAGACAGCTATTTGAGGCATCAAAACTTAGGAAAAATATTTAATTACCACTTTGTATCCTTTGCAACTGGCACAATGTGAGATCTACAAAGAAATTTACAATTAACTTCAATTAACTTCATGCTTCAATGGCTTCAAAACTTAAATGGGTACACACACTGAGAAGCCATAATTGTATCTAATTAACCAAGTATGAGGGCTAACTGTACTGGACGAATAGTGGCCCTGTGTCTTAAAAGTATGGATGAAGCTCAGAAGAACACTAAAGCACTGACAGGGCTGAGACTAGTAGCCAATCAGTGCTACCATTTACACTCCAGGTAGTAGTTTTGCCTCTTCTTTCCTTTTATTCAACCCCCCTCCCACCCACCTCTTGGTTCATGGTAGAACCCCCATTCAGGGAAGTTCTCTTTGTGATCTACATTCTCCACTAATTAAGAGATAAGTATGACAGGTCCAGGGGGGAGGGGACTTGAGGAAGGTTGCCATGGTAAAATCCCTTTATTTACATTTTGCCCACATCACTAAATTTAAAATGTCTTTCTTATTGCCTGCACTGCTATCCACCATATTTGAATATTGCATCTCAGCAAGTTAACAAAGACCGCCTGATAGATCTGGAGTCAAAGGTACCAGAACATAATTATTGGTAAGTTACCACTCTTTAGTTGTGCTGCACATGTTGGTTTCTGCAAATGCTTCCTTGTCCCATTCACTTCCTTTCCATCAGCATCAACACACCAATAGTAACCTTCCTGGAATTGCATAGGCTCAAAGCTTCCATCAGCTTTGCACTTGGGAACAAACTCACCAAGAAGGCCAGTAGACAGTTGTTGACGAGCTTGACATGGTGTCAGACCTACAGAGTAAAGGTACATACATGATGTCTAAAGAAGTTCTCATGGTTGGCTTCCTCACTGAATATTGATATTTGACATTAAAGGGGCACTGTCGCCATTTTCAGCATTATTTTGGAAATCTCAAAAACATACATCGATCTTTGGAAGCTGAACAATAATGGTTTTATTTTGTAGAACAGTACTTGACAAATGATTAGAACCCATTAGGAAGTGAGGATGGCTAACGATGGCAAGGATGGAAACGGATTGTGATGTAGATTTTTGAAAAAGCGCCAGGATGTCAGTTTTTCAAAGGTTGAAGTTTGGCTCGAAAATCGTTGAAATTTTGCAAAAATGTTGCTGCAGTGTGGACTTTCTTCAAGAAATTGCTTTTAAACATTTAGTTAGAGCTGATTAAGTTCTTATTACATGAATTTATGGACCATTTCGTGAATTTATAACAGTTTTAGGCAAATACCTATATCGTGACAGTGTCCCTTTAATTATTCTTACTTCCTCTATCAACTGAGCAATATTACATGTGGTAGCGCAACATGCAGCTAGCAAGAGTATGGCATAGAGGTCACTACAAGGCTCAAGATAGAACCTAACAGACAGAAACTAACAAACCTTTTGTACAGTTGACAATATTTCCTTGTTCATCACGGAACTCCACCTTGCACATCTGACATGGATCTGAGAAGCAGGTGGCTTTTGGATATGCGGGACATCGTGCAAACTGGCACATATGGAGACACAGCAAGAATGGCCTTCCATTGGGACAGGCTGAAATATCAAAATGTAATCTTAGTATGTACATGAAAGTACACGTTTGAAACAGGTATGGCCTGTGCTTATGATAATTTATATTTTTGAGATCTACAAGATCAAGTGTACATACTTGTGAACAAGGGTTCTTGGCAGATTTTACCACATCCTGTGACATTGCAACACTTCTGCATTTCTTTGCATTCACTGTCGGCATTACATTTTCTTGCACATGCATCAGTCCTTGGCTCTTTGATGACTGGACAGAAGCCATCCTTGACAGATAGAGATCGTTCTGTTTAAGGTAAAATACATGTAAATGCATGCTATATACAGTGTTGGTCAGTGCAGGTCAAAGAGTTGAAATTACCCCAGCCGATAGTTTGTGTCAAGAAAGTGCCAAAATGATGGATAATGTTTTGATGTTACTTGGACCTCTCAAAAAAATTTGATCACCTGTTAGATTTAACCATTCAGATTACTTAATACATTAAATAGCAATAAAGCTCACACATAACACCCCCCCCCCCCCCCCTCAACTGGATATTTCCAAAGTTAATACCATCAGACAGTTTGTGATAGGTTCAGTTGAAAATCTGGAAGAGGGGGTCCGCACAAAATGGGGAATTTAAAGTATTAACTCTATAGTCGGAGATGCTTTCAGGGCTGAAAATAATTTCTGTACTCTGGTCACAATGGCCGGCCAAGTACGTTGTAGCTTGGTCACATCTACTATATGGCTGGACAAATAAAAATTGTACACTGCAATTTTCCCCTAGCGGTCTTAAAGTTAGGTCCCTTACTATAACAACGTTGCTGTCGAACAGCAATTCAAACTCCCTATTTTTGCCGATGGAATGAATGAATGAATTCGTAGAATTGTTACGTTGCAATATTCAGGATGTGAGGTCTGGTGTTGACATCAATAAATACTGTAAATATTCTGCATCATTATCACATTGTGGTGAAGAGTAAAGCGATAATGTGGTGACCAAATACCATTAACACCCGCAGATAAGCCGCACCCTGAATTTAGCAACTAAAATTTTGGAAAAAGAAGTTTTTTGAAAGAAATCAAACGAAATCCAAGGTCGAGTCTTGAGACATCTTCATCGAACGTAAACGCATCATAACATTGAAACGGAAAATACTTCAAAGTCTTACCCACAATTTTAGCGCTTTAATATAATGGAACTTTGAAATATGATTGATCTTTTTCTGGCATTTGTCGACAGGAATTTCTTCTTTCAACACATTTTTTCCATAGACTTTTGCGTGACAACAACGTGAAACGTTGTGAAACGTTCGTAGCTTAGTAAACAGGCATTAGCTCGGACGTGTTTGTTTATTGCATTGAAGTGAAACAAGATGGAGGCATTGGAGTTCGTGGTTATCATATGTACAAAGAGATTTGTAAGCCATTTGTTGAGGTAAACTTGTAGCACAAAGAGAGTTTTGTAATCAGTTCAACAAATTTGCTATCAAAGTGCTGAACAACGAAGAAACAGTGGGTCATCTACTGCGAACACTCGAGAATAGTGTGGTATTTTCATGCTCGTAGAGGATCGTCGTCGACGCTGCAAACAGCTTTGCAGGGAATGGAAATTCTGTGCTGTGTAACGTTTTCCTGTTCGAGAAAAGTGACTATAAACCGCTTGGAGGATTTGTTTACGAAGATGGTTTAATGCTTTTAGCGGCAGCAACAAATGTAAGCGCCGTAATTAAAAGCAGTACGCTTACATCAAACACGACGTTTTTAGGAGTCAAGCAATGACCAGCACTCTCTTGCAGTTTTGTGTAATCTTTATTTACATACTTTTCGATAAAAGTGTTAATTCATTGAAATTCACGGCACCCTTTTCAAATTTTCCCGCAGATAAGCCGCACCCCCGATTTCGAGCAATGATTTTTGGAAAAAAGGTGCGGCTTATCTGCAGGTGTTTATGATAAAAGGAAAAAACTCGCCGAAAATGTAACATTAGTTTTTCTCTATATCAATCACGAGAATACTATCACCTTTCCCATTCATTTTTGTGCACGGTAATAAAACTTCAGCTCATGTTTCCAGACATACTGCCGTATAACAATGAAAACACAACACAAAACAAGAATAAACTTGAAAAGAAGCGAAGTTTTAATTGTACCTGTTACTTTTTTTCTGAGCTTTGCAACTAATTTGTGTGGTGGAAAAAAATGAACAACTTTTTAACGCGAACCCTAAGTCATTTTCCCCATGAATTTATTTTCTTTTCAGTTTAACAAAACAGCGAGCGAGGTGCATTCTGATAGTAAACAACAACACAGAAACGTTATTTCCTCCACATGGTCGAATATGACCAGTCAACATGACCGGCAATGTGAAAATTTGGCCGGTCAAAACCCCAGTCAGGCCGGACATTGCCCGTTGACCGGCCGTTATTTTCAGCCCAGCTTTGGTTTGAGCCAGGGGAAGGATTGCCCCCCCCCCCCCCCCCCCCAATCCAAAAAAATGTCAATTCATGAAGGAGACTAGGGTCTAGCATAACAGTTGCTAGGCCATACTACACACTGTACTTAATAAATGCATAATTATTAATTGAGCATGCCTTGAAAGATTTTTCAGCACATACTTGATTTTCCAGAAGAGCAATTAGGCTTTCCACGGACCATTGTTCCTTGCAATTCTGTGCCATTCTTATCAACACACCAACAGTAACCAGTGGACGGCCAGCACTGAATCTTAGTGTAGCTGCCATCTGCCTCGCACTTCGTTACAAACCTGCCGACAGGCTGCAGGCCGTTGCTGCTGGATGCCAAGGCTTTGGCTCTTTGTAGCTCACACTTTGATTTACCTGATGAACAATAAATAAATCCAGTGGTGGTGGTGGTTGTGGTGGCGGAGAGACTAATTTCAGGATAATACAACAAAATAAATTTCGCACCACTGGCAGCCATGTCAAGCTGCAGGCCACTGTCATATGACCTTTACAATTATTGTAAAAAGACTAATGCAGGCTAAAATAATAATAATAGGGTAGGTTGACATGAAAGTCAGCAATAGCCAATGGAAATAAACCATGTTCCCGCATCACAGGTCTCATTAATTACCAAAATGCAAAACCCAGGCCCAAGCAGTGTGTGAGAACAACATTTCCACGCAGTCAGTGGAAAATTTATACCCTTGTAGCTCATTTTTATATTCAGTGAGATGGGCCACAAAGTAATTTAATTAACTGCCAAGTGTTACTGTATGTACTTACTTGGACTTTATACATCACAAAAAATCTAGTGACTAGCAGAGCTCTCCTTATTCTTCAATTGAGTTTTTAAAGTGCACCTAACCCCAAAATATTTTTTTTTCGCTAGAATAAACCTTTGCACCAATTTGAAACGCATTGCACCTTTTTACCAAATTCTGACTACTTATAGCATTCAAAAGTTATGACAACTGTGCATCATTTGTTCCACGACCGAGTCAGAACGGGCGTGGACACGTTTATTCCCGATTTGACGTCACAAACTGGTTTGCATGCATGTTTACAAAGACTTGATGCAATGCAAATCATTTTGTGACTCAAATCAGGAATAGTCCCACGTCCCTTCTGATTCGGTCGTGGAACAAATGATGCACAGTTTTTCATAACGTTTTAAAGAATGCTATAAATAGCCAGAATTTGGTAAAAAGGAGAAATGAAAGGTGCAATGTGTTTCAAACTGGTGCAAAGGTATATTTTAGCCAAAAAATATTTGGGGGTTAGGTGCACTTTAAAAACCCATGCAACATGTTGAAAGAGTTTTGAGAACATAACCAGTCAGCCACAGGATTGGAAGAATTTTTCAAACTATACGTCATGTAGTGCTTGCTGTGCTGAAAGCTAGGGAGAACACTAGTGACTAGTAAAATGTTTGATTTTAATAATAGCATGCATGATCAGAATGTGACTGCTAGACTGTTAGTTATATTGACTCAGCCTGTCTGATTCATACATACCTTCACCACAGTCCACTTCTTTGCCACTCTTATCAACAAACTCAACATTACATCCTCCACAAGGGTTAATGCGGCACGTGGCCTCAGGATGGGCAGGGCAGCTAGACCACTGGCAGAAGTTACGCAAACAGGTGAACATGGGTTTGCCTGAACAGACTAAAATGAAAAAATAATCAAACATGTACAGGAATTTGAATACAACAAAGCACTAAATGATCATGGCTGGCTCCAAGGAAAACAGCACCATTTTTTCCCCGAGACTCTCAATGTTCTATCAACTTTTGATTCACGAGTACATAAAGAAAATTACGGTAAAGCTGAGCTTTTGACTGTAACTTCAAGTCTCTTCCCGTTCATAACACGATTTTGAACCACATGCCCTAATCACGCTGTTGTCACCCCAGGGAGTTAGCAAGTTTAATGTTTGACCTAATAGAGGGAGTTAGGCAGTTTTCATGCACATTGCATGATTTGTTCTTGTCCAATACAAAGCTGTATTCCATTTGAGAGGAATAACAATTTATTTTTAACTCATTTTCAAAACACATTGCAAAATGACATTAATATATATAGTGCCCACAATTTGATGTTATCCTTACTGATGTGCAAAGCAACCTTTTTCTTCATCTACTGCAAGTTAATTGCAGTGAACCTTTATCAACTACCAGTTGATAACCATTAATCCGTTAGCACAGCACAATTGTTTCTTTATCATTGTTTTTCAATTAACATGACTGCATACTACCACCTATAACTTGTGATTAATCATTTTTATCAACCGGATCTAAAATCAACCTGCATCATCATCATAGGGGGGGGCACAGTCCCCCCAGTTTGGAAAATGTTCGACATTTTTCGGGCAAAACGCTCAGGATTCGGGCAACATTAGTTGCAATTATTGGGCCGTTGTATACTGTACCTGTTCAATGCTAACACATTCGGAAATTGTCTAATTTTTTCGGGCAGGGAGGTTACAGCCCCTCCAAGTCCGAAGGTGCCTGTACACCTATGACCTGCATCTATACGTAAGGAGCCCATGGTTGGCCCGTAGTGTTCAAATTAACAGAGGATAGGTGAACATGCCTTGTACTTTGCAAACAATTAAATACCTATCTAATGAGAAGCTGTAGCATGTATCATATAAATCTTTGGATATGATGAATGAAGTTTTCAGCTCTGGATCACCCTTTTTGCATGTTGAAACCTTTCTGTTTACAAGAGGCAAGAATAATCTACACTGTACCTCCAAGAGCAGTCTTATTGCAATGTGGCAAGCCACGAATCATGGTTCCAAGAACAGGATTTCCCTCAGCATCTACACACCAGCAATAACCAGTGGACCCATAACATTGCACTTCCTCAAAACTGCCACCTGGGGCACATTGTGGTACAAACCGTCCAACAATCAGATGTGTTGGTTTTTCATCAAGTGAGTGGGTTCCAAGGGCCTCAAGTCGCTGTTTCTGGC
>OX393565.1:18585042-18590042 GCA_947652115.1 Blastomussa wellsi
AGCTAGAAATGCAATAGTCGGAGCTGAGAATATACTAAAAGCAGATTATTCAGTAGAGTAAGATTGAGTGCTTAAAAGGTATATTGCTTGTAAAACTAGAAAGGAACAGACTGTCTTTAGAATTACATACCAGTTCTTGTGCAGTCTAAATCTCCTCTTGTCCATGTTCCTTCCCACTCGTTTCCATTTCTGTCCACACACCAGCACTGCCCTGTGGAGGCATGACACTGTTTCTCCCTAAAAGAGCCGTCACTTTTACATTGTGGTACAAAGCTGCCAATCGGAGGAAGTTTCTCAGCATCTTGCCTCTTCTTCTGACACAAACTTAACTCTGATGACACAGAGAGAATAGCATGAACATAGATTGTTAATATTCCACAAAAATGCCATGGTAATTATCCATTAAAAGATTTGCACCACATCCAAACAGTTGGAATCTGGGCTGAGCTATTTTTAAACCTCCTTCTGATGCCCAATCAGAACGTGAAGTCTCCTGGGGAGGCTTTGTCTCATGTGAAAACAAAGTGATTGACCATCCTCCAAACACATCAAAGACTCTCCTGTTGGTGGTTCAAGTCCTTAGGGTTAAGATTAATCTGTTTTAAAACAATTGTGTTAATCTCACTATTTCCAGGGACCCAAATCTCAAGATTTTTCAGTATTTTTTCAGACCTTAGGATTTGGGGGTTTCAGATGTTAGAAGATCTGCAATGTATTGTTCACTTACCGAGACACTTGGGGTGAGATCTGGACTTTGTGGAGAAATCTGGAATTCCTCTATCATCAACACAAAAACAGAATCCCTCATGGCACTGCACCTTGTTAAAATGACCATCTGCATCACAAGTCGGGACATACCGACCAAGAAGGAGAGGCTTCCTCTGGGTGGCAGCTAGCATACGTGTACACAATGTCTCCACTGATCAAAAAAAAATAATTAAAATGAAAACAAAAATGAAATTATCAGAACTTGTAATTGCCCAGGTTCGAGCCCTGGCCGGGGCACTGCATTGTGTTCTTGGACAGGACACTTTACTCTTAGAGTAATGCTCTTCATCCAGGAGTACCAGTGAATTTACTACTGGAGGGGGGGGGGTAACCCTGTGATGTACTAGCATCTCATCCAGGAAAAGCAGGGTAGAAATACTTAAGAATTGGTTCATGCTAAGCATGCGTATATCGAGTTATGCTACATGCGGGAAGTTTGGAGAGCACGAAAGAAGCGTGACAGTTGCTCGAGGCGATAGCCGAGAGCAACTCTAGCTTCTTGAGTGCTCTCCAAACTTCCCAAGTGCACCATAACTCGATATACGCACAGCTAAAAGCATGAACCAATTCTTTTACAACATAGTTGATTAGTGGTTTGAAAAAAATAAAAGTGAAAGGATTGAAAACAACAACAGCAACAGACCACGCGTTGGTATTTAGGCATCCATTTAGAGTTTTATAGACGTTTAAGAAAATAGATTACACTTGTACGTTGTACGTTTGTACGACTTTCATTGATGGGTTGACACTGAACGCAGTAAAAAAGGCAATTTTTACGAAGAACTCAAAAACGGGAACAACAACAAGTGACCACGCGTTGAAAATTTTGTTTTCATCACTGGGATTGATTCAGTTGATTTAGCGACAGCAATAATTTTACAAAATTTTTATTTCAGTTCTAAACGGTTCAAAGGTTAGCTTTGAATTTGGTTGAATTATTTCATTAATAGATTGACAATACACAAAATAAAAATGGTTTTACGAAGAAAACTAAACAAAAAACAGCAACAAAATCGGACGGCGAATTGAAACGATCGATGAAATCAAAGCTAAAGAGTGAGTTTAGAGTTTTCAGAGACGGCTCTAATTTGTTCGAATGAAGAAAATGTTGATCAACATTGACTTACCTTACCTAAAACTTGATCACAAATAAAGAAACGGGCCTCGCGAAGACACAGTTCTTCAGCTGCTTCTAATGCAATTGCACACGTCATTTTATTGAGCACGGCCGTGCGTACATAAAGATTTTTATCATGATGGCTCAATAGGAATTAGGTAGGGTCAGCGCACACACTATGTTATAATCTCTGTCATTTCATGCCTCAGCATCTGGGATAAGCTCTGGCCTGATGGGCCACGGGGCTCGTATGCAGACTTTACCTTAATATATGATAACCAATGAGCTCAATTCAACTTGGTGATAGTTAATGAGGCTCAGAAGACTGAATCAATTATCACCTTGAAAGTCATAGAAATCATTCTTATATGTAACCAAAATAAAGAACTTCTATTATTTTTCTCAAACTCATTAATAATTCATCAAGTTAAAACAAAGGAAATCAGAAACATAACCGTAGTTTGGAAATGCGATCTTAATTAGCATAGATGTTTACGATTTTATTTCTTCACCATTTTTTTCTGTAGCTTTAGTTTCAATTGAGAAGCTATATCAAACAGTCAAGACACGTTGAAGTTCATCAAAAATAGAGGGGGTAAGTTTCTAAAGAAACTGTGGTGCTGCGTCGGTGGGAAGTATAACAATATAATTTGGTTTTATCAACTGGGTTGATAATGTGAATTGGCCACCGTAAAGAGATTCAAGAACTGACAACGAAGGGCTAACGCTCGAAACGTCAGTTCTTGAATCTCTTTACGGTGGCCAATTCACATTATCAACCCAGTTGATAAAACCAAATTATATTCATCAAAAATACTCTGTCCTGCGTCATATTTTCAACACTCTTCTGAGTGTTTGGAAATGTGATGAAACACTGTCTCTCGTGTTTGATATATTACATCTATACATACATTACAAAGCCGCATAATGGTGACTTTCATTGAATTTCAAGTACTATTTCTAAAACTTCCTTGCTAATTAAACTTTTAATTAATGAAATGAGAAAAAGGCACCATTATTTTTGTAGACGATCTGTAGCCACTGCACACTAATGGCTGATAGTTTACAAGAGTTTCGGCCAATCAGATCCCAGTATTTCATTAGACAAGTATGCAATGTATTACAAGTATTCTACGAACAATAACCAACTAGCTAAGTACACTCAACAATGCACTTAATTTACCTGGGCCACATGTCACAGTTTGTCCCGTTGTCTTGTTGATAAAATTTACATTACACTTTCCACAGGACTCCACCACACATCTCAAACTTTCTTGAGGTTTGTCAGGGCACCCAACATAGTTACACAGCTGGGCGGGGCAGTTCACATGTTTCTGACCAGGTGGGCATGCTGAAATCAAACAGGATCATATCGGATATTATTGCAGACCATATTTTCTCGAGTAAACCCAGGACCGTGAAAAGAACGAGCTGGCTTCAAATAAATTCTGGATCTGTCACACTGAGTTTTAAATAAACGCCCTGGTGTTTAATAGACCAATTCCAATATATTAAAATTCTAACATGGAGCCGAGGCTTAAGGGAATAAAACAAAAGAAATTATTTATTCATCCCTAAGCTTCGATGCAAAATCTCTTGTTTTATTCCCCCAAGCCTCGGCGACATGATAGAATATTAATATATCGGAATTGGTCTACTGACGTCCAGGTGTACATTTGCGGTCCAGTATTTATTTTAATTTTGTATTAGACAAGTGAATCTCATCAAAAAATAGGTTTAATCATTTAATTTCCACAGGCAAACACACTGTCTACAGTTTAGTTTATCAGTTTTCCACCCGCACTGATCCAACAAAGACAACAATTTGGCATTTTGGTTTTGTTCTGGAGAACTTTCTTTTACATTTTGCAGTAAATTTACTCAATTTTAATATGTAAAATCAGTACAAAGCGTGCCTTTCAAGAATAATGGAAAAATACACTTGTTTATATTAACAAAAGCCAGGTTCAAAGAAATGAATCAACAAGGCCAAATTTTAAGGTGGCTCACATGGGTCATTACTACCGCTCTTTGTCAGTTGATGCTACAATATTGATATCAAACAAATGCCCAAACATTAGGGAACATGTTGTGATTACTGATTACCATTAGATAGCATCCTTATAACCTGTATAAAACACCTTTAATTTTAGCTTTAAGTGCTTATAACAAGCTCAGTGAATGAAATTTTTTAGTACTGAATTTTGATCAGCATACTAAAATGCAACTGAGAGCTCCAAGGTTTTCTTTTATAAATTTGCAAAATCTGGGCGATGTAGCAGCTTTCCTAACATATAATGTGATTGGTTTGATACCCTAGCCCTAACAAAAGACTCAACAATTGAAACAATGACTTTGTCTTGAAAACAATAGAAGCTGCTTACAATAACAAACAAAAGTAGTTTTGGATAGCTGCTACACTACCCAAAAATCTATCTTCACAAACTAATCAAAATCAAAAGTGTACTATAATTTATATAAATTGCATTTAAGCCAATAATGCTAAAATATGGTATTTTTACATTATTTCGGGTGATCTTTTATACGCTAGGTTCAATTTTTCGTCTCCATCTAATTAAAATATTTGTACCCAGTCCCTGCTCATTTAGAAAATGGCTAATTTGTCACCACATTAGCAGTTGGACCTCCCTAACACGGACACCAAAGGGACAGAGGGAAGTGTCCGTATTGGATGGACGTTCATTTTACAGAGGTCGCTATGATGAGGCATCACTTGGTATTAATTATTCATCTATGAATAAAGTCGAGTTTATAACGTATTTGCTCTATTCTCTAGGGCTGAGGTTTAGTGTCTGTTGACAGTATTAGAGAAAGTCCATTTTGTTTTGTTATTCAATAATTTGTCAATGAAACAAATTTTACATCGTGAAACACTGTGGTTTTGCAGTGCTTTGCCAGACTTCTTATGACTCTTCGCAACTTGCATATATCACAGTATCTGTTAAGTACTGATGATGGATAACAACGGCTTCATGACCATAACAAAACTTAGTACACATAATTATGTATAACTGTTGCTAATCTGAACACCAACACGATGCGAAAAATTAATCTGGTTGTATCGTCAATTGTTAACAGCTTAGCACATTACCTG
>OX393565.1:18592542-18632542 GCA_947652115.1 Blastomussa wellsi
ATTATCGAAAATGGCTTGTTGTTTGGTTCGTTGCGTAAGTGTCTATCAATGGCGGCTCTAATTGAGGTGAGCGTTGCTTTGTTGTAATATGACCCGTCCTGTTTCCTTGCAGACATGTAGAACTTTCTTAAACATTTGTTTAATTCTTCTTTTTCCATTTCCTCAATTTCGGTGAGAAATTCGTTTTGCTGGACAAACCAGTCTACAAAACAAAATTACTCTTAAATGAGACAAATCTTAACCGGGAAGATTGTTACATTTTTAGCGATAATTACATTGCATAGAAAGTACTGAACGGTAAAACACTGGTTTGCAAAATATTAAGTCTTCTTTTACCTCTGAAAACTTTCATTCCAAATTTCGTGGCCTTCTTTGTGTTCTCAGGTACTGCATCTTCTTGTATTTTTAAGATTTCTGATTCCGAAACACTGGCGAAACGCGAGTTTACACCCACCATTTTGTTTCTGTTTGGCTTACGCATTATTCACTCGGTAGGGGGTGAATAATGCTCATTAGCCAGAGATAGCGAACCAATCAGATTGCTTAAAACACCAAGATCACTGAGTGTGTATATACTAATTAACAATATTTATGTCATTTGTTAATGGTAAAATTGGGGATAATAATAATAATAATAATAATAATAATAATAATAATAATAATAAAGCCAACACATTGTTTTGCGACTAATCACGCCTTTCAGCTTATTACTCTTGCGATTTGCTGTGGTTGCATTTGATTGGTCACGAAACAATAAAGATTCTAGAAATAATTTTAGGTATTCACTGTGTTTCAGGTTTCACTGTAAATAAGTAAACATAACTGATCAGATGGCAAACAACTCTTATCAAAAGCAAAGTCAAACTTACCAGCACTCAAGAGAGAGGCCTACAAAGACAAAATAAAATACTAAGATTACACTTATTTATGCACACAATGAAATCCAGTTAATCTGCCCTAACAGGCTATGGTCATGGTTATGATTGTGTATTTCAAGGAATTCTCCAAATCAACGATAAGAAAATAAGAAAGTTTCTAACTGAGATAACATTCACTAGGTTTGATAATAATTAACCCTCAAAACAAATGAATGTTTGCACTGGTCTCAATAGTAAAGATAACTGGAGGTAGCTGTACAAATTTTAAAGATAATTACATTTGAAATCTGGAAAAAGTGCAGAATGTGATACTTTCAAAAAAAGTAAATAAAGTAAATAAAATTTTCTTGCAAATTCCCTTTGAATTTGGGTTTTCAAAAACGGAATCAACATTAAGGTGGCTCATGTCAGTTCTTCAGAACCACACCACCACCAGAACGACACCAACCCAAGTCTTGGATCGGTCGGGCAAGATTTTTGGCACATTTACTAGGGATTGAATAATGTTTCCAAAAATGTAGATTTCATTGAAATCGGTATTACCATAGCAACGAAACGATGACATCATGGTTTCTGAAAATCGACACATTCCATAGCACAAAAATATGTAGAATATAGACAAAAGGAAAACTTCCGAAATAAACCAGCTGTCAACAAAAAATCTGATAACGAAACTTTCTGTAACAAATGCAGAGGAACCCTATATTTTTATAATTATTTCACGCTCTTAAAATAGTTCAATGCCTTTGAAATTTTCAGGGAAAGCACATAACATGATATACCGGTACTTTCATTCTAGAGATTTTAAAAAAATTATATCGACTAGTTTTTACATAGATGCTCTCATATCAAAGACGTTCCTTCTATGAGAAAAATGTGAATTTTAAAGACATTACTTTTGAGTTCATAGAGAGAGATCTAGTCAAGCAAACTAGACGAAACCTTTCAGGAAAGTTGTTCTATGCCAAAGCCATAAAACATGGAAAGGACATTGTTTCAATCTGCAGGGAGTTGCTGGAATCAACAAACTAACAGATACTGAGTCGAACTTTTAAATTTTGACTGCAAAATATTCAACTCGCTTTTTTTTCAGAAACGCTCTCATAGAATTTTTTCAAACTTTCCAGACGTTGATTCGTTTTAAAAGTTTAGGTCTCGGTATCAAGAAAAATGTCGATTTTCAGAAACCATGACGTCATCGTTTCGTTGCTATGGTAATACCGATGCCAATGAAATCTACATTTTTGGAAACATTATCCAATCACTAGTAAATGTGCCAAAAATCTTGCCTGACCAACCCAAGACAGTGAAGTATTTGCTTTTTAAAGTTGGGTTGGTGTGGTTCTGAAAAACTGAGATGAGCCACCTTAAATATGACAACCTTAAAAAATAACAAACATATATTGGTGTTTGAAACTACGTGATCCACATTTTCATTAACAAAATGATTTCACTCACATGGCCTCAAAAACATCTTAAACAACTTTTGCACTACACGTCAAATTAATACAGACTTACCACTTCCATTTTATAAAATAAAACTTAGGGGTCACCATGCATTTTTAAAAGTTGTTGGAGATGATTTTAAGGTCCGTTCCAATTTTCCCATCCCTCCCCAGCGAGTTATTAAATATTTGCGTCTCATGCAATTTTCATGTGTGCTCTACACCATATGTGCAGAAATATTAGTGAATGCAATTAGAAACAATAAAAGCATTAATGACATAACAATCTATAACAAGGAATACAAAATATCCCAGTATGCGGATGATACCACAGCCTTTGTCTCTGATGTATCGTCTGCGCAAAAATTATTTGAGACTTTACGTGCCTTCCAAGATGCTTCGGGCCTACAACTCAACACCTCTAAAACTGAAGGAATGTGGTTAGGGTCATGTAAGGATAATACATCGACGCCTCTAGATATTGCTTGGCCCTCCGAGCCGATATACTCACTAGGAATGCACTTCTCTTACGACGAAGATATTTCTTTTAAAAAAAAACTTCGAACAAAAACTAAACTCGATGAAAAGCCTTCTAAATCTATGGCAATCTAGAAATCTTACTTTGCATGGCCGAATAACCATTCTTAAAAGTCTTGCCCTATGCAAAGTGCCCCGCCCTACCCACCCAGTTCACTACACCGGGAATTACATGTCCTACTTTTTGCTAACAGTGTGTGGGTTCTTTAACATCCCACAGAGTTATCAGGAACAAGGATTGTGAGACAGGACCTACAGTTCATGGCGTGGCAATGCCCCTACAGTTTATGGCGTGGAAATGCTCCTTTAATTGCATTACCTAAATTAGCTTCACTAACCTCACTTTCAGGAGGTTAATATTCTCAGTTTTTGATTCACCAACTCAAAAACAAGGTTAGCAAGGGTAATATAAATGGATACAAAAGAATTTTAAATTGCCAGCCATTTTATATGAAAATGGTCTAGTGAGGTGTCAACCAGATAACCAACTCACCTGAATAAGGACTAAAAGGACAAATCCAAGTTTTAAATTAGGCATGGCTGATAAAAGCCTGCAGAATTCAAATAGAGTAAAGCAAAAATTACTAAAATCTTTATAAGGACAGCAATGTATACAGCATCTACTTTACAACCAGAGCTTTTCCTGTATATCATTTCATCCTCACAAATATACATGCAGCATCACAAATTTGTAATGCACTTATCAAAGTTAAGCCGCTGTGGGAGTGGAGAGGGACGCCGCGCCGGGCATAGGTGGGGCATTTGAACTGAGCTTAGATTTTCTGTTCAAATATCCTACCCCACGGCACTTGTGGATTGTCAAAATAGTAACTACAAGTCAATAAAATGTTGCCAAAAAGGCCAATAAACGGGTCAAAAGTCCCCACTACAGGATGACAACTACTGTCAAATCCCCCACCTAAGCCCTCCCCTCCCCCCCTCCCCCCCCCAAGTAACATTGATATGTGCATATAAAGTATTGGTACATTCATTTCTTTTTATTTATTTCAGTTTTGAATGCGCTAATTAGAAAATTATCTCTGATTTACCGTTTTTAGACTATGCTTCAAGGATTTCTCCAGACTGAAAGCTTAAACTCAACATCAAAACGAAATCGATTACCTCTTGAGAAAATTGCAAAATGGCCCCAATACTTGCCCAATCGTGACAAAATGAAAACACAACTCTTTCAATTGAGAAATACAGCAGCATTCAATGCGACATGCTTTTGAAAGGATAAAACATGACCTCTGCGTTTGAACAATAAAGGTCATTGGTGGTGTTTTCATTTTCTGACCTTTCTTTATTTTTAGCTTATTTCACAAGGATGCAGGAGTCTTGCACATAACGTCGATCGATCGCTCCAAGAATCAACTGAAGTCTTGGTATGCCCGATCGAGTTCTGAAACGCTGACCCATAAAAAATGACGGCTAAGTCAGGTTATCGAAATGTAATATTATTGTGGCAAACTATTCTGTAATCACTGGGTCGTTCGTCAAATTAGCAACAAGCAAAGCCCGGGCGGGAAGAGTTCATTTTAAAATTTGCACATTCAAACTATAACAAAACTTTTCTCTTCCATCACAACTCAACGAGCTGGAGAGTTTTCAGTAACCCTAAGCAAATTATTAACAAATTTGAGAAAGTGGCGTCAAAAACAAGATCCCAGCCCATCGGTGAAAACGCTAGACTGTGAAAACAGCGATCCTGTGTGGCGAAATGTTCAAATTTGTACACAAAATCTATTAACAAAAAACATACACGTGCATTCAAAGGACTTTTACAAATAAATTTTTCATTTTTCTGCAGGTGTAAAATAAGTACTACTTTTATGCTAATTCTGTTATCAAGAAATAACGCCTCACTTACCAGTCGCAGATACGACACCGTCGCAGGTCACAGACAATCCGCTTTTTCTCACCTCTTTTAGCTTGTCACGGCCAGGAACTGAGAATGCAGTGAGAAGGTCAGCGGTCCTTAAAATTCAAACAGTGAAAAATCAGGAAAATGACAATTTTGGCATGGTGAAGGTATTTTCGCCCGATCGTCCTTTCCTCCAAAAGAGGCTGCGAAAAATTGTAATACGTGACCTTCCTTGAGGGCGGAACGTAAAAATACCGCTTTTCTATTGTGATGCATCTTAGCTTATTTATGGAAAGCTTCCAGCTTCCAGCGAACGTGGCCGTACGTGACCCGGGGGGGTACTCCCGTATGAAAATGACGGGGGTGCTCGTCGGAAATTTTCGAAAACACCCCTAAAAGGTACCAGAATCTCATTTTGTGGGCGTGGCTCAGAGTAATTTTTACCCCTAAAAGGTACCATTTCTGAAGTAATAAATTAACTGGATCTGGCAATTTTTATAGTGATAAACACGCTTTTTTTCAAAACCCTTTTAAAAGGTACCACAACATCTTAAGCGGCGGTCATTTTAGATTTTTGCACCATAAGCGGTACCAATTCACAAATTTTACCCCCTAAAAGGTACGACGAGCACCCCCGTCATTTTTATAGGGGAGTACCCCCCCGGGGTACGTGACAAGAGTGGCAATCAACCATGTAATCAAAGACAAAAAATCATTCCAAAGTGGGCGAGGTCAGTTTAAACATCGCAAACAAGAAAAGACAAAGATATCGGCAAAGATATTTTCACCACGAAATTTCCAAAGTCGGATGTGAATCAACGCTGATAAAGTTTGAGGGTATATTCTTTTTGGGAGGAAAGTAAGGGTCAGTAAGAGATTTGAATATAAATCAACCGTGACGGCAACAGCTGTGACAGATATGCACCCGGGTGATATGAAGAAACCAAAACGATGTATAAAGAGTGTATCGGGTATCGATCGCAAAAATACAGAGTGTAGTTTTGAGCCCACTGCGTTGAGCAATTCTAAGAGTATTAAATTAACCTGATAACTGAGAATAAATGGGGAATTGAATCCCCTACTCTTAATCATTGCTAAATTTTTAATCCTAAGTTCAAACAAAGGTGCAAAAATACAGCAAAGACGGTACGAAAATACACTTTCTACTTTAATTTAGAGAGGGCCAACAGACAATTGAAATCCTGATCCTGGTTATCTGATAAGCAAATGTAATGATACGGCCTGACGTCTTAAAGTGACACTGATTATAGAAATTTTCTTGTTCTAATCTCCACATTATTGGGCTAAATGCCACCAAATACACGAATAAATTTGATAAAAAGATTCCACAGAACAAGATAGAACAGATATTTTGGGGAAGTAGTACAGGATTACAAGGATGGAAGTGGATTGCAATTCATCAAAATTATCCTGTCCAGAAATCAAAGCTGAAATTCTGGCGAAATTTTGAATCTTTTAATAGTTATTTTTTTCTTCTTAGTTAATATTTCTTTGCTTTCACCACTCTAAGAATTTTTCTCCTCCTATTGCAAGACAATAAAGCACGACTACAGCTAGCCTGCGTTGCAGCCGGACGTGTCACAGCGACGCAGGCTAGACTACAGCAAGCTACAGGCCATTCTTATTAAAAAAAAGTCAGGCCTTGAGGGGGGCCGGGCCGGACGAAATGTTGGAAATATTCCTACAGTTAATCCCAACAGTTAATCAGCCTTTCTGTGTTTAGTCCTAAAAAAAACAGCACAATATCAAAGGAGGTGATTGACCTCGCTATCTACAAAAAAGATAGAGAATTTTCAGTCCGATCCGTGTTTGCTTTCATGCAATTTAGTTCCTAGTGTCTTTAGTCGCACCTGTCCACCCCCTATGCATGGTGCGGAAGCTCTGAAGTTGCGACATGACAACAAGCACGGCTGCTTCGTCTGTTTTCAACTGCGTTTTTTTCACATAACATAAAGTTTAATAAATTACTCTCCAAAATTGAAATAGCGCTAAACCAAAAATAGTATTACCAATGAGTAATTCGGGTACTTGCACATTACTCTGCGTGAAGCTTCTCTTGTTTCAGTTTTTCTCATCATCCCCAGTGATTGGCATTTTACGTGCAGCCGTTCTTCTCTGGAGTGTGTACACCTTCCTGTTTTGGGTATTTTGTTTCCACTTCACAAAGGACAATCGCGTTTATTGTCCAGTCCCATGTACGCCTTCTGGTGAAGAACTAGCCCTTGAAAATCAATCTCAGTATAAAATCTCCCCTCAAACTTGAGTTTTTACCACTACGGCCTGCCTCGGCGACGAAGGCTCACCGATGATTCTCGGCGACGAAGGCTCACAGATGATTCTTGTGCTTCATCTGTTTTCAACAATGGATTTAAGAAAAAGTTAAAAAAGATCATTTTCAGCTGAAATGTCCAAAGGAAAAATAAGATAGCCGGTTAAGAAACTATGTTTCCCAGTTTGTCGTGAGAGAAAAAATGTTAGCTAGACCATATGAGCAGATAGCTTGCGAGAGCAGATCATTTTTTTCGGTTCTAGTTAGGCTAACGAGGAGAAACCGGTGTGTAGGTGTAATCTAATGGAGCACGGCAGGGTTTTTTCTCAATCTCTGTATAAACACAAGAACAACACCACTCGTGTTTGGTGAACGGCTAGTTGAGCACGTTTGCTGATGTGATAACCCTGGCCTTGAAACAGTTGCTCAGAGCACGTTGTCCCTGAACTATCAGGGGAAGCGCCACACAAGATGTAGATCACAGCTAGCACTATATGTGGAGCTTGGGCTACCTGTGATTTCAAGCGGAGCGCCATACTTGTAGACCAATTTATGATTGCTTTTTCATGGTCACCTTGGCTAACAGCACGGCCCGCGGGCACTGGACGTCACTCAAACATGGCGATCATGCTCTAGAAATAGATCTTCTCGGCGTGTATATTTTTGACAGTCAACTTTCATGTTATGCCAATAAGCCATTTCCGAGTTGCCTTCTACCTGTGCCAAACCAATTCAACCTTTCATGTGGAAATCAGTTTGATTTTCAAGACAAAAGACGCGCGAGTAGAACTCATTTCCATATGAAAGGTTTGCGACAAGACTCGTCTTGAAACAAAGGAAAACAGGATCTCGGAAATGCGCTTTCGCGGAGCTTTCTTCTTTCTCTGCGTTCGCTTTCATCCCCTCCTTGTATCAGGCTTTCCATTCCTGTTCTACAAGCAGCTCATCCGCAGAAAGGTCTTTCGTCATGCAGTATTTAGGAGTATTTTGAGTATCGTAGGCTGTCGGATCCGTTCCAGGTCTGTTCAATTTCTACTGCAGGATGAAGTTTATTTTGTAGTTGTCCGGCTCAAAATGTAACTCTGACTCCGATGACAAAGAAGGCATAGTTTGAAACAAAATTTGGAAGTTTTAGTCTCAAAAACTCAATGTTTTGGTCAAATCCAATTTTTTTCGCAGACTTACTTTGCAAGACAAGTTCTTTTATTTTAGGTGCACTTTAATTTAAGGTCATGGATCTGAAACTGAATGACAGGAACTGCTGAACAAATAACCAGTTTGAAACTAGTCATGCCAGTGCCACTATCACTTCGGGGATTGTCCTTTTGGAATTGGTACCTCAAGGGGTGAGAATGAGTTTGGGCCACACCCACAAAACGAAACTCTGGTACCTTCGAAACGAAAGTGAGGCCCCATTAGGGGGGTCGGACTATCCCGTATCGATCCCATTAATTTTTGGCCTAAATATCTCGTATCCCGTTAATTGCGGTGGTTTGTAGCTCCAACTTTTATGTTCGATATTCCCGAATCCCTTGTTTAAATATACCGTATCCCGTTAATTTTTCCCCAAAATATCCCGTATCCCTATAATTTTTTACCCAAATATCCAGTATCCCAAAAACCCCTAATAGGCAAGGAAATCAACAAATAGATGAACAATAGGACCAGCCTAATCCAAAGGCGTCGCTCCCTTTTTGATTGGAAAGCGGTGTGGGGTGGGGGGGGGGGGGGGGGGTGCTTACGCCAGTTTTGGATTCATCACGTGACACATTTAGACCTTTAGCACGTGCCAAAAATATTTGATGGACATAAAAAAATAATATCCCCAGCAAGGAATATTCCCCAGTTTTCAATTTGCATTTTACCGGTTCGTATATTTAGCTTTGATCCTAAAGCCTGGTTTTCACAAGCCACGGAGTCGGAATCGGAGTCGTAAGAATGCTTACAAATCGAAAATCGGAGTCGTAAGCGGAGTAATAAGCACGACAGAATCGGAGTCGGAAGAATCAGAACGTTTCCATTTTCTTCCGATTCCGCTTATGACTCCGTGGCTTACGATGTAGTGAAAACTGGATTGTCGGAGTCGCAAGCAGAAGAATAAGCCAATCACATTGCTAGTTTCAGGCACTCCGAGAACTTCCTTTCTGCTTGCGACTCTGACAATCTAGTTTTCACCAGATCGTAAGCGACGGAGTCATAAGCGGAATTGGAACTCTGCTCAACAGTCCGTAGATTTGATTTTCGCTAGGTCACAACGCTTACGATTTCGCTTACGACTCCTAGTCCGTCGCTTGTGAAAACCAGGCTTAAGTAGATTTTTACATCGAATAGAACTGAACATTTTGAATGAAATTCAAGTGGAGTGAAGGTGAACTTTTGGTTTATGTGAGATTTTGGAAAGAAATTCCCGCTTTGTCGTTTATGTTGCGTTAGGCTAACAGTAGCTAAACGTCGGTCAAACATCTTTACAAGGGAACCGCAGAGAACACAGAAAGTTCCCTTCGTTGTATACGTAGTTTACGAGCTTTCGGGGGACTAATACAGGGGCCGAAACCTAACGGCTCGTTTGTTTTCTGAAAAAGGTCCTCATCAATTAAAGCGGGTATTTTTTCCTGGCGTAAAATAAGCTTGAATGGACAATAGACCCTATCCAAAATGATGGCTTCCATTGTTTTCTGTAGCCTGGTCAAGTTTGTTAAGATTCTGATTGCGACACTTGAAAACTAATGGTATGATATACTACTCTGAGAAGTTTCAGTGTTTTTGGTTGAATAATGCTTGCAAAGTTGTGACTGATTTAAACAGCTGTTATCGCAGTTATCAGCAGTTTGACATACAGACGAGGCGAACTGGTCAACTCTGCTTTGTATTGACCCTTTCGCCTCGTTCCTACGCCGTTTCTAACAAAAGAATATTTGACCGCAGACTCAACTGCAATAACAGCCATTTAAGAGACCTGTATGGAAAAAGGTAACCTGGCCTGTCTAGCCTCACTTTCATGTTTCTGGCAACATAAATAATCCTGTAACTTTCCATTAGTTACAGAAAGTATAGCCTTACAGCGCGACCCGCCTAACTGTGGCCACCCAACAAACTTTTTTGACAAGTTATAATTAGCCAATCAGAGAGCACGAATTTGTTTGAGCTGTCCCGCCTTCTTGGAATTTTCAAAGCTGTTCTCACGAAACCTGTCACGCTTTTAACAAGGAGGCGGAACAACTTGCACAAATTTGCGCTCTCTGATTGGCTAACTTGTCAAAAAAGTTTGGATTTCCACTGTCGCGTATTTTTTTACGTGCGTTTACGTGCGTAAAAAAATTTAGAAAAATTTAACGTTTACGCAAGATTTCCATACATCGTCTATAATTTTATTTACGCACTTAAAAAATTACGCGACAGTGGAAATCCACCTTTAGGCGCGCGTCGCGCTGTAAAGGTTGGGACACACTATGCGACAAATCGCAGCGACAGGTTGCTGCAACAAATCACCTCGTGTCACATGTGAAAATCTTTGTCGCTGCGATCTGTCGCACGAATTCAAACTGGTTTGAATTCGTGCGACAGATCGCAGCGACAAAATAAGCACAGGCGGCGTTGTGGCAGTGTGTGTACGGCTTCTGCGACAAATCGCTGCGACAAAATTTAAATCAGTCAATGAGGGAGCGTTAATTTTTTCTAGTTCACATTTCCCCTCTTCCAAATTCGCTTGTGTGCACCAAAAAAGTGTCTTGTCGCAGCGACTTGTCACTGCAGCAGTACAGACGAAGTGACTTGTCGCGGCGACGTGTCGCAGCGATTTGTCGAAGTGTCTCCCGACCTTAACACTCCATACATTGATTTACTTTGACTTAATCTTTAAGGCAAAGTAGTTAATTCTCTTGACAAATGTTTCTTCTTGGGGCCAAAACATAACGGTGGCCATATTTGCATAGGGCCTATGAATTGCATAAACTAAAGTTCGCCTTCACTCAATCTTTCGAATGAACCAATATATGAACAGCTGTCTCAGTTACTCGATAATTGTACAATATTAAACAACAACGATATAACTGGGGAGTGCATAACCTAACAAATAAACATTAAATCTATCCCTTAATACCGCTTAAGTCATGCAACAATGTTTTAAGGGATGTTTTAAAGACATACTTTTAACCACACATATTAGCATATATTTTATGCACAATCGACAAGATCGTGAGGATAAACGGTTCTACAAAAAAAAGCCATGGTTTATTGAAATTCCTGAGATTTGATTGGTTTATAGACATGGCAGGTAGATATTGTAGGCGTTCGTGTCAGCGAGCAAGCTGGGAAGCTCAAATATTGCAATTCCGTGGATGTGTTTTTTATAAAACAATTATTTCACTTGCTGGTTATAGCCAACTCGTTGCTACGCGTCTCGTTGGTTATCTGCCACCTCACATTCAACGCTCGCTGGTGGAATAACTGTTATTAAAAATAACCGTTATATATATTTACTTTACAAACTGAAGAAAAATCTCTATGTTCCGGTAACTGAAAAGCTATGTTGGAATATATAATATACCCAACGTCTTGGTTTTAAATATATTTTGGAGGATACTTGAGCGCATTATCATAAAGCCCACCCATTTGCAGTTAATTAACAGGAACAAAGACAATCCATCTTTTCAGTCCGGAAATAATATCCGCGTAAGTACAGCACAAAATACTCATATACGATGACTCAGACTTCTGGTCCGGCTAACTATTCAACTAGGAAATGGAAAATAAAATGAAGCAACGGTAAATTTATCTCGCTGAATTCGGTGTTCAAAATATATTTTTAATCGTTGGAAAACTAAGAGACGTTCGTGTTAAGTGCTCAGTAGAATAGCTAATAAATGTGAGATGAGCCAATTGTTAATCATGAATATGCGCTGCCTTTTAAAGAATACTTTGCCATAGCAAATGCGCGTCATTGGCAAAGTTGTGTTTATATATTACCGTAAAAAGACGGAAAATGAAAGCTGGTTTAATCACGAAAGTTGACAATGGAAAACTTGACACCTCAAAAAGAAATATCGGCCGCTTTAAAATTCGATGAGATAAAGTCGGGAACTGTTAGAAGAACTGAACAAAGTAAAGAGCTGGGTGAACGCGTCATTCGACGAGCTATACAGCGCCGCGCTCTGTTAATTTATCGTTCTCTCAGACTTAAGCTTCTGTTTAACTAATTATCCATAACAAAAAACACGAGTACAAGAAGGCGGTAGTTGAAGAATCTGTTGTTGGAGCAACAACGGAAAGCACCTTTTCTTCTCTTGAGAAAATAACCAAAATACCTAAATCCTTAGCAGAAACCAAATCTATTCGAACCATTTTTGGCAAACTTGGAAAGAGTTACAATAATTTCTTATACGCGGGTTTTTACACACTCATTCCGACAAGGTATAAGATCGACTGTCTGATTTTGTTTTACATAACCGACGTGTTTGCATCTTATTTCTTATCGGGCTTCCATTTATCTTCACTTTTTGTGACCATTAGAGCTTGCTTATTGTCACTCGCGGTGTACCACAGACGCTGTCAACTCCGTTCGCAAATTTAGCCGCGCTGTTAATGAGAAAGTGTGGTAACTGTTTTTCTTGACAGGATATCTCTAATCTTGCGTGTTAAAAATCTTAAATGATTAAAAAAAACGCGCACTGAAGACTTTGAACTCCAAAAATAGAAAACCATTATATTTAAGATTTTAAGATTTTAAGATTTTGCTAATAAGTCAAAGTCTTTCTGTATAATTTATATAGCCCACAGCAGCCAATTTGACTACAACAAGACCAACAAGTCTATTGATTTATTAAAGCAGTCGATTGGCTTTCAACTGCATGCAGCTGTCCAAGAAAACCGATTGCACTCAAGGAAATCTCTTCTTTTTACAATTCTGTTTTCGCTGTCGCTGTAAAGAGCTGAAAATATACATGTCCTATGCCCTCATGGCGCACTGAATGCCACGAGCAGTTCCACATTTTTCGCAATATCTGTTAAGCACGCGAACACGCGTGAAATACCATCACAAGAGCACACACGTTGAAAAAATTTCAAACGCGCTTTTGCGCTCGCCCACCGTTGACCAGTCCTGAGAAAAAAGGATCTGCCAAGGCCTAGTTTAGTAGAAATAATTCCATTGATGTCACGACGCGCTAATTAGCCTGGGCCTTTTTTATACATCATCATCTTTGCCAACATGCCTTGGAACTTCTTTTCGAAAATACGAGAAATAGCACCATTGAAGGCAATTAACATCTTAAGCCATCCTCACTTCCTTTCACGAAGCCAGACCAGACTGTCGTTGAGGTTTCCATTGCCCTGGTGTGCTTCTAAATCGTTCGTTTTAAAAGCATGCATGTCATTTGAAAGCTACACTGTTGATGTGTTTTCTGTCCCAAGTTCTCTTCGGCCATTCTCTTGAATGCGCGTGATACCATCGCTAGTTTTGTGGCAAAAGGAAGACGGTCGTGATACAGCTCGGCTTCCATATAGTGTACATCTTAGAGCTCGTCGATAAGAAGGAAGTCTCCATGCATAGATAAAAATATCCAAAGCTACCTTGACGAATAGCATAAGATCACTGATTCGAAGACCAATATGGATGTTAATATTTTCCACTATGTTTTTTGGTTTTCGAAAAAGATAAATGTACAGGACAACATTGTGCAGAGAGGCCGAAGCCAGCAGGATGGCTGTAAGGTAAAATGTCATGACCGTGAACTGTCGTTCGCTTTGTCTCCTCTTGTACGAGGAGTTCACTCTCTGCAGGGACTGGTTCAAAGACGCTTTTTTACGGAGCGTGTTGCTTTGTTGGAGGTGCCGGTTGAAGGAGGTGTAAAGTAGGAATTGGACAACGATTAAAATGACTGAAAACAACGTTGGGTGCATGATAAGGTCTATCTTCAAGAAGGTGTTTGTGTCGATCCCTGTAAACTGCAGCATACAGAAGCTTGTGATGTACACACAGCTAACGGTGAGGAAGCAGAGAACGCGAGTTTTGGAGACAATGTCCTTGAATTGGTGCGGGTAAGTTACCGCTATGTATTGACACACTGAAAGTGCCAATACAATGAAAAACGACACGCTTATTGCTACTGTGGAAACAATGCCACCGATCTTGAAAATTAACAGGAAAATCTCGCTTGGTTTCTCCCGGAAGTTGGCAAAATCAGCAAAGTAGTAGGTGGCGAAAAACGGCTCAACGGTCAATCCAATGAGAAAGTCTGCCACGGCTAGGCCAGCAATGAAGAACGTCATTGGAGTTCGAAAACACCGAAGGGGGTCCTTGTAAATCGCCGTCAACAACAGAGAGTTCGAAGTCACAGTTATTGGTGACAGAATGCACAGAATAATCCCAGACACCAGCTCGATGTATCGATAGGTGCGCAACTCTGGTAGGATGTCATCTGACGAGTCGACAGTTGAATTCCCAAACACGGTCGATGAACCATTCATGACTTCTCTCAGTTCCACGTACCGTTAAAAGACACACTCTACCTGCCAAACTGACAGCGGAAAATGAAACGTTTTTCTTCTGTTAGCTCGTTTAGAAGAAAATGCCCTTTCAGCCAATAAATGAATGGCTTATGTATTAAACCTGTCGAGCTGTTAAAATAATTTTTTTGACTGTCAGTCCACAGCACTGAACTTTATCAGTCGTGATGCGTCGACGTGAAATATATTTCTCCAATAAATGAAAATGAAGAATAACATTTTACGGAATATTGTCCTTCAAGTGGAGATGACAGGTGCTAGGCGACGCTAAAAATGTATGCTAAATCAATTCGCAGTGGGATCAAATGTCTTCGTTTCAGGTTGAAGTTGCGATTTTTACCATAATCAGTCGTGGTCTGTATCAGTACATCGGAGTCTGAAGAAAGAAGCGAAAGAAATCTCAAGTTAGACTCTAAAAATTACGCTGCCAGATTTAATTTCTTATTCTAAGCTGGGAAATGGTTAGCAAGCGCGTTTGTCGATGTTTTTAAACACAACAAGTATAACTAAGCCCTGCAAACAGTGGTGGCTAAACCATGTACGAGTTGCGGTATAATAAAAATGTATATGGAGTCTACAAAATCATTTATGTACACGGAATTGATTTCACAAGGGGTTAGGAACACACAGTGTTTTTGGCAATCGATAGCTCAACAACCGCATTGTTGATGTTTAGATTTTCTTAAAAGAAGGCTTGCATGTTATTTCTAGTGTCAGGATTCTTACTCGTTACGCGTTACAGGATTTAGAAACTGAGTTCTTGTCAATAGGTCGAAGTTGTTGAACTCTTGGAAAAGTGATTCTTTTCTACAGTCGTCAGCTTCTGCGGCGCCTTTCCACTGGAGCTAGCTAGAGAAAGTTGAACGAACAATACTGTCTGACGCGAGAGGCGTATAACACAACACTCTCTCCTCCCATGGGAGAGGAAACTGCTTCAGTTAAGCTGGATATAAAACAAGAAGATAAATAAGGATACACTTCAAACGTAGCTTACCAGTGACCGAACAAGCCACGCGTGATCTCGGTGTGCGCAGTTGATGTACAAGAACAGAATTCTTGGTTATGAATGATAATAAATTAAACGTTTGTGTAAACGACGGTTATTTCAGGGTTGTCGATCACAAAGTGCTTTAAACTAAGGCGGATGACAGGTGCCACAATCGTAATGCAAATTTGAACGTGTACCGATATCTTGTTATTCGTTTGTTCGAGTTATGGTCGTTTATAAAGGAGGCGAAATAGTCCTCTTTAGGTAATTTTCAATATTGCCACAGTAAAAGAACAGGCGAAGAATAGAAATTATATAGCAAGAAAATATATCAACTCCTTCTTCGCTTAAATATTGTATTGTATACGTACATCGTTGAGCATTTTTTTTTTCGCAGACTTCCCTTGCTCTTCTTTTTACACCGGCAAAATGCTATGGATTCATAACGCTAAGTCTTGTACTCAATGTTCATTGTATTTATGTTTATGCTATGTTTTACACGCACTGCTTTCTTAACGTTCGCTATTATATCGTGCACATGTAATCTAGCTTAGTAAATAATTTCAGAGGGAAATTACTGTTCCCCGTGTGACAAAACAAACAAAGTTTCCAAACAACAGAGTCAGGATGATTAAAAACAGTACGAGGGCCTTCAGAAACACAACCTACATTCAATAAATTTGTTTGCATGTCATTTTTTGACGTCATATCCTTGCAAAACAGACGTTTGCCGCGCATTGTTCAAGAACAACTTGTCGAACCTTGTTATGTTTGCGATGTTAATCGTCGACAGTTTGTGAAATGAACCGAGATATTTGCATTAAAAATAAAAGCCAAAAGTGACCATCAATGCGCCGACCACAAAAAGAAGACAGCTCCGTTCTCAAAAGGATTTTTTCAAAAAGTTACTCGTTAAAATCTGGTGGAAAGAGTAACTTTTGTTAAAGAAACATTTTTGGTGTGTTGGGTGGTATCTCCAAATCTTTCGTTTTATCTGAGGTATCGAGAGCTTGCAATATTTTTGGCGAATTTCGCGAGCGGAAGCTATTTTCTTCAAGTTGTTTTTATCAATACGGCTTGGTACTTGGGATGAATTCGAAACTTAAGCTTGAAAAAAATAATAGAAACAATAAACTGATCTGCAATTTTTCCACCGCATTTCAAGAAGGCAATGAGAAGCTTTTGGCCATCTAGTAAGTATTTACTATTTTCTTTGTTTGAGATCATACAAAGATCATACGTGGAATTAATTTTTCTGCCAATCTCAACTTTAATACTGGATGTCTGTTTCAAACAGTCATTTATCTTAAAGGTTAAAATCAGCATGTTTACTTCCCACCCAATTTACTTTTACGTCCGTCGAATCAGAAAAACGTACCCGAGATTGTCAACAAAAAGTTGTCACACGTAATATCTACTTTATAGCTATACTTTATAGTTCAACTCAGCCAGTACGGTATTACACATAAGGCTCTTTTATAAATTTTATCTACAGGACAGGTTTTATGTAAATAGACGAAAAGCTGATCTGTTTCGAAAAGTACCCCGCCACACAAATACAAGAAATTGTTGTCCAGTGCCATGTTGGATTTACATCGAAGATATTATTAAAATAAAATTACTGCAGGTCTCAATATCAGCTCTTCCTAAATGGAGACGAACTGACTTTCATATTATTTTACCTTTTTATATGTATTCATCGAGGCTAACCTAAAGTAAAATAAATGTAAATGTAAAACATTCTCCGCAAATTAAAATTTCTATGACCTCTTGGGTATGACAGCTCGAGTGACTAAGTGGGTTGAAAACCAAGCATTCACTTCAATACTTTGAAAAGATGTGTTTTCACTGGGGGAACATTGTCATTCATAGAAAAGGCGGATTTAGGCGAAATATACCCATTATTGAAATTAAAGAAAGCGTTTTAATTGATTCGGGGGATTTCTGCATGTGTCCAACGTGTGGCATCGAAGCAATGTTTTTGCCATTTGTTTTTACGTATTGCAGTAGAACCGAGATTGACACAACTAAGGGCCAAGACGCTGAAATCATGATAAGGATGTTTCGTTATAAACGGGTCCTTTTGAACCACGTTTTACTTTTACTGGGGAGAAGTCTATCGTTCATTATGCCGAGGACTTCGGTTTTTAGACGCTCGTTAGTGAGTCCAGCAGTGAGGACTTTACGTGCAGTGTTAAGGCCAGAAATTCCGTGTCACTTTTTTGCCCGGTGGCGAATTACTGATCGGAAGGTAGTTCATTCTATAGTGGAAACGTGGTTATGAAATTGAAAATCAGCTCCCAGCAAGATGTAGGATGCTACACAGAATTAAACACAATGCTAACAAGGAGAATTGCAAAGAAAAGTTTACATTACGTCTTGTTGCGAGGCCAGTGTAATTAAAATGGCAACAAAAAACAGTCGCTGGAATTTGTGAATTTGGACATCTTTGTTAGTTTTGTTTATAGAACTGTTTCATCAGGCGCTCCATGCAATGTAGGAAATTTATAGGATGTTCAAAATTTACAAATGAGCCATAACTAGCGCACGTGCACCGTATTCTACTAAGCATAATCGAAATTATTATAGCGAGGTCAAGCTAACAATCGTTCCATGCCTGACAGAACAGTTGGGACTTTATGGTGCAAATAAAAAACTGCTGAAATGTTTGCTCAGGTGCGTGTGGCTGAGCGCTTATCACGAAATGGTAAAACGAAGCAAGACTTTCTTCCCTTCGGTGCGACTTGCTGTAGTTTTGGATCCCGTTGTTATCGAGATTTCACAGAGAAAATAAGACTTTTTCGAGCACAACAATAAAATTTGAAAATGTTCGATCGAACACCAGTTGGTTTGCGGAGTCGTGAAGTTCATTTCGCAAACTATAGGTCACTAGGAGATAAATATATGGATTTTATACAAAAAAACACGTTTTGCCTTATACTGCTAAATCGTTTATTTGGTGTACTTCATATCTGTTTGTAATTTAAGCCACGACTAAGTAATAAATCCCTGAGGGCACTTTGTAAAGGACATAACTACATCGGGTGTGAAAAAAAAGAAACATTTGAAAATTTAAAAGCACAAAAATGAAGGGTTATACTTACTCTTAGTCGTGTGACGGTTACTTCAGTTGTTTACCACAAACCGAAAAGTGAGGTTTTTCCTGGAGACGTCTAGGCTGGTTTAGACCGTAGTATTTTTCTTTATCTTCACCTGCAATCACTCGTTAAATGTAGACAGGAAAACTGCCTTCAGTGAAACGAAATTAGAAAACAAACGAGATAAAAAAACGTCCAGAAAGCGTAATTGTGGATTGTTCAAGGGCTGGTTATCAAAGGAAATTCTGTCGAATGTACGTTTGGCGTGCGCTAAACCGGTGGCCTTATATGGATCTGTGAAAAGGCCACAAATTCAACAGAAGCATGGAAGCACAGAGGGCGACTCATGCACAAACAACACGAACGACATCATTTATTCACGGTGAACATGTGATTGATTGATTTATTTGACCACTGTGCCGTCATAATATTTAATTCAAATAAAAAACAACTGTTTCCTTAAATGTGAAGTAGTGTTGCACTCTAGGGCGTAACTCAAAACACGACGAGATAGTAAGGCAGGTTTTTGTCGCTATTTTCAAACGCAGTTCATTCTCGACATTTTCCAAACGTAAGCATAATAACGAGATATGAACAAAATTGCAATGTTCCGCGGAAAACATATCGTGATGAAATATTTTAAAAATAGCGTAGAGCAACCTTCAGTAAAGAATTCTTGTTTAAATTTATTTTAAATTCTTACCAGTTTGAATTAAAGATTAATCACCACCAAAGGAGTTTTCTACTATTTTAATTATTTTGCGGGTTGTATAACCGACGTTAAAATTTTTTTTTACAGATCAACAAAATTTAATTACATTTTTTGACAACTGATATAGACGTGAAAGACAGGGAAAACCAAAATAATATGTTTTAAGGCAATGCGACACAATTCAGTCTCCCATCGAGAAAACTTTGAAGTTGGACAAGAGTCGCCTTCATAGCTAAAATGCCGGGTTAGGCGCCATATAACAAAGAAAACAACAACAGGCAACTTCTGAAAATACCATAATACTCTTTGTTTGTCCCCACAATTTTGCATAAGCATTGTTTCCAGTTTCTCATGGGACTTACAATGGTCCCAATAGAAAACAAAAACAATGCTTATGCAAAATTTTGGGGACACACAAAGAGTATTATGGTATTTTACCCCAATTGCACAAGAAAGCTAAATTTTCAAATGTCACGTCACCAGTATCAACACAATGTATCCTAACAACTTTTCGACGCGGTATACTTTCGAAAATAAGACCACACGATTGGGAAAAAACGAAATTTCAAGGACATACCACTCTAAAAACCGACCTTTTCAGGCACCAAAATCACTCCACAAATAGCGAATTCTGATTGGTCGAATCTGGTGACGCACACCGCCTGTCACACAATATAACGACACAACAGTGCAAATATTGACTTGGTATATGGAGCATCACCCAAAATTCCACTCCTAATTTCATTAAAATGCTGACGTTGCATTTTAATTAAGGACGTTAGATGTAGATCGTAAGAAATGGCACATAGAAATAGAATCGAGAAAGCTTCTGGAACTAAAGTATTTGCTTTATTGTGTGACATGAAAAATTCAACTAAACGCTTTGTTGAAATATTATATTATAAGCTTAAAACTCTTAAAATTAGCTGAATGAACAGCTGGTCACAGTTTAGGACTGTTAATATAAGCTTCGTATTGACAAATAATGAGAAAAAAGTCTTATTTCACTTGGCTGTTATTCTACTTCAAGAGATTTTCGAGTTTCTTAAAGTACTTGAGAGTTACAAGACAAATGTTTTGGCCACCTTGTGGGAAAATGATTCACAGCGCTCCCTGGCAAAAAAATGCCCTTATGCTAATGACAACCACCTAACATTGCAGAAAATAGTTTGTATCCAACCAATGGTTTTCGTTCTGTTTTACATAATTATGCACATAGCCACCTATCGGATTTATTCACTGTACCGTAGCTCCTGGACGTGGTATGCCCAAGAAATCTGCAACGTAAAAAAGTTAAACAATTGCCGGGTGGTAACCGGTCCCGAGAGATAACCAAACAAAACTCTTCTGTTCATGTCATCCAACATGGCTTCGATGACGTCATTTGCAAACCAAGAATTCACGCTTTACACGATAACCGGAAAGAAAACACTTCTATACTGGGTAGAGGGGGTAAGTTTCTAAAGAAACTGTGATGCTGCGTCGGTGGCAAGTATAACAATATAATTTGGTTTTATCAACTGGGTTGATAATGTCAATTGGCCACCGTAAAGAGATTCAAGAGCTGACGTTTCGAGCGTTAAGCTAACGCTCGAAACGTCAGCTCTTGAATCTCTTTACGGTGGCCAATTGACATTATCAACCCAGTTGATAAAACCAAATTATACTTCTATACTGGGTCAGGCTTTTCCTGTATCTATGAGTTATGGAGAAGATTATCTAGTAATTAAACGACATTGGTGGAAGAACCCAAATTCGCAAAGCATACCAAAAGAAGCATACCAAAAGAAGACTGTGTAATATTTTGTTACGCCACAGGATGTCAAAGTTCTCCACATTTGAAGATTTTTCTGGGGCCATGGAACGATTTAATAATATTTCATAACTGTGTTCAAATCCCGGAGAAAACATATATGTACCAGCCTCCGAACTGCCAGAGGTCGTGGCAGCAAGAAAGAAATCACTGACGAAAGAGGTTGGAAGAAAGAGGCAAACCATTAAGAACTTTTAAAAGTATACAAATCTTTAACAAGTCGTCAACTTCTTTACTGTCAGCTAACTAACAGCTGACAAATAATTATCCAAACTTTGAACAACTACTTATACTTATCTTATTTAGACCCTCTGTATTTCGTCACAGCTTCGAAAATAAGACCACGCGATTGGGAAAAAGCGAAATTTCAAGGACATACCACTCTAAAAACCGGCCTTTTCAGGCGCCAAAATCACTCCACAAAGAGTGCATTAGTTGATTTGTGTATACTTTAATATCTACGTGATCGCGAGTTATCGGGAGATAGTGTTATGGACCCTGAAATGACTCAGCGGCTTATGTTCACCTGCATCACACTTACGAGTCTCAATGTAACTCATACAAACTAGCACAGTCGTTGTAGTATCAATAGACCCTTTGCAGCTTGGTCATCACGTGACTTTCTCTTAACAGAATATGGGCTATAGCTTAAAAAATGCCAGAAATGGAAAGAGCATGTCGAAAATAGAAAAATGGCCATGTTTGAGGCCCCTGGCATAAAGAATAAGATTTGATTACAGATTGAATTTTTGGAAAATTTTAGAGGACTTGTATGGAACAAAGTTGTTGGAGGGCAAGACTTTGCTCTCCAGCAACATTTTCCATAGAAATCCTTTAAATTTTCCGAAAATTCAAACTGCCATATAACCTTACTCTTTAATTTCAGGAGCCTTAAAGGAGCAACGTCACGGTTTGTGCATTTCGAAAATTGAGCCTAAATTTTTCAAATTCGTCACTTGTAATCCGTCTGAATCTTCTCCGTCCTAAACCATCCTTATTCCTTTTTGATTTAGTATCGTCTCTTGTCTGTTTTTCTTCGTTAGTAAACTATTAGTTTTAGGTTTTTTACGTTTTAGGGTAATTTGGTTCGTCGCAGAAAAATAACGTGAATATCGTGACGTAATCCTTTAAACCTGGCCATATTGCTATTTTCGACATACCCTTTCCATTTCTGGTATTCTTTAAGTTATAGCCCATAATATAAAAAGTTAGCAAACATTTGGTCACGTCACCCCAGCCGCAAAGGGCCTATCGCAGTACACGGAACGAGTACCCTAACAGGTTTGGTTAATTTAGTGAGATTGGATTTAGTGTCTATTACACGTGAAGCCACGAAAGAGTATAAAGAGTTACAAGTATTCCTAAAGTTATAAAACTAGAACAAGAGAGGATAAAGGGTAAGATAGGTCATCCCCCATATGAGCCCCATTCCTAAGGTAATCCATCCAAAGTTATTTTTAGATCACTCCAATCCCAAAGGGATCATTAAATAGCCAATCACATGATGCGAACTTTGATGACGTAGATAGCCAACGCAGATCATCCACGCAAGAATGAGAATGTGTGTGTTCTAAAAATAACTTGAGACGGATTACCTTATTAGGAATAGGTCCCATATGGGGGATGGCCTCTCTTACCCTTTATCCTCTCTTGACTAGAAAGAATTGTAAAATAGACGTGAAAACTGCAAAGGACCGTGCACGATAATGCTGCTAGTTGACGTAGGATCTGCAAGAGACCTAATCAGCCAAAAATAAACTGCAACACAAACATAACTGCAAGGCTGATACTACGTGAAAAAATTGACTTTGCGAGACAACAGCCCGACAGAAACCGATAAAGCAAGGCTGCAACCGTGGACAGCTGTTTCGTTCTTATTGGAACTCGTCAGCACGGTGTAGCAGTTTTAAATGAAACCAGCCAGAAAGCCAGCTCAAATAAAATGCAACAAAACCCATGCTTTACCAAGTTTCGTACTTTGAACCCGTCCGCCCCCCGAATCACGCGCCGCCACATCACGGCTGGTTTCATTTAAAACTGCTACACCGTGCTGACGAGTTCCAATAAGAACGAAACAGCTGTCCACGGTTGCAGCCTTGCTTTATCAGTTTCTATCGAGTTGTTGTCTCGCAAAGTCAATTTTTTCACGTAGTATCAGCCTTGCAGTTATGTTTGTGTTAAAGAATTGTAAGATTGAAATAACCGCTGAAAGTAAGAACACACCATAGGTATTTTATCATAATTTCATCAAACTCTTCCTCTAGTTGTAAATGTAAAAAATGTAAATGCAAGTTTAATGTCAAACACAGGGAGTGCTTACGCGATCACCCGAGCCAGAGGCTCATTGTAAAGTGTTTGACAATAATCCAGATCGAATTGGAATTTGGAAATGTTGGTTTAGTTCATTAGTTCTCTTCACGCCACGCGAAATATATAGCATAAGACCACGAACACTTATACCTGTGCCAAAATAAAATATCAATTGCTAACAATCGATAACACTGCTACTATCTGCGAAAACTAAGAAAACATTTTCCAGACGCTACCTGTTTATAATTTTTACTGCCTACTGTCAAAATAAGTCCGATTTCAAACCAATTGGTGAAGGTAAAGTGGGTTCATTTCCCTCCTCATTTGTTTCCGATATTTCCACAATGGTAGATAACGCTGAAGAATACAAGAAATTTGAGACATCCTCCATGACAATGTCACTTTCAGAACTGTTTATCGAGGACACTTCATCATCGCTCAGGGATTCCTCTGAAATCCAGATAACATTGGTAATATCTGTTCGACTCTCGAAGAAGCCTGGTTCGGTTTTCTGATACCTAGCTTTTACCAAGTGAACATATACTTCTGTCAAGGGGTCTTCAGCCAATATGGAGATTTTACGAGTTATGTCATCGAGACAATTCTCTGCATAAACGCATTCGTCTTCGAAGGTGATGTTGTCGAAATAAAGTTTTCGATTCTTGGATTTTTTCATGGCAAATATGTTGGAAATACCCTGAATAAAATAGCGAGTCATAAAATCTGCCAGGTTCAACTCGTCTGACACAGCATCTAGCTTGTCCTTAACTTCTTCCAAAGCGTAGTTTAAAATGACGATGAATAGATTCAAGAACAACACAGTCATGGAGCAAATATAAAGGCTGGAAAACAAGAAGGCGAGAAGAGGGTCAACTTTTGCCATCTGAAAATTGGGTACCGCTTTGCCAAGAAGAAACTCAAACTGAGCTATACAAACTCCAAGAAAGCTGGAATATGACTCCACGACATTTCCAAATGCCAGCATACCAGACATGGCAAAGGAGCAGAAAACAATAACGAACAATAATGAGAAGGAAGCCAAGTATTTTCCAGCCAACCGAACCGTTATGGAGAGGAAAATTATTTGCTTGCTAAAGCGAAGAAGAGTCAACAACTTGATTGTCGCCAGAAAGACAACAACAGAGAGAAAAGTTATTTCAATGTCTAAGAGGCTTGTAGCCTTATGGAAGCTCACTGTAGCATAAAAGTTCTTATGGAGTTCCTTTATGGAATCTCTTGTTGTCTTCTCTTGGATGATGTGAAGAACTACAGCTGTCACTGACGTAATAATAAGAGCAAAGGCAACCCAATTCCAAATGTTTTTGCAGTATGATCCTTTTTGACGGCACATTTTAACAAGCTCAATAGTCAAGTAAGCGGCAATCATGATAATAAGAACAAGACGACTAAGTAGAATAAGCTGAACTAAACTCGTTTGAGTAACATACAAGTCCAACATTTCTATTCTGACGTAAGTGAAGACACCCCCAGTAGGTAAGAACTCAAAAAAATAGTTTGTTACCACAAGGATGTTCAGGTTACTATTGAAGATACTGAATTCCACGATTAAGGCTCGCGTTCGCCGATCAATCCAATCGTTTCTAGTAAGGTCTTCCATAATCCTCCGTGCTGTCTGTAGATCGTACCCCAGATCAGCCACATAACCACCACCCCCATAGATTGCTCGAGGACTTATCTTTTGTAAGTTTCCCATCTCCTCAGATGACTGATACCGCCAGGGCTTTGGACAAAGCTCCTTAAACGAAGAAGCTGAAGCATCCAGAGGGAGATGTTTCCACTTTGGAAGATACATTGGTGTCTTGTCCTCACAACTTGTGGAGTAGTGAGGGTAGCACACTTCTGTAACGTTGTAACTTTCCGTAATTCTCTCTGGACAGATATCTGTCAGTTAAGAGAAAACAACTGAGAATCGTTCAACTTGTATCTACAACGCATCATACAACGCATCCAGAATCATAAATGCTGAATACGGAAAGCATGCTAGTCATGTTGGGAAGGCACTAATCCGTGAAAATGAATCAGAATAATTGATTTTCCCTTGCATAGCTTTTTGGGCTTTGAACAGTCATATTTTCATTTGGGTATATTGTTACAAATAATAAATTGCAAGAAAAGAAAGGCTTGGCCAAAACGTTTGAAGTAAAAAAAAAATCATCTTAGTAAGGTATGCGCAATGCAACGCTAAAAAAATCTGTAAATTTGTTTTTCGCAAGAAAACATCTTGTGTTCTGTAATTCAACGCAATGTAAAGTATACTTAACGTAACGTATGTATTTATACCATTATAATTTTAATTTATAATTGAACGCGACAAATGTTACTTTAAAATAATTCCATTGGGTCGGCCAGGGTGCGTATTGCATCGGACATCGATACAGTACTCTGCAGCAAAGTAAAAAGGACCTAAGGCTATGACTAATACTGCTTAGTTTACACAAGGAAGGGGAAAACATTTGCAATAGGGGTGAGCGAGTTCTCTTGAAAAAAACTTATCACTGAGGTTAAAGGAGCCCGGCACGATATTTTGAGTCATTTTCACGGCGAATCAAATTCCCCTCAAAATGAAGGGAACCTCTAAATAATTGTTTACTAAGGACGTAAAACCCGGCCCCAAAGAGGTGGTATTTAACGTAGCTCCTTTAACGTTTCTTGGATACGTCGACTCTCTAATGATCGAAACAAGCCGATCAAATTCAGCAACCTCTTCGCGTATGGAATGATTTTTATATATTCATATCTAAGTACACACTCGTGTACCCTTTCAAATTGATGGTGTTCCTGGCTCCACAATGCTCAGCTCATTCCTCTTGCACTTGGCACGATTAGTAAACTTTATAGTGTATCGATTTATGGCATCGTTGTGCTTGCCATGCTAAATATATTTTGCATGATTTCCAATCAAAAATAGAAATTCTGTCACTAATATCAACGGGTTAGCCCCAGTGTACTTGTGTGAATTAATCAGTGAGCGAGACACAGCCTGTGACATTTTTTATTCTTTCCGTAAATTGAACTTACCCAAGCCACACACTAACTATTTGAAACGCAGCATTAGCTATAAGCGGTGCCTTACTGTGGAACTCTCTTCCTGAAGATGTTAGGGCAATCAGATCATTGGGGCAGTTCAAGAAGGAAATTAACCCCGCACTTGAAACATTCTCACTCGGCAATCTCGTAAATCAGTTGTTATAGCTATTTTGATTTTAATGATCATAATTAAAATACTATTATTAATACTTACGATTTTAAATAAAGAGCTACTACAACTACTACTACTTCATTTTTTTTTGCCATGAGATTATGTACATGGTAAAGGTAAAGTCTGCATTCGGGCCCAGTCGCCCATCAGGCCGGAGCTTATCCCGGTTTCTGTAGCATGAAGCGACAGAGAGCATTTCTACTCCCCCCTGGATGGGATGCTGGTCCATCGCAGGGTTACCCCCAGCAGTAAATTCTCCGGTACCCATTTATACACCTGGGTGAAGAGAGGCACTGTGAGAGTAAAGTGTCTTGCCGAAGAACACAACGCAGTGCCCCGGCTAGAGGCTCAAACAAGTCCAGCGCACTAACCATTAGGCCACTGCGCCTCCCAACATTATGTACATGAAGAATGTTCTATGCGATACGTACCTTGTAGTATTCTCAACTGCCTAATCCGTGGCATGCCAATCATAATGGAAACTTTGTCACTGATGTATGCTTTGTTGTGCTGTTCTAAACCGTTGTACCAGTTCGTGGAATAGATACCTGGAGCAAATATATTGATCATCCAAGTCCAGAATCCTAAGGAATCGCTAACCTAAAAAATTGTAAATGCACGTTGGACGAAGTTGTAAGAGATCATCCTACTATATTAAATACAGATGATGGTCATATTAAACTATCTTTGCATTTATAAATATAAAACAATGATAATCCATGATACGAAATTAAAGAATGTTACCCTGGTTAAAAAGTTGACGACAAAATGTCTAAAAAAACCCAACGTTTAGGCTGAAACTTGCATTTTGAGTATTCTTCAGGCAATGAAGTGACAGGAAAGCTTCACTGACTGACTGGCTGACTGACTGACAGACAGACAGACAGACAGACAGACAGACAGACAGACTGACTGACTGAATGAATGAATGAATGACTGACAGACTGACTGACTGACTGACTGGCTGACAACTGACAGACTGACTGACTGACTGACTGACTGACTGACTGACTGACTGACTGGCTGGCTGACTGACTGACTGACTGACTGACTGATTGATTGATTGATTGGTTGCTTGGCTGGTTGGTTGGTTGATTGAATTCCCCGCGCCAACTCGTGAAATCTACACTTTTATATAACTCCAATCTGAAAAAGGTACCTCTTTGGTCGATTTAGGCCCTACAATTTATGGTAAACGGGTGACCATGGGCAAGACTATTGTACAAATGTTAATATGTGCATTACAAGGAAAAATACTTGCCTGTTCGGTACGTGAGAAAATTGCCTTCACGTTTTCACTCATCAGATAGTGGTGATAGTCTCGATTACCATAACATACTATTCCCAGCACCAAAATAAATATTATGAAGAACGTTAACGACTGGAATGCTGATATGGTTTTATTTTCATTATCCCTGTATGTCTTGTACCACTCCAACTGCATAGGATCGGGTAAAGCTCCGCCATAAACTTGAGGCGTTTCATCACCCTCCAGAGACTCTTCTTCCTCTGTTGAAACTCTGCAAGATAATTTTAGAAACGAGTTAAGAGGGAGTTCCTTCAATCCTTGTCCAAGCTCCTGGCATAGTTGAAAACGCACTCGAAGTTATCAGTTACATTTTCTTTTCATTGTTTTTCTTGCAAATTGAAATATTTCAAGGGATATCTATTCAGTAAAAATTTTCCAGCTTTTTTATTGAAAAATGAAGCAGCTCTATATGCCCCATTTTACAGTCAGCCACTTGAAGTTTAAAAGGACAATAACTTCCAAACGTCAAGACATTGACATCAATAAAAAAAACTTAACATAACGGTCTAATTTGACTAACAATTGTTATAGTTAACCACTGAAGCTAATAAAGGTATAGCATCATAGGTTGACATGCTTGAAGTTTTGATCACAAGTTGTCTCTTGGAAATGTCGCTAAAAACTAGGCACACTTTGCTGTCCCTTTCACAATTCACCAAATACATTCAGCGCTACGTACAAACGTTCTCATTCAGTCTTTTATCATCATGTGATCACAAAATGCAGCAAAATCAGTAAAATAGTGCCCCTTTATTCAAAAATAAAACGCGTATCCAAAGTGTACTTATACCTCTTCTTTGATGAGAGTTTTGCTGTCGTCTGTTTTGCTTTCGTTATTACAATGGTCGCCGCAGCAGCTAGGAAAACAAGACGCACAGGTTGAATGGCAAGGATATCCAGTGTTATAGACATGAGTATTGATGAAAGCCATTCATCAGCAGTCTCTTTACCCCAAATCAGGCTGTAAAAAAATACAACTGTGGCAGAGGTCATGGTGCTCGCAAAACAAAGAACCCAGGCAACATAAACAAAGATGTGGTGCAGGGGTTGGTCGTAATGTTCATCTTTGTCGTGATCGCCATCAGTGCTCTCCGTTCCGCTGGAGGAGCGCTTGCAGCAATATTTGTCGAACGTTGGCCTTGAGTTTTTAAAGATTGCAACTATAAGGAAATTGATGGGAGTTATTATCAAGCAGCTCTGTATTGTTATTATTATTTGTCTCATCGACACCTTCAGTGGACCGATTCTGATGGTACTCTTAGCCTCACCACCCAAATTGAAAAACATCGCATTGGCCAGCATGGCGGTGAATACAACACATAAACAGCACGTAACACGCTGAACACGAGTAAAGAAGTTTCCCGGACGTTTTGTAACTGACGACATCCATAAATGGCTTTCATACAGCGTACCAGACAGTGTTGACCGAAACACGCGTTGAAAGTTTGGAATCGAGTTTTCCCTTTTCACCAAGAGCTTTCTAATAATTTTTCCATCATCTTTCTCTGGTGAAAACCATTCATTACAAACAAATTTCCAAGCGTCACCAGTGTTCTCGCTCTTGATCGCAACGTAGTCTAAGAACCAAGAAGGATTTTCTCCAGAGTTATCATGCCAAACATAAGCGTAGTGTAGTGTTCCAAGGAATGCCGAGAGGGAAATAATGCACTTGTCGACACTGCCACGTGAAAGCAGAACTCGCGTAGGATCAAGGTCCCGAAAAACTGTGATTGGTCCACTATTACCAGAACTACCGTAAAACACCATGGTAACCTTAGCTGTGGTACCACTGTCTGGCCACACACCGGTACTGATTGTGATCTCATACTGATTTGACAAAAGGTCCTCGTCCGTTTCCAGTACAATTTTTGGACCAACCTAGTTTAAACGAAGGAAATTCTTGGGTTAGATAAGGATTTCTTATCCAGGATCGCTGAGCTGCTACTGGGATGTCCTATAATGGCAAAGGCTTTTAGTCAAGCCTAAAAGCGGAGCTCCGTATTTTTGCTGGTTCTTAATAATTTGTGAAATTGCGTTCATTAAAAATACAAACGTGCGCAACTACTCAAGAAAGATTCCACCGCCGAAATAAATACGAATTAAAAACGTCAACTCTGATTGCAGAATTTCCGCTGAGAATTGCCATGAAAAATTACAAAATCCTGCCAGAATCCAAAACATTCGGACCTGAGCCCGCGATCAGCGAAACAAACACGTGACGTCGACGAGCTCTAAATCTGAGCCCGCGATCCGGTCATGTAAAACTGGTAAGCGGATACCTCATTTTGACAACTGTCAACTGCCAATAAGAGTTGGTATTTTCCTCCCCCGTCGGGTTAAATGTAACTTCCCCTCCCCTCTCTCATAATCTATGGACGCTCGTACGGTCAAGTGACAACCAAATTTTCTGGGTTTAACGGATTTCTCTTACCTATGGTGCTCCGCTAGCGCGCTTCACTGGAGCTCCGCTATTATTTAAAATAGCCGAAAGAAGTACTCTCTCTTTAAAGGGTTCTGAGCTGATTCTTACCTTAGCTAGATCTTTCCTGTCTGCTCTCTTGGCGAAGACGACGGCGATAACATACAGCAAAAGTACGACGATGATCGTAAGGAGTACTCCAAAATTACCAGTCTCATCAAGGCGGCTAAGCTCTTTAAAAACTTTATCCATATCAATTGGATTAGGTGCTACCAAAAGTCCTCCACCGAATGATGTCAGGTGGTTACAAAGACAAAGTAGACGATGTTTCGTGGACTGAGCGCCGACCTTCAATGTTAAACAACATGATTATGACTAACTGCGATGAGCCTGTAAACAATATAAAATTGTCTCAAACCTGATCTAACTAGTTCTAAAAGGTTTCGAGATAAACACTTCATTTTACTTTCTCTTTAATTACTTTGACGAACCTCTAATAGCTAAAGAAATTATAAAGACCAGGAACAGATAATGACTAGCAGAAAGATGGATTCACCTCGAAATGTTGGTCCGTTATCCAGAACCTAACTTGTCGCCGTTGTATTCTGGAAGCCTTTTGTTTAGCACAACACCTCCGAGATTCGTAGGAGTAATACGTTTCGGATCCACCATCACACAATAGGTTTACTCGCCAGTCAAAAAAGTACCCGATTTCTATTTTACTGTCTTTCTGTATGTACGTTTTATGACGCCCGGTGGTTGACACCATTTAAAAGAAGACCCCACATAGATGAACTGCCAAGCTGCCAAAATCCATTACTATCTACTCGTTATGTTCCTTCAAACGCTTTCTTTAAATTTGATTGTAACCTAAAGTTATTTTTCGTCAAAGTGAAGACGGGAAAACTCCGAAGGAGTCATTAAAAAAATAATTGGTACCTTGCAGCCTTCGGTAAGCCATTTTCCTTCATCGTTGGACCAAAATCGACAGCTGACTTCATCAGTTTCAACGGTGTAGTTCAAGTCCATGCGCGGATCATAAGGTGGAATGGCGTCCGTTTCGTATACCCCTGGGGGAGGTGGAGGGTCCTTCGTCTCGACACAAGACCGTTTTTGTCTGTTGGTGCTAAAACAAGACCTCCTCGTACGATGGGAATGGTTACTAGAAATAATATTCCCCGGGTAAAGGACCCCTAAATAATACACTCCAGGTCTCTTGAGAACCTCATTTGTCAGAAGAAGCTGGTGTGGATTGTGAGTGCAGTTAATCTCGTCCTCTTCATCCCTAGTCACCACATTTCTTGTGCACGAAGAAAAGTCTGGAATGGTGTAATTTTTGTCATGATCTTCTACTGATGGTTTGCTTCCATACTTCACAAAAACATTTAGAGTTCTAGTAGACGCTATTGTTATCAGGTAAGAGGCTTGTCCTCTTTTCACTTCTAATTTGTGATACTGCATCTTCCCAGGCTTTAGAAAAGATGCCGTTTTAACAGGGCTGGACTCAGTTTCAGATGCTTCTGTATTGACTGGGATTGCTAACTGTATGTCCCTTGTGAGGTTTCGTATATTAAGAACTTCACCTGATTCATCCTTCAAGTCAATTGAAAGAGCACGAGATGTGATAAGATCTGCACTGGAGTCCCAGTAATAATAGTTAACAAGTGACGAAATGACCTGACATGGAAACAAAATGTTGCCATTTCAGTAGACAACCCTACCTACATAATTTGATGTATTAATAAAGCCAAGGTAATTTTAATGAGAATGTAGCCATTTCAAGTAGCCATCTCAGAAATCTTGGATAAAGACATTCATGTGCTAACTCTAAGGGAATGTAGTAAATCTGAGTTACCAATTATATTTAGCTCTTATTAACCGAGCAGGAGATCTGCATGGTAGAATCTTGATCGAGGTCGCGAGTACCGACCGAGAGCATCGTGGTCTGTACTCACGACAGAGCTAGGTGAAGATTATCCATTCGGACTGAAAAAGCTCGGTTGATTAGACGTTTATTATTGGGGCAAACAAACTTAAATTCGCTTAATAAGCTGGTGCGGAAATTTGAAAAAGTTTGCTTGTTATCTTTACTTTAAGTTTTTGCCAAGCTTTCTGGGGCTTTCGTTTTGTATTTCTAGTAAAAACAAGTCAACTTTTTCGCTTTTTGCACCGCAAAATTTAATAAGTCTATAGATGCCGGTCTAGATGGGAATGCAGATCGCGGTCAATTAATATCGACTTTAGTCAATCAAATTCGCGAATTCGACCATATAACGAACTTCGGTTTTTACTGGACTGCGACTTGCATCCCCCATATCAATACCTCTAAATCAACGAAGTTTCCAACTCCTGTTAAAGCCTCTTGCATACCGGCTGATTCGGGAAACCGAACGGATCCTGTTTTCAAAGTCAACGAGGATCCAGGCACTCTGTCAGGATGTAGTCTCACAACTAATGCATCAATGATTTCAGTTTGAATTACTGTAGCTTTTTCCCCAATCACTTTCTTTATTGCCACGGTCCTCAAAACCCTGCGAAGAAGTTCCAAGGAAGTGAAAGTTTCATGACGAAGAGCCTGTCAAACATAAAGACCCCGATTGGTAATGAGGAAAATTTTAAAATATAACCCGTAAATGAATGGTAAGAGATTCGAATCTCACAGCCAGCAATCCAACGTACTCCGGACGCTCGGAAAGTAGTATAGATATTACTTACAGATATATTTACAAGCGCGTAGTCCGCTCCTCCTCTACATGACAAAACCTGGACGTACTTGCCTAGGGCATAAATCAGATTAGTCTGTGCTGTCTGAGAATAAAGCACGTCCATAACATCTCCCTTGGAACTGACATTGGCTAACAAATTTGTCATGTCTTGCAGCATAGCCTTGATAGATTTCTGATAAACAAGAACAGTAGTTGGGCGAAGAATTAATATTGTTACATTTCACACAGTGAATAGTTTTGTCAATTGACAGACACTTAAATTCACGCTATATTAGTGGGCACACTATCGCGATCTTTGTATGCTTGTCAGTCCAAACCTCGTGCGTGTTTGCGCTTTAGAGGTGAAATTTAACATATAGGAACTGCTGATCAATTACTGTAAAGGCCCGAAGAAACCATACCTGAACTAAATGTCCTTTTCTCACTGTAACAGGTCAGTGGAAAACGTTTTCAAAGAGAATGCAGCGTTTGGTTGGTAGAGTTACAATTACTCCAAATGAATACAGGATTAGCCTCACTAACCATAATGTCCTCTTTTAATTCGGTTGAATCGTCCATCGCGAGCGAGATCACTGAAGAAATTTGGATAAGTTCTGCAAGATCACGGACTTCTACTTCAGTTACTCTCGTTATAACAAGGCTTTTAATCTGGAATGACAAGATTCTAGTTAGAAAGCTTGCAGTTAATACCGTTTCGGCGTAATGTAGTGAGAATCATCAGTTAAGCTAAAAGTTAAAAACTAAAACTGATTTCAAGATTTTTCCAATAGGAGGGGGTGAGTAGGAGTACGCGAATCCGCTAATCCGTGCTATTTTTTGGCCAAATCCGTCGATCCGCCACTATTTTCGTTCAAATCCACATCCACATTCCTTGAAAACTTTATGTGTAATAGTTTCACTGAAAGGACAGTTTCACTGAAAGAGGTTTCGTTTCATTACCTCTTTTTGCGGCAGTTCTAATGCAAAGCGGTGGTTTGAGTCTCATCCAAACAGAAAATGGACAAAGCGAGAACATTGAGACCGAGACGGAAAATACGCCAAGGCCACGATAAGAACTTCATGGCACGCAGAGTACCGAATCCGAACTAAAATTATCAGCTAATCCGTGATCCACTGCATTTTCGAAATCCGCGAATCCGCTTAATTTGCATCTGATGCTCTTAAGGGGTTTCTACCTCACTTCTCTCTTCTTTGCTCAAAATCTCGCTTTCCAAGGATTTCAAAACAGCAATGGCAAACTGTGTGGCTCGGTTCACATCTCCTCGAACGATATGCGTAGCAAAAGGTCCTTCCAGAACACGGACAATTTCATCTGGTGCTTTAAGAGTACTCATTGAAGGCCAAGGAAAAACCTGAGTGTTGGAAACAAAGCCGGAATCTTATTTCATACGTCGTTTATTCAGTGTGTGATACTATTTTTAATGTTTTTTTTAAGCTGGAGAGAATGTTCTACTTTACGTGGCTCTATGAAAGAACGAAGTGGCAGAGTACATCAGTACTGTTTTTCAGGGGTTGTAGCAGCTCTATTAACCATAATTAAAAAACCTTAGTAGGAGCTTCAACAAAAGGCTCAAATGGTCAGTCTAGTATATACTGCAAAGAAGCTGTATATTCCACCGTATCCCACTCTACTGCAAAGGGAATTACATGCAAACTGCACAGACCTGGATTTCGAGTGAAGTGTTCTCCCTGGAACCAGTGGAGCTTGCTACTCTGGCTTGGATTGTTAGAGAGTTATTTTTCAAAGGATCACCTGGTGGTAAAGTCATTTCTGTGTGAGTAGAGTACCCGTACCACAAAATGGTACTCAGGCCTTCTGCTAAAGTAATCATAAACTCCAAAAGTAGCGGCGTGTTTGGATCGTCCCAGTTGGTGCAATGAACACTGAAATTTGTTTCGACGGCTACTCCTGCCGATGGCTTTACGTTGCACGTGACCGTTTCTGTTACAATTAATGCATCAGTTGTGACACTGATGGGTGTACTCTGTACTCCACTTCCTTTCACAGTAAATCCCGACAGAGAAACTTGGTAAGTCGTGTTCTTCCGCAGGTTTGTGACAACAATTTCGTTCGTGTTTGGTGAAACGGTAAGGTTGCGTTCTACAGTTAAGTTTAGCATCACAAGCAGATGATATCCCAGAATTAGTCCGTGTTGTAAGTCAACTGGAATGGATTCCCAGTGCACTTTGATCGCAGTGGAACTTACATTGTATGCCAACACATTGTCCGGTGGGGCACCTGGAACTGAATGTTTATATTATAGAGTAAACAAATCTTAAACACTGATTTTCATATCCTTGATTACTAAAAACGGAAAATGGCTGTCTTTTGCATTCATGAGCTCGATGCTAATCCGACGGAAAGTTTTTGTGGCGAAGGTTTAAATAAATACTATTGAATTCTCCCAAACCCACTGAGTGTTTGCATCACCCTGTGCAAACACGACGACTCTCAATTCCGCGTGACATCATTAACACCTTGGCATAACCTCGTACAAAACGGCTAATTGACCAATCAAAAAGTGCGTCATATGTTGACAATTTAATAATTTTATTGCTTTTGTTGCCATTTTTTGCATCCTTCATAGTTGTCCCTTGTGGTCTTAGTGAATCCTTAACAAAACGACGATAATTTTTCTAATTTATCGAAACAATAGTCAGTAGCTACTGACTAATTGAGTTTCTTTAAGTTTTAACATGTCAATGATGAACCCGTTAATACGCCTGGGAAAACACGAAAATTTACCTTAGAACGTAAAGTGTCCAAAATTAATTTCTAATCTACTTGAATTGCGCTTTGGATTTCAATGATTTGAAATTATTTTTTCTCACCATCTTGTTGAGTGCGGAGGACAACCGTGCTGCTATTTGATGCTCCCGCCATTGTAAATGCCGCCACTCTAACGCTATAGTCAGTGAAAGGTTTCAGAGTAACCAGCGTTAACGACAATTTTTCAGCGCCTGTTGTCATCAAATGAACACTACCACCATCCTTTCTGGTGTAGTAGACTTTAAATCCTTGCAGAATCCCTAACACATTTCTGGTGGAATTGTCGAATGTCCACTTGACAGAAATGGAAGTGGAATCGCTAGACTGCCCTGAGACAGTAGGAGGGTTAGCAGGAGCTGTTAAAGGAAAACGCGTTTTTGAGAACTCGCAAATATATACTGGAAGACCAGATAGGGAGACCCTAGGCACGACAAGATGAAACGAATATAAAAGATGTAATTTACGGTCGAAAAATGAACGTCACAAGTCTATGAGGGTCGGATAAAATACAAAAGGCTAAACAACGGATGGTTTTTTAGGGGGGAGGGGTGGCATCGGAAGTAGTTTGCTTTTGCGTTTAGAAAGGGGAGGGGGTATTATTCTATGGTAAATGGAAATTGGAAATTCTATGGTATGTTGGATCTTTATCTGTAGGAAAACAAGAAAGGGAAAGACAAGGCACCTTTTTTAAATGTTCCCGCAGATAAGCCGCACCCCTGATTTCGAGCTACGATTTTTGGAAAAAAGGTGCGGCTTATCTGCGGGTGTTTACGGTATTATGTTGTTAGTAGTTGTTAACGTTACGTTGTTTCTCTTTTTCTCTCGTTTTAGTTTTGTTATTTCTGCTAGTATTTGATAATATTAATGTAAAATGTAAGTTATGTGATGGTATTGTAGGAAAGTAATAAAAAAAAAGAAAGGGAAAGACCATAATAACATCAATTTATTTTGAGGAACGTCATTTTTTAGGTCAACGATATTTCATTCACGATTAATAACGTTTTCTATGCCAAAATCGTTATTGGCCAAACAAAACAGAAGGCAAAAAAAGGAATTGCCCGCCTAAGAACAAAAGACATACAGATTGACAAGAATGAATGAATATAGAGCCTTTAAAGTGCGTTTCAGGTTTAGTGGATGCCTGCAGATCAACCGATGCAAAGGCTCAAAGACACCTACCCGCCTCGCCCGTTACAGTTCCATTTTCGGAAGCAGCACCAGCTCCTACGGCAGTGAAGGCGGCTACTGATACGTCATAGGAATAATAAGGCAGCAGGTCGTGAAATTCGCTCGAGAAGGTGGACTCATTGACTTCCACGTTCTGTACAAGTTCTCGACTATCGTGGCTTAGAAGAAGAACTAGGTATCCTCTTATAATGCCGTGTCTGCAGCACAAAGGAACTTCGTCCCATTCCGCTACCAGGCTCGAAATACCAGTTGCATAGACATTCAGGTTTGTAGGGCCTTTTGTAGGAACTAGAAGGTTAAGTAGACAGGCATCTTAAAAATCCCCCTTGGATTTTTGGCCTTAGAGCAGAAAAGACTTCAGTAACAAGGTAGAGTTCAAATATGATAACCAATTCGTGAAAAGCTTAATCGCTTTGAGACTTTACCGCTGCTTTTGACGTAGCATTCAGGAGATTGAAAAACCCCCATTAAGGAAAACGGCTTTTTAAAGATAAGTAGCTCTCTAGGTCTTGTGTATCCTTTAATGCATAATGACCCAAACTTAAAATCACATTACTCACTTACCATCTTCGCTTGTCATCGCTTGTTCATAATATTCAACTCCCACTCCACCGTGCGAACGTCCAGCTATGTAAACTCTATACGACCGATATTTCTTTAGGCCTGTTATGCTGTAGCTGTCTGCTTCAGTTCCCAAATCCGTGAATCCTAAATCGCTGATATACGGCTCTTCGGCCCACCTCACTCGATAACCGAGAAATACACCATTGTAATGATCAGGTGGAATATTGCGAAGCCAGGTCACATGCAGACTGGTCGAACTAGTGTTGATGAGTTTTGTTATGTTTGGTGCAGCACTTGGCTCTGTCAAAGTGAAGAAAAAATGAAAATAAAGCAAAACAATAACAGACTTACTACACCGGTCATTTCCAAAAGGTCCCGGCCTGTGAACGCGGGGTCTGGGCAATTTTTCTGGACAAGAATTTTTTCCACCTTCAGGTTGTGCAAAATATATTTTTGGGACTGTGAGCTTGTGCAAGACATTTTTTAACATCATCACAGGACCTAGCCAGTAGAAAGTGTTTGCTAGACTTTTCCCCATGGCTTCCTCGGCATGAAAATTTTATTTTTATTTTTTCTTGTGCAGGAATTTTTTCCAGCCCCAAACCCCCTCAAAAATAAAATGTTTGGACCTTAAGTACTGTATTTGTCTTTGTTTTTGTGGCCGCAGTAACAGGGTGACATAGCAAAGGATTGTACAGGTTGGATTTCAGAATTTGACTTTTGCTGACCGTATTAACGAGTTTTTCTTCTAAGAACATATATGGCCATTTCGCCGGGACAAAAACTTGACAACAGTAAAGAAATGACCGTAAGGCGGGGTTCCAATGCAATGGGTTTTACCGCGACCAAGTGGACTTACGTTATGACTAAATGACGACGGCGGTGGCGGCGGCGACGACGACGACGAAATTTCGTATCTCTAAGCGGCCATGTAATATTATATAAACACCAATGAACTTCCAAACCTTTTCTCTTTTGCTGCGAAAGGCGCGAGTTATTGCATAACCATAGCGACAGTGATATCTTCACATGTGACGATAACATGTTATCTTGTGGAGATATCATGTTTTCGCGCGAAAGTTCACCTGGTATTTCACTGCTGTTTACATAATAAAAAAAATTAAGAAATCAATAACTATTCTAAATCACTGAAAGTTCCTAGATTATACATTAATCAAACCCGAGAAAATTGAAAAGTGTTTTACCTTTCGCTATGGTCTCAAAAACTTTGAGCTTGCTTCCAAGTCTGTCCCCGAGAAGGCTGAACGGAAAAACGCGTACAGTATAATTTCTGTACGGCTTAAGAAAATTGATGAAATATTTTATCTTTTGCGAGAACAAACTCTTTCGGAGTTCGTTAACATTCCACAGGACGCTCCCCATTTGGCGGTGGAGTATTTTATAGCCGTATAAAATACTGGTATCTTCTAACGGAAGGTGGTTAAACTGCACTCTGAGACGGTAAGGCTCTCTAGTATCTATATCAACATTTGGCACAACGCAGAATGCTGTAAGGAAGGAAGACAACATTTGAGATAAATTGGATTTCTGACAGTAAGGCCGATGATGCAAATATAATCTTGTAGAGTATTTATCAGTAAACAGAATCAGATCAAAATGTAGACAAACTCTGTTGCCATGGCGACATCAATATATAATAAAGACAACCCATATTCAACAAGTTTGAGCTAATAACTCAAAAACTACTCGGTGAAAGATTTTACTTTTGATATCTGTTTGTTTAATCGACAAAAGAAGCATTTTCGAAAACTTTAAAAAATTCTGTCAATTGGTTTCAGAGCCACCTCCACCTACTGACAGAACTTTGCAGATATGTTCCTTTCGTCGACTTAACAAAAATATGTGGAAAAATTTAACCCAGTAGCCCGAAAAGGTCAAATTAGGACATCTTTGACCTCTTTTGACGTTGCAAAGAATGTGAACGTTGCATGGGAATCAATTTTTTTATTGGTAAAATCTGCACACGTTTTTCCAAAAGTTACCCTTCAGCGTCATTAATGTTGCAATAGAATTCAGAAGAAAGGCATGTGCAAACCATTATGAGCCACCGTAACTCAGTAGAATACTGCAACTCCCTCTCTTTTGTGTCTAAAGATGTCTTGGCTTGATCCCCAAATGGGAACACCTTTTGAAGCAGTGAGTGTGACTACTACTAAATGCAAATATCTGTAGATCAATAGTTTTAAACTGGCCCTATCCCCCACCTGGGGGCAAGGAACTACTGAATAAATACCCTTAAAGCCACCTTTTCATATACGCCTGTTGGATGGCTCCAACACACTGCTAAAAATGTTCCCGAAAGCATAACGTGCTAAAGACATGTTGTGTCACCAAAACTATCTCCC
>OX393565.1:18640042-18772542 GCA_947652115.1 Blastomussa wellsi
TTTTTGGACAACTTTAACCAAAAATCCATTCTTCTCATCTGTCGCAGAATTTCCAAAAAGGAACATGTCATTTTGGAATTGACTGTTAGTTCCAAGAACTTTGATAAACAAGGAGACTGTAAGACCTTTGTTGCATTTAAATGGATCAACAGGACACTCGACCTTCGTCACAGGTTTAAGAGTAATTGTGCCAGTTCCCTCGGTACGTAGTGCTCTTGTTCCCGCTATAGAACGCGTAACGACCACGTCACCGTCAAAATCACCCTTCTGGGAGGTTGTGTTGTCGATTATATTGTCTGGAAGATCGAAGTCCCAGTAATGATCCGCGTCCTTATAAAAGGAGTATAACTCTGAAAAACAGAGAAAAATTAATAAACGCTTTCCTTTGCACAATGGCGATTCATATGGTACTACAATAATAGTAAGACTCTGAAGAAGAAAGGCAGTGCCTTTCGAAATAGTGACGTTGAACCATATTCCTCAGCAGGAGGCGCAGTGACCTAATGGTTAGTGCGCTGGACTCCGGATCGGACGGTCCGGGTTCGAGCCTCTAGCCGGGGCACTGCGTTGGGCAAGACACTTTACTCTCACAGTGCCTCTCTTCACCCAGGTGTATAAATGGGTACCGGCGAATTTACTGCTGGGGGGTAACCCTGCGATGGACTTTCATCCCATCCAGGGGGGAGTAGAAATACTCTCTGTCGCTTCATGCTGTCCTTACTGTCCATTCGGCCTCGCTTTTTTCCATCTTATCACTGCAATAGTCCGCCAAACATTTCCTAAAGTTTTATCTAAGAAATTTTAAGGTTATATTGCCACCAAATTTGTCCGTGGTATTTTCCAAGTACGGTTTCGTATAAAAAAGACATACCGCGGAGAACCCTGTAACAACCCCGACCGAAACTCCCCCCCCCCCCCCCCCATCCTGTTGCGATGTTGATATAAGGCATTCAAGTTTCTTTCGTCAGACTCGACAGTGCTTGACAGATGGGGGGGAAAACAGACTGAAGTAGTTTGCAAAAATAACATTAACAAACATAGGCGTACGAGCTGGGGGGATGGGGGCTGCAGTCCCCCACCCCCACCCCCACGTTTCGGAAATTTTCGACATTTTTAGGGCAAAACGCTCAGGAGTCGGTGAAAAACAGTTGCATTTTGTGGGTGGTTGTATGCCAGCGCATTCGGGAATTGTGTTCCATTGCTTCCATGATGCTTTTGCCAGGGTTGTAGATATATGATTTTTCCGTTTCCTACAGTTTCCTCTAAATTTTGAAAAAAGAAGATTCTCTTCCCGATTTTTCTAGGAGGATCGAAGAAGAGACTTTCCTTGCAGGATATTGTATCCGAGTAAACTTGTTTCACTATATGAAGACTCAATCGTGCTTGATATATCACATAAAAAGCCACTCGGTATTAAGTTTTTTACGCACATTTTATAAAAAAGGAAATGATTTCTATAAACGCAAAAAAGCTAAATTAAAATTAAAAACAGTTGTAGTAAGTGTAAAGATCATGCATATGATTGCACATGATAGCTCACGTACCGTTAGATTCTAATGCTGAAGCCCGCATACACATACTTAGTGTTGCAAACACCTGTGTAGTAAAAATACGTAAAGGTAAGGCTCTCGAAATGTCATTCCCAATAGAGGTATTTTGAAGAGACTTACCAAACTTATCAGAGAATCCATTCTACTGGAGCACAATCAAAGAAACATAATTCAAACAACTCAGAAAGAAAAGATTATGAGGATCTGGTATGCTGAGTTTGACTCCAATTCTTGTGCTCGAGAAAGGTTTCCGCATAAACGTATTTTGCTTCTGTTTGGTACGAGCTTAAGATCAAAGAAAATTATTACCCACTGTGTGGGTTAACGTTGGTTCGTTATGCACCTGTAACAAATCGCGTCAATTTGTTGCCGATAAATCATACCATCAATACTAATCTTAGAAAACTAATTTGGCTTTTTCATGTAATATCCACCAGCTGGAGTTTCACGTCGGGCTGTTTCAAATCTTCAAATTAATAAATAATGAGATGAAAATACAAAAATAAGTTAATTTCAGTGCAGGTCAACGATGAACTGAATTAAAGATCAAACTTTGAAGTGCAGGACCACCATTTTCGTTTAATCGGCCATATGGCAAACTTCTCGTTTTTGGTTGGCCCTGTCACGCCTTCAAACTAGCCCGCATGTATGCAGCCGTCCTAAATGAGGAAATAGACTCGAAAATAGACGGCTGTACGCAGCTGAGCCTTTGCAGAATTTGGGGACAAATTTGGTAATTGTTTCCCTGTCGTGTATTCGTTTGTTTTTAAAGCAAGAAGTAAAATGCTAATGTTTCTAATACGTCACGTAAAATCTAGTAAGATAGCTTTAATAACAAGAGAGCATCACAACGTCCCAACAACATCAAAATGACCTTGATAGAGATGTTTTTCTCTCGTGTTTTTTTTTTCTGGGTCACCAATAAAAAAGATAATTATTGCCTTATTGTTTGAGCTTGTTTGTTTTGCATTTGTAACAAGTCTCATGGATTTTTAGCATTCAGTTGTTTGAAGCACCTTTTTCAAAACTAATTTGGCATTTTATAAAACTGATTAGTTACAATGCTCCAAATTATGCTGTAATTATAGTGGAAGAAAGGGACTTTAAAAAGAGATTCCTCTCCTGAATGTGACGAAATCAATGTCATCTGCTAAGTATGAGCAAAAAGATTGTTTCTGCCCAAGGAGTACTTAAACCAAATCTGTTTCTTCTAATAAAATTATAGCAGACTAGTTTTGGAGATGCACCCCGCAGCAAAAGCTTGTTATGTGCCTATATCCTAATCAGTAACCACTACGAACGCCAACGAGAGGCTGCCAAAAACTGTAATCTAGATAATGAATATAACCCAAATCCTTACCCAGAACTTAAATATAACTCAACTGAACCTTATGAACCTTAACCCAAACCCTAAACCAGGAGTGCCTTGGGAAGGACAAATCAATTTCTGTCTCGGGGTGGGGCTGGTGGCTTGGTGAGCAATTACCGAAAAAAAAAATCCTGCACAAAACAAAGCGCCAAAATATCATGCAAAGCGATGTCACGCAAAATAAACATATCGAGGAAATGGGAAAATAATTCCTGCACAACCTGACGCTGAAAAATAAATGTTGTTGCGCGGAAAAATTACCCAATCTTCTCCTCCTCCGTTATCATTTACACAAACCATCCGGTTAGAAATTTCACGGGTATTAAAGCATTTCATAACTAAACAGAAGAAGGACATGGCTCAAAACTTATCCAAATTCACTGAGAATATTGAAAGGGATACATATAGATTACTTCATAGAAAGTGCGACGTACGGATTTTTATTCACGAGTTGCAAAACTTTGGAAAACTCACTCGTTCGCTGCGCTCACTCGTTCGTTTTCCAAAGTTTTGCGACGAGTGAATAATAATCCGTACAAAGCACTTTCTGAAAATGAACGATTTATTCACTAAAACTCAACGTCATCAATCATCATCGACCTGAACGTCGAGCAACGTCGAAGTCACACTTTCACAACATAAACTTGGTCCCAGTGTCCACTCATTCGAACTTAGTCTCCACTCTTACACACGCAACGCGCCTTACACAAAATGAAACGCGGGATATAAATTTTCAGTTCGGAACATCCTCCCGCCCGATGCAGGGAGTGCATCAGTATATGTAACTTGTTCAATAAAAATGTTCAACATTGTCTCATCAAGTTCAATTAAGTTCAGCAGCTATATCGGCATCACAGGATTCAAACAGATGTAGCCGCTGCACTGGACGACGGGTAACATTTCCAGATGAGGACCGAAGACTAACGGATCGGACAAGACCATCACGGCCTATGTGGGTGTCTTCCACTCGCGCACGTGACCACTGACCCCTTGCTACGCGATCCTCACTCACAAGGACCAAGTCACCTTTACGGATTTCGCGACCAATCTTATACCATTTCTTGAGGGGTGTCAGGGATTTCAGATACTCTGCATGCCAACGCTTCCAAAATCCGTTTACGAGCCTCTGATGATACTGAAAACGTTTGGTGAGGGCTCTTGATGTCTGTTCTGAAACATGAGTGTCTTTAGTCGGACACGCTTGTAGATTTCTGCCAATCAGAATCTGTGCAGGGGTAATCACACTGTAGTCATCAGGGTCTGCACCAAGGTACGTAAGAGGACGACTGTTCAGCTGTGCTTCAATTTCAGCCAAAATAGTAGTTAACTGCTCAGCATCTAACATTGCTTTGGCAAATAATTTCTTCAGTGGTGTCTTGACACTCTTTACAAGTCGCTCATAAAACCCACCCCACCATGGGGCCTTCTCCGCTATGAACTTCCACTGAATCTTCTTTTCGGACAAAGCACTTTGGGTTTGGTCTGATTCCAATACTCTCCAACAGTGCCGTAGCTCCTTGTTAGCAGCCTTAAAAGTTTTTGCATTATCTGACCAAATAATGCTGCACATTCCTCTTCTTGCAATCATGCGTCTCAGAGCAAGGAGAAATCGTTCAGTCGTCATATCACACACCAACTCTAAGTGTACCGCACGGGTAACTGCACATGTGAATAAACAGATATAGACTTTATCACCACTGTCTTTCAAATACAAGGGACCGGCGAAGTCTAGACCCACATTAGTGAACGGTGGCGCAGGCTTAATTCTGTCTTCAGGAAGTGGTGCCATCCGCTGACCAAAGGGCTTTGTTTGGTAATGGCGACATATTAGACAGTTCCTCAGTGTCTGACGGACAGTCGATCGTCCTTTGATCAACCAAAATTTCTGTCGCAAAACTGACAAAGTGTGTTCAACTCCAGCATGAAGCTCACGGCGGTGAACATCATCAATCAACAACTTAACAACAGGATTGTTAGAAGGCAAGATAATGGGATGCTTCTCCTCTTCTGGTAACAGTGACTTGTGAATTCTTCCTCCAACACGAAGAAAACCACTAATAGGACACATAAACGGGTTTAAATTGGCCAGGTTGCTGTCCGTCACTGTACCATGCCGTTTACTTGACGTAATTTCTTCAGCAAAACTTGCTTCTTGTACATGAGAAATCAACCAATTTTCTGCATTTTGCATCTCTAAACCAGTTAAAGGGCTGTCAATTCTTTCCTCTTCTTTCACCCTTGCGTTTCTAACGAATCTTCTGATCCAAGCAACAGTTCTCAGCAAGCGACTGTACTTGCTGAACCTTGTGAAGTCAAGGAATGGCTCTTTGGATTGCACAACACAACTGACACTAGCTTTACTCTTCCTCTCTGGGTCAACAATTTCCCTGGAAGGTTTTGACCTCAGATCTTCAGGCCAGTCGTTTTCGGACTCTTGTAACCAAGAGGGTCCTTTCCACCACAAATGACTCTCTCTTAACTGACTTGTAGATAAACCTCGGGTAGGTAGATCCGCCGGGTTCTGCGGTCCTGGACAGTACCTCCAAACACTGGGATCCAACAATGACTGAATTTCAATAACACGATTGGCAACAAATGGTTTCCACTGTGAGGCTGCTCCTCGAATCCAGTGTAAAGTCGAAGAATTGTCTGTCCAACAAACAATGCGGCTTATGGGGCAATCGATTGCACCTTTGACATAGGTACAAAGCCTAGCAGTAATTACAGCAGCCATCAATTCTAAACGCGGAAGTGTAATCTTCTTTACAGGAGCCACTCGGGTCTTGGACATTACAAGACTGGTAGATGCCTTTCCATCTTCACTAACAACTCTCAGATAAACTGCAGAGGCATAAGCAACTTCCGACGCATCACCAAATGCGTGTAGCTCAACTTTAGGACTCTGACTTAACGACAAATCGGTGTAACATCTTGGAATGTGAAGGTGTTCAAGTTCTGAAAGTTCTTGAACCCACTGATTCCATTTCAATGAGACTTCCATGGGAATTTCCTCATCCCATCCAACACCTTGGATCCACAAACTTTGAAGAATCAATTTTGACCTCATTGAAAAGGGTGCGATTAGACCAATCCGATCAAAAATCTTTGCTGCTAAAGATGCCACCTTTCTTTTAGTGTACACTGTCTCTGATCTCGGCTTAACAATGTTCGCATCAATTGCAAAGACAAGGCTGTCAGTTATCGTATTCCACTTTAAACCTAATGCTTTTGTCATTGGATGTGCTTCTGCTAGATCACTCTCCAGGTTGACAAGACTAACTGATACTCTGTCTCTCTCAGGTATAGAATCCATAAGCTCAGACGAATTGCTTGACCATTTTGTCAAATTAAAGGCAGCCTTCTGCATAAGCTCAGTAGCACTTTGCTGCAATCTCAGTGTTTCCTGCACATTGTCTCTCCCTGAAGCAAAGTCATCAACATAAGTGTTCCTCAAAATTTCACTCGATGCAACAGGGAATGTTTTTTTACACCTTTTCACATGCTCTTGAATAGTACCAATAGCAAGAAATGGACTGGAAACAATTCCAAATGTGACCCTTGTCATTCTGTAAATCTTGGGCGTGGCCTTAGGGTCCAAATCTCTCCATAGATACCGGTGTGAATCTCTGTCTTCTTCTTTCAACCTAATCTGTAAGAACATCTTCTCTATGTCACCCATGATAGCTACACGATTCTTTCGAAAACGCAGAAGAATTCCAAATAAATCTGGCTGCAATGCTGGGCCTGGCTCTAAGCAGCTGTTCAGAGAGACACCATTGCTGTCTTTAGCTGATGCATCAAACACCACTCTTGTTTTTGTTGTCTGCTTGTCTTCTCTGATGACTGCCTGATGGGGGAGATAGAACACAGGACGCCCATCTGTCGGTGTAACTTCATCGCAAGGTACTTCTTCAGCAACACCATTCTCAACATACTTGTTAATGGCTTCTAGATATGACGTAGCTTTCATTGGCTCTTGGAGCAGCTTCTTTTCTAGATTGTACAACCTACTTTCCGCTTGCCGGTAATTGTCTTTCAATGCAACACGATCTTCCTTCCAAGGTAAGGATACTTCATAGCGACCATCATTGTACGTTAGAGTCTCCTTAAACTTCTTCAAGACCATATCTTCAACATGAGTAGTAGAAACTGAACTTTCAGCAGGTCTAACACCAATGGACTCCAAATCCCAGAACTTTTGAAGTGTTTCATTCAATTGTTCCTCAACACCAATTTGAACATTCATAGACACAGTGCATTCTTGGCCATGACCATCTGTTGGTCCACAGAAGACCCAACCCAAAGTTGTGCGAACTGCAACTGGTTCACTGGAACGCCCTCTTACAATGTCTCTTGTCACAAAAGAATAATAGAAATCCAAACCAATAAGCACATCAATCTCCTGTTCATCTCTAGGGAATTCTTCAGGAAATACTATGTTTCGAAGATGAGACCATCTTGCTGGATGAATATCCACAGCTTCAGCTGGCCGGCATATTACTAGTGTAGTAAGTGCTTCAATACACTGAGGCTGTCCAGATTTGTCAACAGGTGCCACAGTAAATGCAATTCTCTTCCGCAAAGTGCTCTTGGTAGCCTCTCCTCCAAATCCAGAGACGGCAATTTTGACACTCTTCCCGTCAAGACCAATCTCATCAATTACACTCTGCCGAACAAACGATGTTTGAGAACCAGGATCAAAGAAACATCTCACAACTTTTGAACACCCATTCACTCCACACAAAATAGCTGGTACAGTCTGCAGAATCACCTTTCCACGCGAGCCCACCGCAACAGAATTTGCCACAACTGAAGATGACACAGGAGGACCTGATGAAGAGGATGGTAATTCAGGGGCGGATTCCACCTTGACTTCTTCCAAGTGAGGTCGAGCTGAATCCTGATGCAGGAGACTGTGATGTCTACCTTGGCAGTGCTTGCAAGGAGGCTTCTGGCACACTTCAGCTCTATGACCAGATTCAAGGCATCGGAAACACAGGCCCTTAGACGTTGCCTTTCTGAACCTTTCTTTCACAGGCAATGACAGAAAACTGACACATGACTTCAAACCATGGTTTTTGGAGCAAATGACACACTTGCCCTCTTGCGTTGTCGCACATAATGCATAGGTGGATGACTTTTGCAAGCGGTTAAACTTGAAACGGTTCCCATGATTCCCAGGATTTTCCTTTGCTGGAGCTTTTGAATCAAGAGAAGGAGGTTGGGAAGACTCTTTAGCTCTAATCAGTTGTTCCAAGAAAGTAAACAGTGTTTTCACTTCTACACAGTCCTGCTTAGCTATTTCCTCACTGAGCTCCAGTTCCCATTTTTCCACAACTTCTTTGGGCAGCTTGTCCACGATAAGGGGCACCAGAACAGGAGCCAAAGTTTCGGAGCTAAACTTTTCACCCATCGACTCAACAGAACGAACGTGACCTATCACTTCATCGTAAAATTTACGCATGGAGGTTGCATCATCACAGCTCAAACGTGGCAAATGGATCAAGGATCTTACATGCGCATCAAGTATTAACCTTGTATGCCCAAATCTTTCCTTCAGTATTTCCAAAACTGGCTAGTAATTCGCTTGTACCACTGCAAAACCTTTCACCGCTTCAGCAGCCGAACCCTTTAGCGATCTCATTAAATACTCTAATTTTTGGACATCTGCCAACGACGCATTGTCAACTACCGAAACTTTTATCGACTGATAATAGGGTTGCCAACTCAAAACATTGCCATCAAAGGTTGGTAGATTGATCTTGGGTAGCTTAACTTGTACTTGAGAAGACGACTGAGATACAGGAGGGTTGCTTCCCGCCAATTTAACTTCAGGAACAGGTTTACTAGCAAGATGACTCGTCATTTTAGCCATGCTTTCGATAATACGCGCTTCGTAGTCACTATGACTCTCGCACTCAGCATCAATGTCCTCATCTTCCAACATGGTGCACATTGTGCCTTGTACTTCTTGCAAATCGGTCCACTTACTTGCGATATTATCCTTTAACACTTGAATTCGTGCATGATTATCAGGTTGTGACAACAGAGCTTCGTCGATTGATTTCAACGTGTCGGTAACAGATTTTCTCAGAAATCGTCTCTTTTTCTTGATGGCTTCTAACTCCTTGGACATTTTCGAACGCTATGTCAAATTTCACTGACCTCAAATACTCGAAGAAACAAAGTTCCACTTGAGGCACTTGATCAAGGTACTGATGCAATTATACAGATGTGTTTTGGCGCCAATCGCCGATATGCGAAAATCCACTTCTTCGCAGCAAGAAACACGGAGGTCCTACTCTCCTTTTCGAACGACCATTCGTCGCTACTGTATCTCCAAATCTATCCGGCTCGAAGGACCATGAAAATGAACGATTTATTCACTAAAACTCAACGTCATCAATCATCATCGACCTGAACGTCGAGCAACGTCGAAGTCACACTTTCACAACATAAACTTGGTCCCAGTGTCCACTCATTCGAACTTAGTCTCCACTCTTACACACGCAACGCGCCTTACACAAAATGAAACGCGGGATATAAATTTTCAGTTCGGAACACTTTCTATGCTGTAATTTGTATATTATATATAACGAGTACTCAACCATTGTAAACTTAAAGCGATGTTTTTCTAGTCTATAATTAAAGAGTTAAACGCAGCGCTACGAGGAAAAGAAAAATTACGGCGACGACAAGCTATAGTAAACAAGAACTTTATTTAAATAGCGGTGTAAAACACACTGTGTTAATACTTTTTAAAAGAAAAGCTTTTGCTATCGCATTGAGAAACGTCGCCATAAGTGAATCAACTACTGCGCGCAAATCAACTGGCGAAGTTTTGAACAAAAGTTGTGATAACACAAGGAGTCGGTTCATTAAACAATAATTACGACGTAAATCCATATTCAAAAGTGAAATATTTACTTTACCCTGGTGTTCCCAAGGGTGCTTGAATTTTCTTAGAACGTCCACGGCTGCATTGTATCAAAGCTACAATGAAAGTCTTTCATTTCTTGGCTTTCCCTTATCGACATTTAGTTTGTCTTCGCTCCGCCTGTTGAATGATTTTAGCATTTCCATATCATAACTGTGTTCTTAAGGTTTTGCTTGGCGTGTTTCTGATGGCTTTCCTTTCCATAAAGTTCTCAAAAGTACAAAATTGTAGCCAAAACATAAACTGTCTTCGAGAGCTTGCAAACTTGCAGCGCCTTGTTTTCACAGCCTCTTTAGAAACCATTTGAATTCCCGCGCTCTGATTGGTTAGGTCGTTCTACTCTTGATGCTGATTGGTTATATTTTTCACATGTGAAGAAAGCTATACGCGAAGCTGATTGGACGTATCGCTTTTCTCACATGTGAAAATATAGCAGATATAGAATTCTATCTGCAAGGTTTATTACCTAAAATTGTCGCTATATATATAAAACAAGTTTATTACCCCATCCAGTGGCAAATAATTTGCAATAATTTTGTAGAATTCCGCTTACCTTGTTAAAACAGAAGATGCTTCTCGCCTTGAAAACGACCAACCCAAGGCGATCCAGTTGGTTGCATTTAATACAACAAGTTCGCTTTTCAGTGGCTTTTGTAAAACCATCCTCGCATTTTTTGACGTCTACTATTCAGCTTTTTTGAGTTTGCCGTTCATCTCCTCAAGGTTGTAGGGCACAACAAAATAGCGCATCACACATTTCTATTAGCCGTTCTCCTAAATTCTGCTGAGAAATGTCTACTTTACCGATGTAAATCAGCGAAAAAGACGATTTTTAGGCAGAGGTGGTTTGCTACTTTGTATCGAAAAAGGTCAAAAGTGCTCAAAGTTTTCCCGCGCTTGGCGCACGGTGAACTCAAAATGTTCCCGCCGACACCTAGCCTCCTAACGCAGGCGTTATTAGGGGTGGACCATTTGATTTTTGACGGGGGGGGGGGGGGGGGGTTGTGCAAATCCCCAAAAAAAATATCGAGCACATGTTTCTGGTTAAAAACAAATTTCTTGCAGAATCCTTAAGAAGGAAAAAAAAATCGAGCAGCCTTAACCTGGGCGTGGCAAAGGATTTTGCGTGATGCGTGACAGCCCCAAAAGTAGCTGTGAGTCACATGATACAGGACTGGGCATCACATTTTTTGATGCATGAATTGGTATTTTGCAAGCGCGACGCATGATTTACCAATTAGATTTCCTATTAAAGTGAACCCTCTGATCTAGAAGGATATTATGATTCAAAGATATTCATGCATTCAGATTCCCACCGTAACAGTTGTCATGTGCAGGTATTTTTGTAACAAAATAAGATTTACTTTATAGAAAACTCTAGATAACTCCAAATACTAAATGCGTATATTGAGAAGCCAGATTACTGTGCAATTTCTCCTTCTTTGAAGTCCCTCTCTCTTGCTTTGAAAGCAAAAAACAGGATTCAAATAAGATGGAATTTCCAGCTCGCCCTTTGGACAAGTTGGAACCATTATACCCAAGTTTGAAAGCTTTTCTCAGTAGCATTACGTAATTAGAAAGATAAAAACGTTCACTTGTTCAGTGGGCAAGTGATCTGTCGGGCAAGCCGAGTACAGAGAGTGATGCATATAACATCCACTAGCCTGACAGGGAAATCAACTAGCCGCAGGTTAGTGGATATGCATTTCTTTGTACACTGAATAAAGATGAAACTCTGAACTTTGAAAGAAAGATGTAAACTTCAAAATGCATTGCGTGTAAAGATGGATTTTAATAGCCTAAAGGGTGAATTTTGAGTGGCTGGTGATGGTCAAGTTATTAAACTTCAAAATTTGTGTTTTAAATTTCCATTAAAAAAATATCATGCAAGGACAGAAGATTAAAAAAAAAATCCTGCAGGGCTGGAGCAATAAAAAAAAAATATCTAGCAGTCTAAAAATCCTGCAACCCCCCCATCAAAAATCAAATGGTCCACCCCTTAGGGGATTGCGTTACACTTGTCGCCACTAACGCCTGCTTAACCGGGACCAACATTCCTTTCCGCCGCTTAGCCAATCAGATTTTACCAACTAAAATCCCCACGACGCCTCTCCCGCCGCGAGACACGCGGTGAGATGAAACCTGCCAGAGACGATTGATTTTGCTACAAGTCGAAGATTTCTCTGGTAAATTCATTTTAGATGAAAGCAAGTTCTGAATTTGAAAAGGGAAGCTTATTTACTTAAGGGAAGAGAGTTACACTCTCTTATCGACTGGCTACGGTAAGTCGTTTGTTATCAGTGTTTTCGACAGTCTCGTTGATTTTCAGTTTTCATATTTTTCCCCACAGCTCCGCAAAAAGGCGTACAATCCAGAAACGAATTACTGAAGTTCAGCCAAATGAAAAGCTAGCCTATGGGTCAAAGTTTCCACGTTTCAGACTCTAAACGACTGCGTAGCGATTTTGGTGTTCAGGAAAATAGTATTTCAAGTGTGTGCGCCGTTCATTAATCGTCGGTTGTTCAAACCCAATATAAAGCAAAAGGAGGCCTCAAATCAAAGGGGCAATGAACTACTGAAAGGAGAAGTTGAACATATTTTCAAGCCATCCTTTTAACCCTGAAGCACTGGGTTTTATTAGACGGACTCCGCCAGGACTTCGAGTATTTACTGGACAAAATTATGTACCAAGCTTTTGTGTTACTGCTTCAAATATCAAGAGAAATCTTTTCTAACAACAACAAACATCGAAAACAAATTTCGAAGTTCCACGGAATTCCACTGGATCGCTCAAAAGATGTGAGACTTTGCCTATAGCTTGCGAGCTTTTAAATTCATTTTCTCAGGCTCTGATAAGAAATTGTTGTACCAAAATTATTTACACCTTATTGCAAACTTTTGTGTTACTGCTTCAAATATCTTATCAAGAGAAATCTTTTCTAACAACACTAAACATCGAAAACAAATTTCGAAGCCTTCCACTAATTCCCCTGAATCGCTTAAAGGCGATTTTACAAAATGGTACATGTAAGATTTTGCCATGCAATAGCTTGCGATCTTTAAAATTCATTTTCTCGGGTTCTGATAAGAAATTGTCGTCGGTGTATTTAGAGTAGAAAATAACGCAATATGAATTAAATTATTCTGGTACGCGATTTTTGTCCAACTTAAATAAATATTACTCGGCTCCCTAATGGATTCCGTCTTAAATCGCTCTGTGGCAAGTTTGTCGAATGAATGATTCAGCGCGGCTCTTTCCAATTTTACCCTTCGATTTGTTCGCTCGTAAATACCACGGATGTGGACCTCTTTGATGATTTCTAAATGAATTCCGCTTTGCGTTTTTGAGTTGGCGAAGTCTTTTGTAGCATTTTATAGCGTTGAAATAAATATTTCTGATCCACTGTTGTGTTCAGGGGAGAGAGATCATCTTTCCCAAAATAGTAACCCTTCCAACTTATGACAGAATCAAAGACTCGCACGTTTACCTCTTGTATTTACAATAAATAATATTTTGGTGTTTCAACAATCGAAATACACCAGAGTATTGTATCCAATAGCGCCGGCATCCCGAAGAACGGATTCGCGGGAAATTTTATAACGATCGTTTTGAATGCCTCCAGACAATGCTGATTGGTTAGTTTGTCTAGCGAGTAAGACAATGGGAAAGGAATGTTGGTCGCAGTTAAGCAGGTGTTAGTGGGGACAAGTGTAACGCAATCCCTAATAACGCCTGCGCATGAGGCTAGCCGACACCGGACTCGTTTCCAAGATGGCAAGCCGTCCTCCTGATGCTCTATGCCTGATCGACCAGAGAGTTAGCTATGGGATTAAAAAGTGACATGTGGTTAATGTGGTTAATTAAGGTTTTCATTCGGAATTCGAGACCGTCTTGAAATAAACTTTAGGTTCGGTTGGTCGGAAAAGAAAAAAAATATATGAACAAAGGCCTCAAGAAATTAATCGCAAAGCTGTCGAATGCCAGGGAGCAGCAACAAGTAACGAGTGAGTTTTCATATTTTCCTCTGACACGGGCGAATAGCCTGGAAGACTGACACACTGTAATGTTAAAACTAAAAATCTGTATGGGCGAAACGATGTCTACATTTCATATTAAATGTTTGACTGGGTCAAATAACCTTCCTCGTAACGCCAAACTTTGGGTCGGTCGGACGACGCTAAACGGAGGAAAAAAGGGAATGGCCTAGTGGACATTGTCTCAGTCGCTGGCTACGGCTCTGAATCAACTAGTAACATAAGACAATAGATCAAACAGAACTTGACTTTATTAAATAACGCCTTGAAAATTAAAAATTATTTACAGAAATTATTTGTATTCTCTTAAAATACGACGTGCCATTCTTGGCAGGCCTTTTTTCCAAAAAGAGCGTGGTTTATAGGTGGTTTTCACGTCACGCAAGTATCACGCAAGTTTCACGCACGCAAGAAATAAAATCGCTCATCCTTCAATAAATTAAGTCAAGAAATTAAAATATCACAGAAGAGTTATAAATAAACAACGTGCCAAAGTTTCGGGTATGTGCGATATTCCGAACTCGAGTTAATCGTCAAAGTGTATCACTAAAAATTACAGTGTTTAGTAAGGAGACGCCAAGTCGGAGCCCTCTCAGGGGCTCCAACATGGCGGCCGGAAACCAGTGGAAACATTTGGAGTTTACTTTGGCTCTCTCAAAACGTTTCTTCTCGTTGTTAAACTTGAAAACATTCGCATAGACACTTCCCTCAACATATCAGTTACTCAGAACTCGAAAACATAAGGGGAATCGATATTTTCGCGCACGTAACATGTTACCCAGAAACAATGCCGATGTCACGCATTGTGAAAAATCTGAAATTCAAACTGTTCTATTTTCAAAACAAAGCCGTCTACCGAGCAGATAACAGGCCAGCAGATATATGATTAAAAATGACTTTTACCTGATGAAGTTAAAAACTCAAAATTTTTAATTTTAGTTTTTTATGACGTCACGTGAAAACCAAGAATACCGTTTTGTTTGCCAGGGTAACTATAATTATTTCAGCATTAGGCTGAACAGAGCAGTTAGTTTAGCCTTCAGTTAGCTTAGGCAGTTTGTGGTTAGTCTTAACACTGGGATTAAGAATTTCTGGCCCGTAAGGCTTGCAGGACTTGTGAGCCCAGATGCCGCTTAGCCTAATAACACATCGGTTAACACAAATAGCACTCCGGTCAGCCCAACTAGCACTCCAGTTAGCCTGAAGAACATTCCGATTAGCCTTAATAGCACTCCGGTTTAATAGCCTGAATAACATTCTGGTTAACCTGAATAGCACTCCCGTTAACATAAATAGCATTTCAGCTAGCCTGAAAGCACCCTGATTAGCCTAAATAGCATTCCGGTTAGCCTGAATAGCATTCCGGTTTGCCTGAATAGCACTCCGGTTAGCATGAATAGCGTTCGAGTTAGCCTAAATATCACTCCAGTTAGCCTGAATAGCACTCAGGTTAGCCAAAATAGCACTCCAGTTAGCCTGAATAGCACCGCAGCTAGCCTGAATAGCACCGCAGCTAGCCTGAATAGCACCGCAGCTAGCCTGAATAGCACTCTAAACAAGGTAGCACTCTGGCTAGCATACAGGTTCTCATGGTTCCCATCTTGTACACACTACCAGACATATGGGGTTAAAGTTTAGTTACACAGGCTTGCAAAAGAAGAATTGTTTCCATCATTCCACACTGCTACAGTATATATTACTTTAACCCTGATATTTAGTTAGCAAATTACAGTCAACAATTTCCGACTCCATCCTCAGCCAACTCCTCATTTCATGTGCTTTAAAATTAGCATTTACTAATTATGGCATGAGTTACTTTGTCTTGGTAAAATCCCTGAATAAAAGCAAAGAGAAGTTTTCAGAAAGCAGGATGGGTGAAAGTCCATGCTTAGAATTGTAAATAGTAGAGATTATTTAACGCATTTCCAAACATCAAGAGTGGCAGGCATGATGACCTAATGGTTAGTGCACTGAACTCCGGATCAGATGGTCCGGGTGGGCCACAAGGTTCGAGGCTTGAATCCACCCCCAAACACCAAGAAGAAAGTTAAAAACTCAACACAGAGCAAAGCAGAACATGCATTAAGTGGAAACCCACCTTACGGCCAACCGTAAATACAGCCACCCCATTGTCATGGCCTGACCTTGGTAAAAGCTCAGTAAGTCCCCAGGGGGGTACAAAGTGTACTCCCATATATGGGCTATACAGGTATGTGCTGCACGATAGGGTATGGCTTTTGAGGTTCTTGGTCCTTAAAATAGGGTATCATTTTTGCCCCTTTTGGCATTGTGTTCCCTGTGTGATCCTTAATAGACAGCATACATACAGTTTAAATTGTAGAGACTAGAATTTCAGTTTGTGAACATGTGGCTAAACGAAAATGAAATGGTCCACTACAACTGAACTATCTGCTAAAATTCCTAACGCTACAGACACGAAATAATTTTGACCCAGTCATGCCATTCTCCCCTTAATAGCGTACCATTTTTTGAGTTTAAGCCTTAAAAGGCCTCAATTTGTCTTAAATAGGGTTAGGGTTTGAAAACCCCTCACCGCATACCACTAAATGAAATTTATGGGGTATCCACCCCCACAGGAGTACGTCAGTATTTAATATGGCTACCCCAGCCATTGTGACCTGTTAGTGACCAGATTAATGGGGTTCCACTGCATTTTTGAAGAAATTCCAGGTGTTCGGAATGCACTCTCAAACACGATAGTGTTTGGTCACATTTCCAAACACCAAGAAGGAAGTTGAAAATTCGAGGCTCAGTGTAATATTTTTGATTAAATTGACTTCTTTAGGCATAACACTTTCTCAAGAGTTTGATATATATCCTCTTATTCAAACACTAAAACTAAGGAGTCAACAAAGAAAAAGACTGGTAAAAATATCCACCGTCACAGCCTACCTTAAAATTTCTGGAAGCTTTTCGGATTGGTAAATCATCTTGTGGCCATGATGCCCATTTAATTCAATAAATTTGATAGGATCTGCATCAGGGTGCCTTGACATCTTAGCACTCTCATACAGCTGAAATAGAAACAGCAGAAAAATAAATACAACTGAAAAACATGAGAATATTAAAAAACATTTTGCATATAAACTTAAAGTGCCTATGAAGTAAAAAATATCTTAAGCCTATTTGAAAGTCTTTACAAAATGAGGAAGAATGGTGATTTTGTTTTTCAAATATCTTGTTTCATTCCAGAGATATTCACGTTTTTGTATTATGCAAATGAGATCACCGATGACATCATTAGTGGTTCCAGTGTGGGGTCAAAACACAAAGTGAAGAATATCTTTACAAATAATAAAGCAATGCAGTTGAAACTTGGCATGCTTATTGTACCCTAAGAAATACACCACTTGGTGCCTATTTTGATGTTGCTATGGTAACACTTTTGGTTCCAGTCTCTTTCCTCTCTGAATGCACTATTGCTATTTGTGGCTTTGAAATAAGAGGTACATGAACCTATTTAAACATGTACAATGTCCACATTGTACTAGGTCTCCTCATTACCGTTTTGGAAGTGGACAATGTTTGGTAGACATAAAAAACAGTAATTGTCATTGCTGCATAAAAGAGATCTCTATCCAAAAGTTTTTGCCATAGCAACATCAAAATTGTCACCATGTGGTGTATGTCTTAGGGTACAATACTCATGCCAAGTTTCAACTGTATTGCTATATTATCTGTAAAGATATTCTTCACTTTGTGATGTGACCCCACACTGGAACCACTAATGACGTCATCAGTTATCTAATTTGCATAACACAAAAACGGGAATATCTCTGTAACGAAATAAGATATTAAAAAAAGAAAAACACCATCCTTCCCCATTTTTGACGGGCTTTCAAATAAGCTTAAGATATTTTTTACTTCATAGGTACTTTAAGCGTCAAGGTTTGTTACAAGACAAAAATGATAAGGTCTGGATACGACCCTACTGGCTGATAAGGAAGGAGAGCTTATCCGGTTTCTGTAGAATGAAACAACTAGGGGAATTTTCTCTCTTCCCTGGATTAGCAAGCTAACTGGATGCGAGTCCACCGCAAGATTACCCCTAGCCGGTGTCCATTAATACACTTAGGGTACTAGGTACATTCTAACTCCATTACCTTTTTCCCTAGTTCAAATGATATAATTTCATCATCCCGGTCATGAAGGATAAGTATTGGACAATAAACATTTGCTAACCTAAAAGAAAATACAACATCAAGATTCAAGTTCTGTACCAGTCTGATGATCCCATGTAGAAAGATGTCACAAAGAACCAAAACGTTCGAAATATATTTCAGCCACTTAAACAACTCAAGATGGACAGATAGAGTAATTCATTTTATTCTGTATGCAATGTTACTCACCTCTTATCAGTGCGAAAAACTTCCTTTACTTCATCTAGAACAGTCTCATTGAAGTATGGCAGGAATTTAAAAGGCTACAATACAAAAGCGTCAATTGTTAACAGGAACTATATAAATTTAGGCCACAAAAAAGACATCTCAGAGATAATACATGAATCTCTAGATCTGTTTGAAGAGCTATTATATATCTGATCATCAGTTTTGGTCTGAATTTAGGGTGAAATCCCAGGCATCATTCACTGGTATGGAAGGCAAAAGGGCACGGTAGTATGTGTGTGGTGGTCAGGTGGTGGTAGTGGTAGGGGGGCTGGGGGGTGGGGTAGTAATGGAGGTTATGAAGAGACGTCTGTTACTTTCACAATCTGGAACAATCTGGCGATAAGGAAATAAATCTTTTTCCTGGATCTTTTTTTATTTTCATTTTGAAGAGGACAACAGTGATTAAATTACATTTCAATGTGACCTTGTGACATGCATGCAAGGCAATGGTTACCATATCAAGGTGCACAACTGCCGGCTTTTACTAGCCAGTTTGGATGGTGAGTCTGAGACAGCAGAAGTACATAGCATGTAACTTGTTCAGCCATGTATAATGCTGAATTTAATTTAATTTGTGCCATCAAAAATGTTAGATTTCACACATTTTAAGGCAATTAGCTGATTAGGGTCCTTCAATGTTAAATTATGAAAAACTTAAGCCACAGCTACAAGTCCAGCATGTGAGCATACACTCACACACTATGAGAAATTTATTGTACAAATATAAATATGATATCAAGCCAAGTGAGCCCAAGTTATACTTACCTTGGTTATCGGGTGTTTGACTGCTCCTTCCCACACATTGTTGAAAGGTGCTTCAAGAACAACTCCAAATGGAGGAGAACCTACACAGATAATTAACCCAGTTAATATAGACTAAACTGAGTCATTAGTCAATAAATAATATAAATCATGGCTGGAGGGATGGGCTCGAATGTAAATGGTTTCTTGTAAAACCAACCTTCATCACATAATTCTTTTGCAACTCCCCCAGCAACCCTGAAATGTAAGGTGAACAAAAAGTAATAACATAATAGTCTTTTAACACAACTTACAATTTTGCATTAAATATCATTAATTTTGTTAAAAATTAATCATCTTTACGTTATATATTAGCCATCCACGGATGGACCTAACCTGCGATCAGGCCAATTTTTTAGACGTTTTCTTTTTTTTTAACTGATGAAGAAGAAAAAAATTACACCTGATATATTTATTGAACCGGTCGCCATCCGCCTCCTAAGTCAGCTGTCAAAACCACTGCGGCTTAATTTCGTGGCTCGGATTTCCACCAGGCGCGAAAAATGCCTGCAGAATAATTCGTTGGACACGCAACGACTATATTTTAAAAACTTCCTCGCATATTAAAAGAAAAATTTATTTGGAAGAAGGTTGCCCTGGTGTTCGCGGGGTTATTGCAGTAACTTAAACAAATTATTTCTATAACAACATTCGAGTGGGTTTATAACGCGGGCGATTAACATATTTTTAATTTACCGGTAAACACCTTTAAAATTATTTGAAAAACCCGTTGGACTAAACACCAAAACATCTCCACGCAAACAAATTACACATCTTGTAAGCGTTTAAAAGCACTCTCTGTGCTCGGGCTTTTGAGAATTATGCCGTAAATTTGTCAGGGTTTCAGCTAAAGCGTTACTTGTAAACATATACGGTACTTTGTCTCGACCGGAAGTCCGTCATAAGCATTGTTTCAGATGAAAAGCCAAAATCTGCCTTTTTTACATGCGATCTGTACAGGAAATGTATCATGCCCTCCTTCCCAGAGATGATAAGTAGGGAAGAAGGGCATGATCGCAGGTTAGGATGGAACATGTACTTGCCACTTGGGTTCGCGAACGGTCCCTATAAAATTTTGAAGTGCTCATCACTTGTTAATAATTAAACTTTCGTGTGAAATGTTTGGGTGCTCATTTTAATGTGCTTGCGTGTTTTTGACAATTGATTGCAAGACTGGGTTTTAGTTGAGGTAGCTTTTTTAAGCCCTCAATCCTCGCAAGGTTAACTTTATGCTTTTCCTTTATGCTCATGCTCATAAAGGAAAATGCTTCACTCACACACAAAGCCTATTTGATACCCCACATGCATCTATTAGCAATTCTGCAGTATCAAACTACATTAATAATTGCTGGTGTTGACTGTCTATTTTTGTTTAATTAGCTAGCTTCCTGCCTATTACCCTGAACCTAAAGAGTGACCCCAGATATAAAGAGGTGCCTGAGGACTCTGTGACTTAATCCACTTCCAAGCTGCAATGCCATCCTGGATGAGTCCTGCACAGGGAAAGAAATATCTTTAGTCATTTCATTAACACCAAAATTATAATGCTAATGGGTTCTTTGAGGTAAAAATTAATATTAAACGTTTGACTGAAGCCAAACAACATATTATTGGACCACATCAAAACTGACCTCACTCACAAAAGTCATAGTTAATACAGCCCTCCAAGTTTATTTTTTTTCCTTAGTGGCCATTTGGCCACTGACTATTTAAGATTGGTCACCAGTGAAAAATTTTAGTCACTAAAGTTGGCTCAAGAGATCAATCCTTCTTCTCAAATTTAGTCGCCAGCTGGCGACTTCTGTTACAATTTAGTCGCCAGCTCCAAACTTTTGGTCACCATGGTGACTAAAATGGTCCCAACTTGGAGGGTTGAGTTGATACATATATTAAATTTTAATATATTCTAACTAGGGGTATCAAACATCAATCCTGCATCAACCTGAGTGATAACCAATCTTGGAATATTTGCTATAGCTAGCTGCACATTTCAATTTAATCACAGAAGTCACTTTTACAACACCCAACTGATCTGATGTGATCACGCTCAGAACATTGCAAGCAGGTTGTGCATCTTTTGAGTTCAGACTCATCAAATGTATAAGGCCATATTTATTTTAAAATCTGAATAAAAATTATCGACAAGTAACATAATGCCATTATATTAAGTTACCATGTTCAGAAGGTTTTCCGTCAGAGTCACCAAAACCTGACAAATATTCAAAGTTAATGAAATAATTAGACATAGTCAATAAATATTTTATCAACTGATGTGAGCCAAAAACTAATACTAACATTTTCCTCAAGGGCACCTAAGTTCATGAGCTTCTGAGACTAATGTTTCAATTCACTGGCAAACTTTACCAGCTAAAAGAAAAGTTTTTTTTTCACTAGTTAGATATATTGATTTCTATCAAGGACTCCTGGGAATTGAGTTATTCCCTGGTTTTTCACTAGCAAAAGTGAATGTAGGAATGTTATCTAAAACCCAATATTTTACAAATCCCTGGCTATATAGTTCAAGGCTGACTGTTTATCTTGAGTCAATGGGCCGATCTAATTAATCGGTCAGCGGTCAGCTTCAAAAAAACATGTGACCTGAATGAGTTCTTAATCTGAGCCTGCAAACTGGTCATGTGATGCTGGTCAGTGGATACCTTCTTTTGACAGCTGTCAATTGGCCATAACATGCCAAAGATGTAAGCTTATGGTAACCTTCAAAAATGTTAACCAGATCAAACATATTGACATTTCGGGTGACGACGACGTTTATACGGACGTACTCGCCCACGAGTCGTGCCGCTCGCCATTTTGACCATAAAAAATGGAAGGCATGGTTCTCCTGTTTGTACTTTGTATGCATGCTTGGTTCTTCTATTTCTTTGGGTATGGGGCTCAGCTCTGCGGCCCTTTGGGCTGCTGGAGCTCCGCTATAAATTATACAGCCATCAAAGACCATCGAAGTTATTATTAATTCACAAATTAAGCAATGATAAAAATGGAAAAATTCAGTCCTATAAAAGTGCAGTGTTCTGACTACCATCTGCACTAATCAACCATCATCATCATCATCATCATGTCCTTTATTTAAATGTGGGTAAATATCATTTAGGCAAAGTTAAACTCGAGTGGAGCCGGTCAGCAGTCTCCGCCTTTGCAGTACGTGACCTTCGGGGCGGCCCTCGGGGGTTTTTGCAGGGCTGTTTTTGTGTTCGTGGCCAGTGTTGCATTTGCATTGTCACCTTGCTTGCTGATCGTATTGGATCTTTGCAATAAGTGCTTGCTGATCGTCTGGGATCATTTTTGCTGAAAGCTGCAGATTCTCGCTCCCTCTCCTCCCTCCCTATTGGGTGGCAGGCAGGATAAGTGTTCTTGTCAGGTAAGTATTATCATAGGTAAGTATCTCCACTGATTGTTTTATCAGTGTGACGGTGTCGGTTAGTGGGTTGCCTGAGGGGTGGTTCCCGCTTCCAGGGTTGCCATGGATAGCTCCTCTCTGCTGCTTGCTTTTGGACCCCACTATCCTTTAAGGCACCAGCTCCCAAGCTCATCATTAGCGACGAGTTTAAACACGATAGGGTTTAAAGCTGGACTGGGAGCTTGACACTATTCATAATTATAATCAGTCACTATTCATAAGTTCCAGGTGACCTTGCCATATAATTCAGTTGCACTAAAATTTTCAAAGCAGTACAAAGCTTACCTCGATAATCAATTGCTATCACATGATAACCCATAGAAGTCAAACGCTGTTTGGCAAAAATCACACATTTTCTATTAATTTTTATGATTACCGGTAGCTAATAATTTCACTTTCTAAAAACTATTTTGAAAGTTGCAAACCTTGTAAAGTCCTATTCGGTGGCCCGTCCCTCTGAAAAATAAACAAGAAATATTGTAAGTAAGTAACAACTTTATTTAAAGAGGGTAAAACAACAGTATAACTGACAAACTAGTGGCCCTCTATCCTAAATTAATATTAAATTACTTACCAATATTATATAAGATACATCTAAGAAAAATATCATCCATAAATTATGATAATTAAATCTCTGTCAAAATAATGAATCTGTTTAGTTTACTTATGTTGTTTTAAATTTTGTGAGTAATTGTGAGGCCAGTTTAATACATCAACTCGAGTTCATTATAATTATTATAGCTCTGTTAAGATCCATGTGGCTTACATGTCAAAATTTGAAATGAACTTACTTTCCTCAACATTTTATAGAAGACTGCAATAAAGAACTTAACTGGCAGACTAACCCTTGACGGACGCTTGTGCATGTATTGTTGAGTTATAAGCAGTAGTCCATTTCTCCTGTTTTGAACAATAAAATTGTAATGTCATATTACCTGGTGTAAGCATTGCCATGAAAATATAGGAATACTGGACTTCCATCTGTAAGGTGAGAATGCTGTTTATCTTTGGTATCTCGTATCTTGGCAGCATGCTGACCAGGAATATCCCTAAAAATGGAAAAGGTAAAGATATATTAGGTATTAATAGCAGTTTTTTCAGAAAATTAATACTGGTTTTGAGTACCAGTACATGCACAATAGCCAGAAACATCTATGAATGCTTCACCAACTGAAGGTTCTCATCTCTCTCATCAGCTTGTTTAATAGACCTTTTTACCGATACGGCGGTCATTTTGAATTCTGTTGTTTAAAGTAGCTATTATGGGATGCCCAGGGGGCAAATACATACTAATTTGCCCCCTGGGCATAATGAAACAATAGAATTCAAAATGGCCACCGTATCAGTAAAAAGGTCTATTTAAATTCCTTCGCTGGTTGAGAAAAATCCGGGATTCAGCCCCAAAACTCCATACACCACAGAGATCCAAAAAGTGTTATTACATAGTTCCCTTTTCTCCACCATCCCCCTGCCCCCGCTCCTAACTCAGTGGAACAACAGGGGGTGGAAGGGTGGGAGCAAGAGAGATTCCAGGAACAAGGTTATCTCCAGCACTGATTAAATACATATCTCAGTCAACAGACAGTCTTGGGATTTGTTTCATTCTTGTTTTAAATTCATTGACACATTACACTTCAGTTATACCATACATGAAGTCTTCCATGACGGGACGTTTTGTTTAAGAGTGCTCGATGAATTGAAACATATTGGTTTGGAATACTGTTGAGGTTCTTCTACTCTATTATTTTCTTGCAAGGATATCTGGTGTTAAAAATATTGTAATCGATGGATGCATGGATAGTTTTGTATTTTAAAGTAGTAAAGAAGAGGTTTTCCTGCAAGTTTTTATTCCTTCGTGTGAGACTCATATCAACATTGCAGGCAGAGATTGCACAATATGGACTGGAAACCATCTTTAAGTTAATTCAGTTGAGCTGTTGCTCAGTATTCAAATTCCCCCAAAATATTGCTTTTGGGCAGAAGAACTCATGAGTATGTAAAGGGAGAGTCTGCATTCCCACTCTTCTTCACACCACTGATACTAGTCGAGAGAGCACACTGTTGCATTTATTATTTCATTTTGATCTTAAAGGAATGAACTCTCAGAAAAAAAAAATTGGCAAACTCTGCAAAAGAGCCTAGTGACCCATCAAGCAAGAGCTTATCCCAGAACTTCCTTAGCAAGAAGCAAATATAATTTCTCAACCACCTGGACCCTGTATCAGATGCTAGTCCAGGTCACAGGGCTTTCTCTCCAGCATTAAATTCACCAGTACCCATTCACATAAGCTTCCTAATTAAACTCCAATTCAAAGTAAAGAAAACAAGAAAGCATAGACAAATTAAAAGACTTACCATGCTCCCAGTTTGCCAGCTGGCCCAGCAATATAAAAATTTACAGTATTTCCAGGCAAACCAAAGGAGAAAGGATCGGATAAATTTTCAAATGGAACCCGCACTTAAAATAAAGCAGAAAATTACGGAGAAAAGTAATTTAATCTGTGATTTGTCCACTATAACATAATAATCATTATTGGATGTTCCGGCGAAAAACCGTAACAAAATTATAACTTTCTCATGGAGGTGGATTCCTACTAACAATATTTCTTACAGATTCCTATGGTGATGTCACATACAGGTGTATTGTTATTGTTAACTCATGGGGGATTCCTGCAGCCCCTTATGGTTCCCTGATTATTTCTACCAGCAGGCTAGGATAATCTATTATTATTTTGTGTTGGCTTACTCTGGGTCAGACATGCAGAGATTGTTGGCTACTTCAGGAAGAGACGAACTCAGTTTTACTTTAAGTACATGGAAAAATTTAGGACATGGAAAAATTCAGTTTAGGTCTTCGATTCTATGATTCAATTTTTCACACTTCTTTGAACTTACTTCAAACAGGCACACTTATATTATACACAACAACAATTATATTATGGAACATCACGCAACCTCCATTGATAGACACCTACTGCATGTATCATGTTGGCCATGCATGGTCCCAGCCACACGATATATAATAACAATTACTGTATTTTTAACCCTCAATAAGTGAACACCTTTCCTAATAATATTATTAGCAGCCTATTTTATTTAGGTTCCAGAAGCATGCATCTGCTCGCCAGACATTTGCTATGCCTATAGAACTGTCGTGATTAGGTGACTTTCAACTGCTCAATGAGATACCTATCATTAACTTTCATTTTACATCATCAAAATCGTCATGTATCTCTGGCAACCACAGCAGCCATCTTGGCAAAAGTTTACCTTTTCCCTAGCCTAATATTTAATAAAGCTAGAAATTTTTACATGTTCATTTGTTGTAATAAGTATACACTAGTATCAACCTGAAAGAGTAACTATGAATTTACATTCTCGTACAATAAATTTACTTACGTGGGTGTAAATAAATCATAAGCTCCCTTGCTGCAGGTGAGGAATACATTATTATCACACATACAACATAAAGAAGCAGGATTATGCCCAGTGTAATCTTGACAAACAACCTGCAGAACAAATTGCCCAAATGATGAATCCAATCATACTCAGACAATGAATACCATAAGAGCCCTACCAACCCCCCAGGAAGTGGGGATAGGGGGTATTTCTAGTGAACACTTCATAATTAGAGGGGGTTGTTTCAGATCATATCCAGTTAAAGAAATTATAGTATTGAAGAAAAGAAACAGGATAACAACACAGTCAAACCAGGGTTAGTTTTTGCCAGGGAGGTAGAGGGGGGGGGGGGGGGGGTACTTGACTCTCGTTTGTGTATAGGGGTGCCGCTGGGGGGTTTGAAACCTTGATCACTAGGGCAAAGGACAATGCTTTTTATACTATAGCGCTAACATCTAGTGCTGAAAATTACCTAATATTGACTAATGACCAGTTAAATAAATGAATGCTGATGAATGTCTCTGACTAAAATTTGACAAAAGCCTTTAAGCCATAACCTGTCTAGGACATGGCCAGACCCTAATAATTAGGACAGACTCGCTTGAAATTAACCTGTTCATGGCTGAGGGGTCAAACACCATACACCCTCCCCCGGGAGTTTTGGTTTGACTCAACAATGAGTCCACACCCACTGCCACACCCCTTCCTTTCCCTATCCTGCTCAGTAACAATGGACTCATAAAGAAAAGATCAATCTTTCCGTTACGTTGTCATGTAGATATGAGTCTCACGTAGCTTTAGGTCTTGTCGTTATGTCGATCGGCCTTCGCTAGTGTAAACCAGGCGTAACTAAAATGTTTGGGAGCTTGTGAACTATTTTGCAACTCACCAAATTATTGAAATGAATCCAAAAAGGAGAGAAGATACTATACTCCTAAATAGTGACAAAATATAAGATTAGGATTATTCAATATTTCAGAACGCTGCCCTCGAATAGAAAACAGTCCACCTGACAAGATGAACAATGCTCGGTGAAGCTAACAAAAACAACTCGATCATGTCTGAGCATTACCTTTGTTGCGATTTCTGTTCAAAGCTATCTTTTGCTCCTTGTTCCTTTCTTGCCTGATTAGCTAATGATCTCTTTGTTCTTCGCTTTAGGCCTTCAGACATGTTTGATATTTGCCGCTACTATCTCGAGCTCTCTAATCGGATCGAACTTTCCATAATTTTACCGCCTTCACTTCTACTACCTTCATGTAAAGGTCATGAAAACATCGCTGGGAAACTGGTAGCTAGAAAGAAACAATATGGCGGCAATTGGTTGACGGATTTTTTGCGGTGAGGTTTTTATTCGAAATTGTGTCAAAGTTTTCACAAACGTTCGCAGGATGTTTGGTGATAAAGCACTTGAGCTTGTGAAAGAACTGAAAAGATCCATGGATGGCACTCTACCTCCTTATAACGTAAGATATTGTTTACTTCTTGTCGAACGAAATTTGGCGGGAAAATCATATCTTCGAGTGTTAGATTGTTTAGAGAGCAACTTAGGGCCTGATTACATGAGCCGGGGTGGCCCGGTTTGCAGGGATGGGTTTCTTTGTCGGCTAACCGGGCTGGCCCGGTTGTCATGTAATCGCGAAGTTGATTTTTGTTGCGTTTAACAGACGTACCGAGATCTCGGCAAACTGAAACAAGCCCGGCTAACCGGGCCAGCCCGGTCCATGTAATCAGACCCTTACTGACTATCATTCGAAAATATTAGTTTGAATAATTGAACCAATTTTGCGCAAGCTTTATCAGATATGAAATATTCACAGATTCAATAAGCTAGCATAGGATTTCTGCTATGCACAAAAAGCTTATCAATTTCTTTTAGACTTTGATAGAAATGGGAATAAAAACAAATGTATGCAAAAAACTATTGAAATGTCTCTCTTTTGGAAGTCCTTAGAAGTCATGCGAAATTATTTCAATTTTTGGGTTACCAGAGCTCTCAAGTTGATTTGCTGCCCAAAAGTGAAATGTCAGCATGTAAGCATGTGCAATAGTCATTTACCTGAGTCTCACACTCAGTGCGCAAGAGCTGAGCTGTTGGTTGCAGATCAAACAAGACCCAGGGAGAAGAAGGGGGGGGGGGGGGTTACTCAATTTTCTAGGCAGGAAGGCTACCCCTTTCATATACCTTCAAAAGGAAAATTGTACCCCTTTCATATACCTAAATGAGGGTTACTGCATAACTCCTGAATCTACTTAAATAAATACCAGTAAATGATAGGTTTTTTATTCGCATACCTCCAGCCTGGAAAAGGTACTGCCCCTTGCAGCCTGATTAGATCTGAATTTGTCTGAAGAATTCTGAGGATGTTTTGAAGATTTCCGGGTCCCAGTCCAAAGATGTGTTTCACCAAACACAACTTTGTTATACATACTTTTTATCTAAAATCAGAGAATCCGGGCAAAGTACTGTCATATACATCGGCAAAACTGGGAGACTAGCACAGGAAACATAACTTTTAACTTTCTGAATTACTTTTTTGGTTTGTTTGGTGTACCACAGGAGGATCTAGTAAGGCAAGTCTTGGAAGAGATGAAGATTTTGTTTGAGCAAAACCAAAAAGAAGTGTAAGTGGATATTACTGACTTAGAGTTGGTGGTAAACCAGTAAACAAGTTGGTTTTTTATTTTGTAATTGCATAATGGTTGGAATGCTGGACTCTGGGTTCGAATCCTTGCGGGCTACTGCATTGAAGTTTCAGAAGTTCATGTTCAATCAAAATTCTTCCATCCAACAATACACCTTATTACAAAATGGCTACCATCTTAATATTCTTTTGTTGGTATTCAAATTAGCCCTTCTTGCCTCGTTTTTAAGTTCAAAAATCAAAAGAATATTTTATCTCGAACGAGGAAACAAGGGCCAACTTGTGTGTGAATATGTCAGCGGCCATTTTGGAAGAAGGTCTATTTCAGCTTTGATTAGAGCAGTAGACTGTAAAATCAATTTTATTGATCACAGTTTTTTCTTTAATTTTTGTTTAGGGCATTAACTGTTGAAGGGGAAACTGGTTTATTCTCTGGTGTACATCTGAGGCATGCTAGCTTAGAGAGAAATAAGAGATGTCTTCTTTCCTACATGTAAGTTTAAGTGCCTGTGAAGTAAAAAAAACAGTGTTTAATGGTAGAAAAACTAAGGTTTCACACTCAGACTCATGCAAGGCAGAGTGAACCACCTAACCAGACAGTACATGAAAGGCACGAATGGTTCAAATAAAAGTGAGAAATGATCATTGCAATGAATTTCCAATTTAAGCAATTGCAATAAGGAAGCATGAAAAAATCAGGGCTTCAATGGGATTCAAACCCTTGACCTCTGTAATACCAGTGCGATGCTCTACCAACTGAGTTATGAAGTCGCACATACGTGAGGTCTATTAATTTATTTAATATTTCCTCGTGTGGAGTGAATTTATTGAGTTCATATTTTCCCGTGAGGAGCTCAGGTGGTAGAGCATCGCACCAGTATCACAGAGGTCACGGGTTCGAATCCCATTGAAGCCCTGTTTTTTTCAGGTTTCTTTATTCCATTAATTTTGCTTAAATTGGAAATTCACTGCGATCATCATTTCTCACTTTCATCCATAAATGAATTAGGCCATTCCCTGTTTTTTTGTTTATTGTCAAATGTGTTTCCTGATTCAGTTGGTCAGAAAAGAAAAAAAAAGCCAAAAAAATGAACTATGAGGCCCCGTACCTCAGCAAAATATCCGTGGAGCCTGGGAATGACGTGGCTACAAAGTCAACATGGCAGCAATGGAGGAAGGAAAGGTCGACGTCGTGGTTAATTAACTCAAACGGGAGCAAGTGTTTTTTGTAGTTGGAGTGAAAACTGAAACTCTGTATAGCAAAAATATTGCCTATGTTTCAGATTAAACTGACAATTGTTTGAAATAATTATGTGTCATTGACTTCATTACCCCAATCATAACTTTTTTTTTAAAACGCGAAAATCTGGGTCGGTCGGATGACACTAAACAGAGAAAATAAAGGGTATGGCCTTATTTCATATGTTTTATGTCAAGATTCAAATAATAAAGAAAAACATTGCTCAGCATTTACCTTTGACTGCTCACACTATGGTTTCATGGTACTCGCAATGAAGCACTTCCTGTTAAAATTATTTTGTATTTTTTGTTGAACCCATCAGCTATAACAGGATGTTAAGAATAAAAGGTCTCCGATGGGAGTTTGGAACTGTTTTGCCCGAAGAGATCAAGTACAATCTATGTGAACAAGAGGTTTGTAAGTTAAATCCTTCCAACTACAGTAGATCCTGATTTATCGAAACTTCAAGGGAAACAAAACTTGGCTCAAGAAACCAGGGAGTTTGAGAAATCAGGGGTACATGTAAATTACAGTGTTTGACTAAAAGAAGGGAAACAACTTTTGGCTCAAGTTATTGACGAGAATCAAGAAAATCGAAAAAAGTAGCAGGAAGAAGCTTGGAGTATTGCGACCTCCCCCCCCTTCCCCCGTGGATGGATGCTAGTCCATCGCAGGTTGCTCCTCAGTATTCTGTCAAGTTGACCCAACAGTTTGCCAGTCCCCATATGTTATCCTCCTAGATGGAGAGAGAGTAAAAACTGTCTTGCCCAATAACAAAATTATCATGATCGAACCTGGACTGTTTGATCTAGAGTCCAGTGCACTAGTCAAAGGAAGGAGTTCTATACTAAATTAATGTACAGTGGAGCATCTCACAGAAGCATTTATTTAATAATGAAAATACAGAATTAAACAGTCTTACCGGTACATTTTATATTTAGTAATCCTGAGGGGATCGTCTGGCACAGAAGCTAGTTGCCAAGCATCAGACTGTACTGTTAGTAATTCTTTTCATACAAATCCATTCTTGTCCCCAGAGGCCACGCTCCTCTTGGTCAGCACCAAGAATCGCGCCCTCTGGCTGCTTCCAACACCAGAAGTCTGTGATTGACTGACTGATTGTCAAATCTGACAAATCTGATTAGCTGAAAACTACAGAACGAGTTTTCTGCATGTGCTCCAAATTTGGGAGCGGCCAGAGGTCTCAGTTCTTGGTGCTGGGAGGTACATCATGGAGTTATCATATAGTGGTTTGATAGGGATATCTATAGGAACGTATGCCTGAATTTGTTCAGTTACTCCAGCCTTTTAAAGGCCATTTCCAGTCCGTACTGTGCAGTCACGTGATTTGTGTACATTTCCGTTTTGAATTCGTCAATACATTACACTTCGGTAACTGCATACACAAAGTTTTGAGGCCGCCATTATTGGTCGTTTCGTTTGGGAGTTCTCGATGAGCTGAAACATCCGTCTGGAATATCGCCGATGTTCAGTTACTCTTTATTATTGTTTTGCAAGGATATCGGATGTTAATAACAAAGAAAAAGGTAAGTTTTTACCCATAATTGTCATTTTGGCTTGTTTACATTCGGTCGTGTGAGACTTAATAAACACTGCAGGCGGAGATTGTGCAGTACGGACTGGAAATGGCCTTTAAACTTCGACGTTATTAAGGAAGGTGGCTGTCCAGCAGGCACTTTACTGGTTAGCACTTTGACTTTACTGGCTGAAGAATGATTAAAAACAACACCAAGTACCTACCTTGGTGCTGGCCAAAAGGATTACAGTCTCTGGGGATGAGAATGATGCACATCTCTTTTCAATAACATAATTCAATGTTGTACTAACTGATTTATTGAATACAAAAATAGATCCAGTGGTTTACAAAGTACAACAAGTCATTGGCAACTTACATGAGAACTGTTGGTCTGGACTTAACACAGGTGAAAGGGAATTCATGTTCTTTTGATTAGTATGAAACGCAAGAGAGTGTTTCATTACATTTCCAAACACCCTGAGAAGAGAGTTGAAAATATGGCATGTATGAAACTTTGAGGTGTTTGGATATTGTGATAAAAATTGGCTCAGGTGTTTGATACAACTTCTCATTCGAAACTATGACTATTGAGAAAACAAAGAAATAAGATTGTTAAAATCTATGCCAATTAGGATCACATTTCCAAACTTCATGAATTCTAATGAGTTTGGGAAGTAATATACTAAACACGAGGGATAGTGTTTCATTGCATTTCCAAGCATGGAGTAGGAAGTTGAAAATACGATGCACAGTGGAGTATTTTTGACGAACTTAAAGGTGTTTGGAAATGTGATGAAACCCTCTCTCAGGTGTTTGATATAACTTCTCAATCAAAACTATAACTATGGAGAAAACAAGGAAATGAAATTGTAAAAATCTATGCTAAATAAGATCACATTTCCAAACCACCGTCACAGCGCTGATTTTCTTTTAGTTACTTTAAAAGTGTAATAGTTAAATATGGAGAACATGACAAATATAATGTTGAATAATATAAAATGAGAGAGAGCTCAGCAAGTTTTCCTTTTTGCACATTTTGTTCACCTTTCATTCCTTTTGATCAATTCTCTGAAATAGTAAATTAATTTATAACCTTTTTCATGGTAGGCTATCCTTTATCTTGTGCCATATTTGTGGCCATTCATTTTCAATACTTCTTCTTTCATTTGCCAGGATATGAAGCCACCTAAGTCACTTTACATTGAGGTAGGTGTGTAGGTGCAATGTAAGGCAAACAAACCAACTCTCAAAATTTCTGGTTGGCTCTCAGACTCGGAAGAAGTTGCTATATCATCCCTCAATCTCAATATCATTTTTGTTGTATTATTCCCCAAAGCCGTCAGGTTTTGATTTATGTATCCAAACAGGCCTATTTTCGGCAACTTTTGTGGAAGCTGCATTTGTTCAAAACAAGTTACTTTATGCCATGGGTATTCTTTCAGGCCAGCGGGAAAGAGTATTCTACAAGTAACGCAGAATCACAACATGAGCCATTTTCTAACTGCTTTCCACTCAAATATTTTTTCGTCACATCCAATAATATTTTTACATGGTTCCAGTCCCCTGTGCGGCAGTGTGCCAGGAGCATGACGCAATGATCCCATTGATCATCTCTCCATACCATGTTTATAAAATAGTTTTGCAAAGTATGTTTGTGCATTTTGGCAGGTTCGATGTCTAGAAGACTATGGAGAGTTTGAAACTGAAGATGGAACGGTTGTGTTATTGAAAAAGAACAGTCAGGTAACAGTGCAGAAATTTGTCACGTGTTCATGACAACTTTGGTCAGGTTCTGTTTGCTTTGACTAGTATAATTAGATATTCTTTCTTTTCATTCTATTACAGCATTTCCTGCCAAGATCTCACTGTGAACATCTCATCAGACAAGGCATTCTGCAGCATATTCTATAGAGCAGTAGACATCTCTCATCATTGTGAAAAATTCTCATTTCAAACATAATTTATAATACTCATACATGTACATAAAAATTGCCATGTTCTGAGGCATTTATTCTAGGGTTCCCAACACGAGAAATTCCGAAAGTTCACAACCAACTTACAGGGGGTGACAACTCTTTTTGAAAAGTTCTCTGTGTAAATGAATTCAAAGTAGTTCCGAATATTTGGAATATTGTCAAGTAGTTTTGGAGGCCTTCTCAAAATTGCCCAAATTTTAACTACGTACATTACTGCAAGTTTACCAAAAATTTCTTGTGCCTGCAGATTCCACTGGGAGAGGGGGGCAGCTCTAACAAAACACTGTTTGAGCAGTGTGCAAATAAAAGTCCTCCTGAAAATCTGGAATATTGTCCCGTTAAAACTTGAAGCCAATTGAAGTATTGGAGGGTAGGTGCCGTAAAGGTAGCGACAGAGGAGAGCAGCAATCTCCTCAGCAGCAAGGAGGTCACCATGGCAACCGAGCCACAGCCCACCTCCAAGGCACCTGTCAACACAACACTGAAACAACCAGTGTGTGGAATGAATACTTACCAAGACTGTGGGAGGGAGGGAGGGCAACAAAACGAGCAAGCTGGCAGGCAATGAAGCAAAGCACATGGCAGTGCCCCTGCAAACCTCCCTGGAACCCCCCACATAATATTAATGCAGCCACTGCATTGGCCTAGTTTTAACCTTGCCTAAATTCCATTTAGCCTCATTTAAAACTTGAAGCCAATTGAAGTATTGGAGGGTAGGTGCTGTAAAGGTAGCGACAGAGGAGAGCAGCAATCTTCTCAGCAGCAAGGAGGTCACCATGGCAACCGAGCCACAGCCCACCTCCCAAGGTATCCTCCAAGCGAGCAAGTGCTTGGAGAAAGGAGGGCCTGTGGCCAGGAGGCCATGGGACCTACCTGTTCCCAAACATACCCCAAGCACCAGTACCCAGCAACCCAATGCCACACAGGGTTGAGCGCAGGCTAACGATAAGCAATGCAAACTCACCAACCGCCATAGTCAGTGCGACAGGAGAGAAGTTACTTGTGCAAGATACTCTGCAGGCGTCCTAATGTAAAGCTTGTATGCATCACTATTCCAACGCCCCATGGCTTGAATAAGGTGATCCGCGACACCCATCCGTGCAGCAACTGTGGCAGCACCAATCCTAAAGCTGTGACTGGAAAATGACCCTTGGATACCCGCAGCTGCAAAAATATCTTTTAGCCAACGGGTCAAAAGAGCGCGAGAAAGAGGCTGACCATTTGCGAGCAGAAACAAAGGACCGGGAGACTGGCCACGTTGTGAAAGGTAGTCCACGATAGCAGATAAGGCACAAAGTGGAGGATGACCCAAGCCAATGTAGAGGCAGCAGCCCTTTCGAAAAGGGTCAGTCTTGGAAGCCTTGATGTTGAGTTGTAAGCAGGATGGCATTTCATGAGAATCAACAGAAATGTCACTGACAGTTAAGTGAATGAGAGGGTTGAAGGCTGACAAGGACGGAACAGTAAATTCAGAAGAGCACAGAAACCCAAAGTAAGCCAGGGTGGAGGCGGCCCAAAACATAACATGATCCTGGTTGGTGAGGGACAATGACTTGTGAATAATCAGCATATGGTGGTCAGTGATAGGCAAACGACAAGAGCCAGAGGGTCCTTGAGTCCTCTTTATACCTCGCATGACACGTTGCAACTGAAGGCAGCCAGAAAGAGGGTCGGGAAATCCAAGGTCTATGTGCATGGAACGAACTGCCGACAAATATATCTTGATGGAGGAAGAGCTGAGCGAGGAGGAAAGATGGGTTGCAAACAAGCAAAGAGTCCACTCATTAGCTGGGCACGGAGAGCCATTTGCATGGAGACGACCAGACTGAGCACAAAAGTTTAGAAAACGCAGTTGAGCAGATTTGTAAGTTCGGTGCATGGAAGGGGCCAATCCTTGTGACATCAGAGTGAAGCAATCCTTCTCTAGGGATGAAAGATTAATGTTTCCCAAAGTTGAGGAAGGATAACTGCAGGATGACGGCCGGCATGGGGGGCCAATCGACGAAAGGTCTGCCAATGAAAACGAGATAAGGCATCAGGGACTTTGTTATCAGAACCAGCGATGTGCTGAGAGGAGAATATGAAATTATGTTTGGCAGCTGCCATCAGAAGCAGACGCAAGAGATGCATAACGTCAGGAGCCCTAGAGGTACGAGAATTTAGAATGAACACCACAGATTCATTGTCACAATGGAACACCACCACTTGTCGAAACCAGGATGAACCCCAGACATGAGCTGAAACGACTATGGGGAAAAGTTCCTTATACTCAATAGACGAGGATTGAAGCACAGGGGGCATTCACCAAATAACCAGTGTGAGCCGAAAATTGCACCAAACCCTAGGGATCCAGAAGCGTCACTGGACATCTCCAGCGTTACAGGAGGAGAGAGGCCGGGATAAACCCAGAAGCAAACGCCATTCCAAGAAGCCAAGTATTGAAGCCACCAGCGAAGATCTTTCTTAAATTCTGAGCTGATACGAATTGGGTGATCATCTCTGCGGAAATTGCGGAGCAGGTCTATCATGCGGCGAATGAAGGCACGGCCAGGCCAAACCACCTTAGCTGCATGGTGAAGATGGCCAATAAGTGATTGAAGCTGTCGTTTAGTACACCAACGATAAGACGACCATTGATGTAGCAATTCAAGGAGAGATGTCAGTTTGTCCTCAGGCAAACGAGCAAGCTGGTTCTCAGAATCTAGTTCGATGCCAAGGGTAACCATGCAAGTGGTAGGACCAACTTTCTTGAATGGGTGAAGAGGTAAGCCAAGTGCTGCACAAACTGAGGAAGCAATAGACAAGTTTTGTCCACACTGTGGAGAGTTGGGCGGGCCAGCCGTGATGTAATCGTCTAAGTAATGCAAAAGATCAGGTATGCGGTAATTGTTCAGAAGGATCCACTCAACAAGCTCGGCCACAGAGTTGAAGATATGAGGTGCCGACCTCAGACCAAACGGGAGGGCTAGGTCCACGTAATACATCGACCTCCATTTCATTCCAAGAAGGAACCTCTGGGTGGGGTGAACAGCAATATTACGGTATGCCGACTCTACATCAAACTTGGCCATGAGAGCACCACGTCCAAACTTGTACACCATCTTGACAATGTCATCAACACGGATGTATTGCAGAGGGTAATCATTGGGATTGATTCCTTCATTAACACTGAACCCAAGAGGGGATGACATGTCCAGAATGAGATGCCATTTGTTGGGTTGGCCCTTCTTAGGAATGACGCCAAAACTGTTTATGTGCAAATTGGGAATAGGAGAGGAAGGAAAAGGACCAGCAACCCTGCCTAGAGCAACTTCGTTTGATAAATAAGCAGCAATGATTTCTGGGTGTTGGTAAGCAGAAGCTTTGTTCTTTTTCGCAGATCGTAAAGAAGTCCCAGGGTTGAAGCCTAAATGGAAGCCCTCTGCAAGACCCCGGAGGACCTCGGACACCAGGGCCTGGTTTGGGTGGTGTTGGAGCTCAAGGGCAAACTTGGTAGCATTAAGAGGGGAAACCTGTGACACCGCAGGAAAGCTTCCAGGAACTGCAAGAGAAAGAGAAAAACAAAAAGGGGGGGATGCAACTTTAATGAGCTTACCGAGACAATACAACAGTAACACCAGCAGGAACATGCAGGAATAGAAACAACACCTGCATAAAACATGCAAGGATAGACACTCTAAACTCAACAAAAACCTTAGTCACAACAACAAGTAACAACAACGAAATGATAAATAAAATCAATCGTCAACAAAAGTCAATCTGTGAAAAGTTATAACGATGCGGCTAACGATGCCCCGAAGAGCAATGGATCAATAAAAGATGAAATTAAACGCACAACAGGGGCAGAAAATGCATAAAAAACACGTAAATGCAAAGTTAGCAGATGTTCTTAACTACGTTTTCGTCGCTTGGATGTCTCAGGGCTTGGGGATCTGGGTGCTGGCTTCTTCTTGCGCTGGTAGCACTCCGAAGCTCGATGGGTGGATGAACAAACCGAGCAGCGATGCGCGAAGCGGCAAACACTTGAGGGAGCCACACAAAACCCGTTGTTCCACGATTTGCAGATAACTGCAGACGAACTACCGCTTGGCTCGTTGAAGGACCGCCGGACGCTAGAACCCGCCGCGTAAAAATTGAACAGCTGCACGTTAATATTAGACCAATCTGTAAGGTTAGCAGCAGCGGCATGTTCACGAAAGGCTCTGTCGTATGTCAACCAGGCGTTGCCTTGAAATTGGCGGTAAGTACAAAGTATCAAGAGTTTATACAGAGTCAAGTCGCGCCACCTTGAGGGATAATGAGAGGCTAAAATCAGGGAAAAGATGGAAAAGGCTTCCGACCATGCAGTGATATCCACAATTTTTGCCTTCAATCGCTTGTTAGTTGAGGTGAGGACGATTCGACCATCAAAGAGAAGCTGAGGTTCCGACTCCGCATCCTTTAAATTGTCCGAGAGCAATTCAGCGAGATCGACAAACTTTCCCGAGACGATTTGCGAGGCCAACTTGTAAGGAACAGGCAAGAAGCCAGGCCCGACAATGAACGGTTGTTGAAAGGAAGGTGTTAAGGATGAGCCAAGGGATGTTAAATTGGCGGCAAAGGATGTTGAGGATATCGGTGCTGACAACGGAGATGAGCTTAAACTTAAGGGGAAATTGAGCGACGAAACGGTTGGCAATGCAAAAGTGTTAACAAAGGAAGGAACAACATTTCGCCTACCTATGCTCGGAGCCTGCACTGAAGCTGGTAATTGAGCGCTGGAGACAACCGCTTGCGAGTTGGAAATCGGCAAGGACAAACAGGAAGTGACCGTATGCAAGGCCGCCGGTTGAGACGAAACCATGGGCTGATTTACATTTGGCGTGGCAAGAAGCGGGCGAAGTGCATTGACAATGGAAGCGGTTAAGGTCTCCACGGATAAACCAGGGCCAGATGATGAACCAAGTGAAACGTGCGAGAGGAATTCCGAACCAGAACTCGAAGCGGAGAGTGTGACGGGCGGGAAATCCACATTTGCGTTCGTCTGGTCGGAGGACAAATCCATAGCAGAGCTCAAACTGTTGTTCGTGGTCCGTTTCGGTGGCATATGAAGCGAAGAAAAAAAACGTGCAAACACTTCCACGAATGCCAAGCAGCAAATGCAAACACTTTCAACCGACAATATCGCAAAAAAGGCGAGCAACGAGCAACAAAACGAGCAAGCTGGCAGGCAATGAAGCAAAGCACATGGCAGTGCCCCTGCAAACCTCCCTGGAACCCCCCACATAATTTAAATGCAGCCACTGCATTGGCCTAGTTTTAACCTTGCCTAAATTCCATTTAGCCTCATAAATTTTAACTTCATTACTTCATGTTTCCTGGAAAATTTTAAGTCTCTCGATTCCCAGCAAAATCTTCAGATTCTTGGAAGAATTTTGTATTTCTCCCGAAACAGGCCTTCTTAGAGTTGACATCCCCCGTAGATTCCTGACAAAATCTTATTCCGTAAGAATTTTGCTTCTCTCCCAAAGCAGGCCTTCTTAGAGTTGACACTCCCAATCAACTTGTACGACTTGTGCATTAGTTGCTTAGTTTGGTGCAGTCTTGTTTTAAGTTCAAAATATGGCAATTACTGGTAATAATATTAAATATTTATCATTGCATAAGCAGGCAATAGACATTGGTCTTACCAGATCATCAGATGTTTTCTATTAATTTGTTAGGTCAGGTGGCCAATCTTAACCCTTTAGTCTTTTCTCGTAAATTAAAAAATATAAATCGGATATCCATGTATGATACACCATTTGAAAGGTCTTGATTAGAAAATTTCATAAAACACATTAACAAATGAAAAGAAAGTGAGAGCTTTGAAAGAAGTGAGTCAAAATGTTAAAAAGAAAAGGGTAAAAACATTGTCTATCACTGTATATATTAGGTATACCCCTAAACTATATGTTAATTTGCAGCTTTCAGTCCAGTGATTAATTTAAGATATGTTGCATACCACATACCGGTTTGTATCAAACAAAAAAGTTTCAAAAGTTACAGGGGTGGTCAATCAAGTCACAAATAGGGGGAGGTGCAATTTTATGCTTTCAAAATGCAGCGTCACTCCACAGTAATATGCAGTCCCTGCTATAACATTAAATTTATGGAAATTGAACCATGGCATAACAAAAGCCTTATAATTAATGCATGTTCCTAATCCCTGGAAAATCACAGTATTGCACATAATTTCTGGCTGACCTCTGGTTTTATTCTTGAATCAAAGTCCTTAAAGTTTTCAATGAGTCTTTAAAGAAAAACTCTTCAAATTTGAAAAAGCACTGTATTTTTTTAACATGCTTTACTATTTTTGGAGAGTAATGATTATTTTCAATGACCAGCGATAGGGTAGTGAATGCAATATAGAAATATTAATTTTTATTTGTGTGAAGTGTTTATTTAGCACAAGAGAGTAGATATTGCCTGTATTTTTGGGATTCAAAACCCTTTTTTTAGGATGATTGGCAGGTATCTTTGACTTAAAATAAAATAATTTACAAGTACTTGATCTCCAATTGTTATGTTCTTGAAAAGCCCTTGTATATTGTTCAGTGAAAACTGGTCATAGAAAAATTAGCATGTCAATGTGTCCAAGCTTTTTTGTCTTCACAAGGCAAAAAGATCAAATATATTTTTTTTTAAATCACACTCTCCCTACTTAATTTTACCATTTGTATTCAGTGAGGTAATTGTTGCTAGAGGGGGGCGTAAGGGGGTCCGAAAACCTCAAAACCGCACAGAAGTATGCCAAAAAACCGCAAACCCGAATACCGAAACCGCACGTACGTGGAGGCCACAATATGAATGCTGATGTCAGCAAGACTTGTGATATATTCTGATAACATTGTGCATTAATATTTTAAAACATACCATCATAACGCCAACAGTATATTGTACTACACTATTATACTCTGTTTACTGCTAACCAAATGCCGACCGTTCTAAAGAGTGTTATCACCGCAGACACTTTTCACCAAAAACCGCGACTTAAAGGTTGTAATAACTGCAAACCGCTTTGTGTTTTAAAACTGCAATACCGCGAGTTACAATAAAAATTACTGCAAAACCGCATCACCACAAACCCCTCTTGCCCCACCCCTCATGCCCCCCTCTTGCTACAATGTCAGAAACTGGATAATTCGCCATTCTGATCAATGTTTATCATTTTTATGGAACGAATTTGCAGATGGGCATTATGCAAAAGAAAGCAAACATTTTCAATATTGTGTGTTTTCACAGTAGTCCAATATCCAAATATGATTTTAGTGCACTTGTTTGGCAATGTTTCATCAATATTGTAAATAACAGTAATTTCATAAAGCAATTAGTGATCTTACTGCAGTCCAATATTTAGGTGGTGGAGAAAACACTGACCCCCAGTCCATGGACTACCCTACCCCTAAAAACTCTACTAGGGTAGTCCATTTAAAAATGAACTGAAATTTTTTAAGAGTTTTAGGATTAGGGTAGTCAATTTGGGTAGTCCATCTGGGTAGTCCATGAACTGGGGGTCAGTGTTATGTCCACCGCCCAATATTTGAAACAGTTATTGAATGTTGGATAACAATAATAATATTCTTTCATGGGGTTTGAATTTCCTTAGCTATTTCCTCAACCTTTTCGTTGGGACATTGTTGACAATGATCTGTGAAATTATAAACGAAAATATTCCAAACCGAAAAAACTTCACACCCCGTGACAGAATGCTCGGACTGGCGAGTGCGTGACAAATGGCGTTGAAGCGTGACTCAGCCTGTCATAACACGGTTCGTCGCATCTTAGTTACAGAACCGTTCCAGAAAGAATCTTAACAGCATTGTGCAACGGGCGATGATGGTAGAGTGTTCATATTACCGTGCTTCCTGTTTACTGCGATTACCTAGCTGAGGTTGAAAGCTCAAATCGCAATGGTGAATCGTGTAGCTTTTGCTGTGTTTTTGGTCTTGATGTACGATTTAATGGCAACGTCTGCCGAAGCCGAACTTCCAGCACCTTTTACAAGGGTTCTATTTTTGAAGGAGGACCCATTCGAGGGTAAGCAAAGTAACCCAAACGCTGTTGGGTAATTAAGTTGTGAGTAAATTATGATGGCTGTGAAAACAACTTCGAGACTTGCATTCAACAACGAAAAGAAATTGCGAGTTAAGCTTATGGGGACTTTCGAAGTGAATGAAGCATTCCGGATGTTGCGTTCTTTTTTTTTTTCTGCTGTGTCTTTTTCCACGTAATCTGCGCGATTTTTTGTTGTTAAGATTTCTCGGTCATTCCGTGCATCCGATTGGGCGTTTCAAAAGGGCTTTAATGATAGAATTGTAGAGGAGTAGAAACAGCAACAGAAAACCAGAAAACGTTTTACAGTGATCTCAGCTTTTATTGAAAATTAGCATGTCACTTCCATCCAAACAAACTTACAAACTTACTTTCTTACGTTTTCTACACAATCTCAAACAACATCAACGAGATCTAACAGATGCGCGATATCGTTTCTCGAAGGTCCCGAAAAGTATACGCACCCGGAAGCCATAGCAAAATCTTATGATTATGGTACAGAGCTGTTTTATCCACATGTTTTTTATATGAACAGTGGTTCCCGTCATATAAAGTCGGCCGTGATAGGGTCAAACACTTGTTTATGTCTCTTCTCTATCAAAAAATTGTATAATAAATGGTTCAAATAAAAAAAAAACCTCACTTTCAAAAGGTGTTTGCAAGAGCAAGTGCAGTACAGCTGAAACTAATGGCTTTGTTGATGTGCCTAGTAACGATATTTCCGGTTGCGTTACATTGAAGTGTGGCATCCGATATACGATCGTTACTCGGCCGGGAATCGCAAGGTCATGCGGTGTTCTGCATTTTGCCTACGATATAAGTCTACGTCTACTCTTCAATATTCCCATGCATTTCTTTATAATTCGAACATACAAACAGACATACCGCTTGTATGGGCTGCCTGTGGTATTTTGGCCAAAATATGTATAATTTTCACACTAAACAGAGAGCAAAGAAGCCTTAAAGGAGGTTTTGCCCGCCATGCCGAGTATGTAACAAAGAGTTGTTTCACACGTGCGTAAGCTAATCAAGCATGCAGTAACGCACTTTGTTGCAGGTAGAGTATTACCACAAGAAATTCTAAGCAGACCTCTCAACACCAAAAGACCTAAAACCTGGAGATCAAGGTGAAAGAAACCTGTACATTTGGGAAAAACCAGGAGATTTATCGACGGCATCAAAAATAACTAAAATCAGGTGTTCATCTAGAGAAACATGACTAGAGTATGAGAGACTGGTCATAAATAACTGACGTGAAGTAAAATATTAGTTAGTTGGCCGAGTAGGGGTTTGGGACAAGAAACTGACAAGCAAAAAACTAAAAATAAATCCCATGCAAAGCATGTGCGGCGCTAATTATCTAAAGCATGACAATTATTACTGATTGTGATGACAGATCTACAATTCCTCAAAGTAGAATTTGGTGGGAGGAAAAAGCCTTGGTCTTGTTTGTTCAACGCACCTACAGGTGGGGAGGTGGAAAGGGTCAATATGTTATTTGTCTAATAATGGGAGGATCTGATCCTTATAGTCTTTTAATTTTTAACAAAGAGGAGAAGGGTCAAAGTCCCCTTAGAACTGCCTAGGATTTTTTTTCTGTGGGGGCAATTTTTTGTCTGCGGGGGCAAACTCTGCACACCGTTGCTTCGTACAAGACATAACCCAGCAAAATCAATTACTATATATTTTAGGGAAAAAAACATTTAGTTTTCCTGGTGGGGGCAACTGTCCCCCCCCCCCCCCCACCCCCGCTATGAATGGCCCTGCTGATGTTCATTGACTTGGGATATGAACCTCTTCCTTGAGCAAGAGTGTATAGCATTGGGTGCAGACAGCAGCAGAGAATAGTAACATCTCATTAATATGTGAGCAACAAACAAAGCATGCAAATCTCACTCCTTTTGAGCTATCAATGACAATTTTAGCAAATTGAAATCTCATGTGGATTGTTTACAGGAAAAGATGTTGCAATCCTGCAAAATCTGCTGCTAAGGTCACCATTTGTGGAGTCAGTTGAAAAATCAGGTGTTTATGACAGGAAAACCAGTGACGCTGTAGCCAGCTACCAGATGGCAAATAGCTTGCCCAGGTACAGTCAGGGACAAATTAGAACTACCAGTAATGTACCAATTCAACTGTGTGAAATAGAAAAACAGGAGGTTTCAGAGTTGGCTAAGCCAGGCATGAGCCTCTAGAGGGATCCAGGGGAATTGTCGCCCAGAAAAAAAATTGAAAATAATTATAGGCCTCTAAGATGCCTGATTTCCTTCATTTCGAGATCATGTTCAGTGGAATATTGTCTTAGACAAACCACAAACAAATGCAAAACCTCACACATAGTCAAGGCACCCAGTACATGCTTGATAGCACCCAAAATACTGCAGGCTCAAGCTAGTATGCCCCAAACAGCAAAAGAAGCCCAAGATACCACAGAAAAACGGTGAAAGAGTGCGATGAAAAGACTAGTGAACCAGGGAAGACATTATCTCCCAAAAGAAATAGGAGAATGGGAGGCTAGAGTAGATGATCGCCAAAAAACAATAGGCTTCTGGCCAAAAAATGGGAGGGTTGGAAACCAGGTTGTTACTATTATGTCAGACATTAATAAAAACTATTTTACAAATTTTAATTTTTCGTGTGATGTAAAGGAAGAGCAGGAAGTAGGTAATACTGCCAATACATCAAATATTACTACCCTGAAAGAAATTCAGGAGTGTTCCTGCAGCGACAGTGCAACTGAACCAGTTACTTCCAAATTGGATCAACACTCCCAAATTTTCTTCAGGGTAGTACATGTATGTCAACCAGGGTTATTTGGTGGTTTACTACCTACTTCCAGCACTCAATCACTCTAAAAAATAAAATTAATAATTCCTAACATGTGACTGTGCTATGCAGTTCCAATACCATTATAAGAGCTACCTCAGTTATCTTACTAAAACCCTGCTTACTAACTGAAATTGCAATGTCCCTTTTCATTCATTCAGCAACGGTATATTCAATGCAACAACAGCCTTTCTAGTCCTGAGACAACTGATGTACGATGGGTACAAAGATGATGGCACTGTGCTTCCTGGATATAAATTTAAGGTAATAAAAGATATTTATGTTGTTTTTCCTTTCCCTTGTGGCTGATCCCAATATTCCTATAATAAGTGGTCTGTCAATGGGCTCTAAATAGTTATTTTAATTACTGGATTAAGGTTTCTTTGTCGCTCAGTTGTCACTGTTTCATTGCCTGTTTCAGTGTATAACTGCATTTTCATCACATTGCTCACAGCCACCCTTAGCTTATGTTGCTTAAAAAAATGGAAGATTATTTTCACAGAAAATTGTTGATAATTATGCAGTGAAAAAGAATTCTTCTCTTTTGTAGATTCGTGTTCCTGTTTTTGAAGACCGGACAATAGAAACAAGGGCTACTCTCTACGACTCTAAAAATCAAGTAAGTAATTTATTTGGTTTCAGCAGATGCGGTTATCTCAAAAGCTTGTGAAGGAATACACAGTAATCAGGGGCTGCATAAATGAACATTTTGGTAAGATGACTGTGTACAGCTGAACCAAATTAATCTGGTCACCAACAGGCCAATCTGGTCATGCATGTGTAAGAGCTGTTCTTTAAAATGATATGAAAGGGCTTCTGTTCAGGCGAAAATAAAGTGATTCTTACTAATAATCATTACCTAACAAGACTGTGTATTTACGGGTTGGGCATATTAGGCAGGGTTCCACTGCACATAGCTAGTAGGGCTGGTGAATGGCAAATCCAAGACTTTCTGCGACAGCAAGACATGGCCGGCATGTTTTCTGCGAGTGGAATACATTCTTAGCCAGGAGTCCCATGAAATGACTTAAAAATTCTTCAATAACTGATGTTGTTATAGTCTTGAATGATTAAGTATGTTGACATATATATGTATACGCTCTAGGTAAAGCACACATTTCTTGCCCGCTGCCATGGCTCTACAGATCATAGAACTGGTGAAGCAGTCAATCAGCTCACAAGAAATGGAAACACTCCTACTGGACTAGTGGTTAGGAAATGTGTTCAACATTCTGCTTCATTTTGATATCATATTCACACTTTAGTTCTGCACCTTTCAGTAACATGCAAAGTCTAACATAACAACCCATAGTATGTGACCTTTTTTATGCAATGAAGTCGGAGGTTGTTTCCTGACCCCTGAGAGGTCATCACAAATTTGGAACTAAACCCTGAAAGGAGACCAATCTAGGCATGGCCCAAGCTTTCTAACCCCTAAAAATGGCATTAATACTAAAAATAGAATTTATATTTCTATATCTCCCCCTGTTCAACCCAAAGTGAGACCGTGATGGCTGAAAATATTGGAGTTTTGCCAAAAATCCAAAATTTGTGACACAACGCCAGAGATTCTCGACAAAACCAGAGATGCGCTAGAGATTCTTGACACATTAATACAGTCCACTACTACCACTACTGCAACAAGCATCCAGCCGTCTCAAACGACAGTCCCCCATATGAAAGAAAAAAAGCAAAGTCAGCAATCACACGAGCATGATTGTTTCGTTTTTCTCTAGACATTTGACCTCAATAGTCCTGAGCCAATCACAAGGTTATTTGGCCCGTAAGTATTTCCTGACTTTTGTGATAAATATTACTTATGCTTGGACAGGACACCCTATCAATGCCTTACTTAATTTTAACTTGACACAAAGATTTCACAATACTCAAACAAGACGTATGTGGAATTCCAATTTAGGCAGATTTCTCGCACTAGAAAATTGTTTGAAAAGGTAGGAGTTGATTATTGTGGGTGAATTTCCTGTGTAAATCCAAGTGAAACAACTTTTTGTTCAAGTGGACAGTAGGTTCAAGAAATGAGTATTTCACCATAGCATGGTAAATTTTAATTTCTTTTATGTTTAGATATCCAGTCATAAGGGCTGTCAAGGGTCTAAAAGGTAAGAATCAGGTAACAGAGTATGTAGTTACTGCAATAAAGCAAAGGACAAATGTTTTACGGCAAGTTCCACTGGTGTCTTAATTTAGTTCCATTTACTAATAATCTGTGCCAGATGATGATATTGCATGTGGTGTTCTTCACTACAATTTTAGATAAATATGTTTTCCAACAAATATAATGTGTGCATGTTCATGATAATTCTATGGGTGCTAATAAATTCTCTTTTACTAATGAATGATAAATTATTATTATTATTATTATTATTATTATTATTATTATTATTATTATTATTATTATTATTATTATTATTATTATTATTATTATTATTATTATTATTATTGTTATTTTACCATTCATAAATTATTGTCATGAAACTACAGAGAAGATTACCTTGAATGTTTGCACCATAAAAAAACTGTATACAAGAGTTCAAAAGATAAAGAGGCACAAAGAAAAGCTCATCAAGGCGGGGAAATGGCCACCCAAGGAATCTACAGAATAGTAAACTTGTCAGACAAAGTTTTATGCAATTATTAAGTTATGTACTGATCAAAGTTTATACTTGTGTGTTTTAAGAGATCCTTAAAACTGATGTACCAGTAACCCAAAAATAGACATTGCTTTGTAAGCAAGATGTTGAGGAGTTCAGTTTTACGTTTTAAGTGTAAAGGTTTTGAATCTGAATGGATTAGTTGAAATTTTAGAACTAATTTTGCCAATATTTTGTTCACAGGGAATGCTGCAATTGGTCGGAATGAAAATGACACTTTTCTGAGCAATTACAGGAGTGGAATTTTACTGCATACAGGAGAGTGGAAACACTGGGATTCATCAAAACCAATGCCAAACAGGTACGTACTGGTATGTCACTGTAACAATGTTGTAGTTAATTTGCATGGTATAAACCCTGTGTATTTTTCAGTCGTTTTGGACAGGATTTTAATCAGAGTGAAGACGGTTTATCTTGCGTGTCTGTCACCTCGTAAACACAATGTGTCCATTAACTCACTTTGGGGGAGAATCCCGGAGGTCAGTTAATAGTTAATGATGATAATGGGAACTTGAGACGTAATCGGCGCATTCTATTTACCAAGTGGCAGACTCACAAGATAAACCATCTTCGCTCCGACTAAAACCCCTTCCAAAATGACATAAAAGACACAGGAATGCAGGTAAGTAACAGTATATATGTTTATTGAATGATTGTAAAGGCTCCCTGGGTACCCTGTGGTGTAAATTAAAATAGTTTGCTGACATTCAATGTTTCAATGTTTTTTCTATGCTTTTGTTTAAGTTAATATGTATCATAAACATACTAGTAGCGAGTTTGAACATGCAAGGGTGTGAGGCGATGCCACTGAAAGCAGGTGATCGAGGTGTGGACTGCTAAGCTCTTCAGTCCTGGTGGGAAAATAAATGGGATGTGAGTCCACGCTTTGTTCTTAAAGCTCACTGCAGTGACAGAATTTCTATTTATTTATTTTTATATTTTATTTCACCACACTAAGTGTATTAAAGGGCCCTAGTCAACCACACCTTTGTTATTGCTTTCATGCAAACATTTCAGTAAACTATATTTTATGCGGAGCGTTTTGCAAACCGAAAGAGATCACTGAGAATCTTTCTAAAAGTAATTTAAATACTTACAGTAACATGACTTCAGGAGTGCAATAAGATTGCGCTTCAACATTCAATTTCCATAATTTCGATGGCATTGAAAATGGCAGAGGCTGACCAGGGCCCTTTAAATTTAAATATGTCATATAAAAACAAATATAAACGAATTAAAGAAATAATCTATCGTGGCAGGAAGCAGTAACAGGACAGAGTCACAATTGAAAACTACCCCCTAATTAAAGGCTATTTATAATGTGAACATGATTTATCTAAAGTTTTTAGTGGTACATAAAAGGGTGTTAGGCTTTTATAATAACTCAAAAGTTAAAATTCCAAAGACTGGCAACTTTTTACATTCCTGGGCTAAATTGTTCCACAGATTTATAGCTCACGGAAAGTAAGAGTGTGTAAAATAATTTTGTTGATGTTTAGCCCTAACTCTTAAGTAATTTGAGTCAGTGTTAAGTGTTACATATTTGCTTGTGGTGAGGATGACATAGTCGGTACCATTAATTGACATAGCACCAGGCTTAAATTTATAAAAAAAACATCTCTAGTAGGCCCTTTGCTCGACCTAGTCACATGGTACAAAATAACACCCTGCTGGTGAGCAAGCTATGCGCTGGGACATCCAAAACAAAACGATTTCATGTCCCAGAGTGTAACCTGTTCACCAGCGATGTGTCATTTTGTACCATGTGACTGGGTCGTGCAAAGGGCTTATTTCTCTACGGTATTTTCTTCAACAGTAATGGGTGTATACATGTACACCCTACAGTCATGCGTAAAATCGTTGATATCTTGGTTAAGGAACTGCACGTGGTCATACATGAAAATCCCCATGAAGAGAACCCATGCCCATACATTCCACAAGGCCTACTCTCTGTTGAACAAATTGGTTGAGGAAAATGAAATTCAAGCTTCTATAGCTACGATATGAATAATGGCCAACAGTGACATTTTTTTATATTAATGCAAACATGAATATACCAGTTCATCCTACTTCAAAATGCAAACACAAAATGAAACAGGGAGGATTGTTTACCTTAATATATACAGGTATATGGACAGGAGGTGTGTATGTATTACAGAGATAGTGTATGTGTATACCGCTGTAAACCGATTTTGGGAATAAAGGATTGAAAAGTTCATTACATGTAATTACTTTTGTCCTAAACAGTGATGGCTGCATTCATGCCCACCCTGACGATCTGAAGACCATCGACAAAATTCTTCAAGAACTCGGTGTCATTGTGAGAAACAACACCTTCGGAAAACTGCCATATCCCTATAAGCCCCAAGGATTACTTTCAGTTGAAGAGATTGTACCTGTCGCGTGAATGAATTCCATCCACAGAAGAAAAATACTATTTCCAAGTAACAGTAAACTGTGCTTTTCAATAACATGCAAAGTCTGAACAATCAACAATTACATTTGTCTCTTCTGTCAATCATCTAAAAAGACCAAAAGTTCACATAAAGGTTATCACATTTGTTGGTTGTCGTGGGTAAATTTTGTCCATTGAGTTGGCTTGTTTTTCATTTGTCAGCTGTCACCCTAATTGTGATTGGCACAAATGAAAAAAACACATTTCCTTTGCTGTATTTCGAGCTTCAGATTTCACAAGTTATTGAAATGTGCAGAAGAAACAAAACTGACAAGGAACATATAATAAATATTATTATTTTTTATTGTGAAATTATAATTGTTATATTATGATGTTGATTCCAATCTAAGTGAGAAAAATTAATGATCATCGCAGTGAGTTATTGGAAATTACAGAATTCTAAAACAATTCAGGGCTTCCACATGCAGCTGACACAAACCAAGTAAACCAGGGATGCTTTCCATTTTCTCATTCAGACCAACCAACACATTTTAAAATGGAATGACATTTTCCAATTTAACTGAACCAACCCGGTGAAACGGTCCTATCATTTTGTATTCCTTTCCCCAGTCAGTTCACATCCGAGAATCTGCTGAGCTGAAGTGGGGCAACTCACCAGTTCATGAAAATGAAAATAAATTTTGACGGGTCGAAGTGGACCACCGAGGTGGTCCACTTTGACCAGAGGTGGACCGAAATTTTTGGTCCCAAATATTATGGTTGGAACGAACCGAACGGCCCTTTCCATTTGAATTCTAACCAAAATTTTTGGGTAAATGGAAAGGACCCCAGGAGTTTGAATACATGGCACAGCTGCCTACCATTCCAGTTGCCGACACCAACTTCAAAACATTTTAAAACACTGAGTATGAACTGTACGCACAACACATGTTGGTAAGGAAATAAGTACATTATTGCATTCAGAAATTGTAACATGAATTATTAATACCGGTGCATGGTTGCAGTACCTGCACTTGCAATAGTTTATTTATTAAAGGCTCTTAACACTTTGTACTCTTAGCAATCATTTAATACTAAGAAGTAACAGCTGTTTTTTTAAAGAACCTTGATCTACCTATCTCTATCTTGCTGCTAATTTTATTCCAGTCAAATGTCACACAAAAATTAATGTCCTCATTTATCATTGTCACCATCATTGTCACATGAAAAGTTTTTTCTAAAAATACTGACATTGCTTTCTGAAGATAAAAAGCTGATACAAATGTGACCAGTGTCATCCCTTTCACCTGTAATAGTTTTTTTTCTCTATTCTAGTTAAAAGTTACCTACAAATAAAAACAAGTCTTTAATTGGCTGAGTGCCAAAAAAAGCTATTGATTGTAAAACTATTAATGTTTTTGTCGTACATTGTTTTACGAACAATAAATACACATGTTTCTTATTTCTTCTGTTTTCTTCTGATTCTCAATTGACGTATAACAGGGTAGGAATAAATGGCACAAATATACCCCCATCCACCCTCGGGGGACTGGGACTGACCATGAAGGAGTGACGACGTGTTTTCACCCGCTCCGCTCGATTTGAATGTCGAAATATAACTTTTAGCGTCAATTTCATTGTATGGCTGAGCTGCCCAGTAATTTGAAAAGAAAGACCAGAAATAGCAGTGGCTCAGAAGCTGTTTCTCCTGACGGCAAAAGAATTTGTGAAGTAAGCAACGAAGAAACCAACTCAAAAGCTGACGGTAACGGCAAGAAGTTCACGTCAGCTTCAACCATGACAGAAATAATTACTCAGCAACTTCAACAAGTACTGGAAAGGCTTATGAGCGTAGAAGGTAAATTAGATGGAGTTCTCGAGAAGGTGCAGTGTCTAGAAACTACTCTGAGCGGTGTCAAATCAGACATAACCGAGCTGCAAAGCAAGACAACTCAAATGAAGAAAGTTTCTGACGACATGGAGGCGGGATTAAACAGCTTAAACACGGAGGTCGAAGAACTGCGTAAAGAAATTGGCGAGAAAGAGAAAAACATTATGCTGATAAACGATCGCTGTCTCTATCAAGAAGTCTACAACAGGAGGGAGAACCTGCGCTTTTTGGGCTTACCCGAAGCGACTAACAATGAAGAAGATGCAAGTGAAACTGTCTATCATTTCTTGGAGAGGGAGTTGGAGCTCGAAGGTGTAAGAGACATTGAGTTTCAGCGTGTGCATCGTATTGGTAAGAAAAAAGCAGGTGCAGTAAGACCGATTATCGCGCGCTTTCTTAGGCCCTGTTTATATGGTCTCGGGTACCCGAGACAACCCTCCCCCCGAGTTACCCTGGGCGAGCTAACTTTTCACTAAAATCTTTGAAAGATTCCACGGACCGTTTATATGATCCCGCCCGAGTTGTCTCGGGGGGCGAGACAACTCGGGTGGGCGAGTTGTCTCGTCTCGGCAGGTAGGGTAACCCTGGCAGGCGGGACAACTTTTTCTCATATAAACACTTTGGCTCGCACGCTTTTTTTAATAGCGAAGCGCACGAGGTCTAAAAATAGATTGCATACTTTTGGACCCCCCGCGAGACTCAGACAAACATCAGCGTGTTCTGTGAGAATTAGAGGGCATGTAGGCGAATTTGTCCTTTCCAAAAAGTGATTTAGCCGCCTTGTTTCGCTCAGTATGGTTAGTACCAAGCACTGCTGCTGGGGAACATGCAACAGTGATGCCAGATATCCGAATAATCTGCATGAATCGCTGAAACAAATGCTGAAATTAGGTATGAATATATTTATACCCTTTCCGAAGCCATCGCAAGGAATCGAACGCTGTCAACGCTGGGTTAATGCTTGTTCCCGTGAACATTTTACCGTCGATCAGATTACTAGAAACACATACATCTGTGCTCTACACTGGCCAGGACAGAGAGGTCCAACTGATGAGTTTCCCGATCCCTTGAAAGCAAACCTTACAGCTCAGGAAGTGTTAAAAGCATCTCGCCCGAAGCGTAAAGCACCTCAGCCGAGAGTCTTGGTAAACAAACGGGCAAAGGAAGACGATTTCGACTCGCACCTTCCTTCGACTTCTTCTGAGGATCTGTCAGAAGCTGAAAGGAGTACTTTAGAGACTGAGGATGTGTGTACCGACAATAAATTATCTGGTTGGGGTGAAGACGAAAACAACAAAGCAACGCAAACTGAACTCACCAAACACGAACTGTCAAGTAAGATCGAAACTATTATTTTGAAGAACGAGTTGAAAGCTAAGACCTCTGAAATTTGTGTTAAGGTCGTGAATAAACTGTCTTACGAAGTGGTTGCAAAAGACTCGAACCACATGAAACATTTTGTTGGATTAACAACCCCTCAGTTCGAGGTTCTGTATGACTTTTTGAATGATATCTGCCCTTTGGATAGCATAACATATTGGAATGTCGTTGGAAACAGAAATCCTGTGAAAGCCAACCCACCAGCTAACCGTGAAAATGTTTGGAGCAACAGGGAAAAATTGTTCATTTGTCTTCTGCGACTGAAACGTGGATTCACCATTCAAACATTAGCATTTCTGTTGAGTACCCCTGAAAAGCAAATTTCTGAATCGACAATAAGGAACATTTTCACTACATTTATCCAACTCATGTTCAAGATCTTTCGGGACATGGAGAACGTAATGTTCCCTTCCAAAGAATTACTAAAACGATATCACCCTAAAGTCTTCAAGAGCATGCCAAGGGTACGCTGTAGCGTTGATTGTACGGAATTCAGAGTGCAAACCTCCCGTAATTTTGCGAGACAAGGTAACACTTTTTCAGCATACAAACATGCTAACACTTTCAAATGTCTTATAGCTGTAACACCGAATGGTGGAGCGTGCTTTGTCTCCGATTTATTCGAAGGAGACATATCTGATGTCGAAATATTTGAACAAAGTGGAATTTTGAAACACATTGAGCCATATGATGTCATTCTGGCGGACAGAGGTTTCACTGTACAGCACTTAGTAAATCCCCTTCAGGCACAGATAAACATTCCTGCTTTTCTGAAAGGCAGGAAGAGCTTGAGTGTGGCAGAGGAGTTGTCGACAAGAAAGATTGCTAAAGCAAGAATACATGTTGAAAGATTTAACCAACGTTTAAAACAATTCAAGCTAGTAGGGAGAGCCATCCCCCTATCATTGGCACCACTAGCAACTCAGATGGTTGTGGTTGCTTGTGGCTTGGTAAATTTTCAGGAAGTTCTTTGTAAGTAATTTGTCAATACCTTTATTGAGAGAATCTTACAGAGAATCTTAAATTTTTAGGGCCACTTAGCCAAAATTTGTCCACGAGTGGCTTATAGGTGGTTTGAGAGATTTTAATGCTCATATTAACCATTTTAAAACTGTAGTTTTCATAGATATTTGAACCAGTTGTTAATCAATATTCTTTAAGCAAAATCAACATCTGTACAACATATTTCAACACCGAAATTCAAAGGTTCTGCTAGGTTGAAATCTGAAGTAAAACTTTTAACAAAGTAATATGTGTCTATAGTGGTAATGAAGTAAGTAAGACAATAAATGCAAGTGCAGCCATACACTTCTGATATAAAGACCTGAAAACAAATTCAGGCTGTGAATTATTTCAGGACTTGGTATCAGAAGTGTATGGCTGCACTTGCATTTTTTTGTCTTAAAACTTTGAATAAATTAATTATTTTAGATGAGAAAAAAGTGAAATATCAGGAAAACTTTCTATCTTGAAACCAGGCTAAAGAATTGTCTTTAAAAACTTTTACCCTTTCAGCCCTAACATCCACATTTATATTCTCAACATTGATCCCCATACATTTTCGATTAGGTATACCTATGGTGAGAATTATGTCTAACAATCAAAACCTTTTTCACTTGTTCTCTTCATTTTTTCTTACGACTAATCAAACAGTGTTTCTCTGTAAGGAGTTAAAGGGTTAATCAGTATAAGAATAACAATTTTGTAGTAAGTTATCTACACAGTCCATTACCTTCATTCTCAATCTATAAGTAACCAATTGGCATGGTCTGATCTCATGCCAGCTCAGTGTTGGCTGTATGTATTGCACAATTCAGGGTTCTGAATAACTTTTTGAGACAACACATTAGAGCATGTATGAGAACATGGAAACTGTGGCCGGGGGGGGGGGGGGGGTAACTCCCAAAGTTGATAGGAATGTGCCTCTGTGAAGTGTAGGGTTTTTGATCAGTTTCGTCTAGGATAAGGTAGGGTATAGATATCAGAGAATTTTTTTCTAGACTATATGAGTGACTACAAGAGAAATAAAGGATCTCGGAGAATGGCAATTCTGGAATAGGGCAGGAAGCTCTGGCATCCAGTCTAGAAAAGGGTGGCAAAATGCAGCTGAACATGGTCTAGTATAGGGTAAGTGGTATCAGAGTCCCAGTGGCACATTCCTACCCAAAAATATCCAGAGTACCCCCCCCCCCCTCAAGGGGTCCTGTGGCCCTAACAAAATGCGAACCTGTTATATTGGTATAAAGATCAGTAATATTGGAAACTGTATCTCACTGAGTACTATACTATGTAGAGAACATGACTTAATGAAAATCCTCTTGGATGAGTGTGAAATAGTGCAAGTCCAGTTTTTCTCTGTCTGGATTCTTGCAGGCCATCATAAATGAGCCAGGTGTTTCCATGGCTAAAAACACAAATATAATGATGCCCATTCCAGAGTGTTGCACTGTGGAGGTACAGTACCTTTCCCTGAAAAGTGATGGTTTGTGGTAAATCCTTAATGTCTAGGTTTCACTTTCTACTTAGTAGGTCAACAGAAAAAACAAAGAAGTTTTTGAAAGACAAACATGAGCGTGGAAAACTTGTCCTCACCCCAGAACAATGCCAAGACACAGACTGTGTACCATCATCACGGAGAGTTGTATCTGAATGACATGGTATACCATTTGAAGGCTTGTTGGGAAACCTTCTCTGGCACTGACTTACCCTTGGATTGAGCCAATCTTGAAGGGAAGTATTAAAAGTGTTTTCTTTCGTAGAAGTGCCAAGGGAGATACCATATGATGTATAAGTGGTAAGCACTGTGGGACATGAAGGTAAACTACAGCAACTGGTGACAGCAGTAGCCAAAAATGGTTGAATGATTTTAAGCAAATAATCAGCTTCATTTCCATAAAGATCTATAACTCCCTTCTTTACTGCTGGTACTGTAGGCACACATTCAAGTTTTGCATCTCCATATTCATGGTGATCTACCAAAGAGAGTGCTGTTTTGATCACATTGCCTGCACCACCAAGATCATCAAGATTTATTCTGCCAGATTTTACTAGTGCCTGAAATATCATCAACCAGTTATCAACTGGGCAGGTGTTAGCCAATACTATGCCATGTCTTGTTGTACCACCCCAAGGTATGACTTCAAGATCAGTAGGTAGAATTCCAATGAAAGCAGGAATACTTGATTCAGAAGTACATGTGGCAAGGAAATTTGCAATGTCAAGTTCATCTTTTGAGTGTTGTAATGTACAAGTTGCACCTTTTGGCAGGTCACTGTTGGGGGTACCTGGTGGATTAGTGGGGCTTGCTGCAGCTGGTAGTTCTTGGCTGTCAGGGGCATTGGGTGGTAAAGTAGGGCCTGTTGAAGCTGCTGGTATCCCTGTGTTAAGTGTAGTCAAATACGCGGTGGGCTGTGTTACATCTGACGGCAGATCTCTGCTGGGTGTGATCAGTGGTACACTGGCCTTTGTTGCAGCTGTTGGTATAGGGGGTGATACAGTGGGCTTAGTTGTAGGTGGGGGTTGGTCACTGTTTGATGTGGATTCTGGTTTGCAGACATTGGTGACAAATGGTGACAGAATGTCAAATGCTGGTTGTGTCAATTCATTAAAAAAGTCACTTGGCAACACAAATGGTAAGAGATCTCTGGGGACCTTCATCTGAAAAATTTCAGGTGCTACAACTCTTTTCCAAAAAGGTGTTAGGACACTTAACATGTCTGCGATAAATTTTTCATCCCTGTATATCCTTTCTATTGACACTGGTCCATTCTTAGCATACAGCACAAAATCACAGAAGGCTCTTTCTGTTACTAGTAACTGCATTTGAATTTGATAAAAGTAAGCATGGCTTTTTTTAAGGGTGCACTTGTTATCTTTGATAGAAAAACACTGTCTGTTGATAACATCTTTAGAAATCAGACTTCCCTTATCAGTACAAACAGCAGCTATGCTATGTTCCTTGAATAGCTTCAAAGATTTGATCTCTAGAAGTCCATCCTGTCCCAAGAGACCATCAGGTGAACAAGCAAGAAAGGGAAATTTGGGGTTGACCCACAATCCAGAAGGACTCACATGTTGTTTTGTTTGGGTTTCATATTTGGATATGGCATCTGCCTCACTCTCTAAACCATATTTCATCCAATAACTTTGCGGTTTGTCACCGTTAGTGTTCCAAATATTGGATGAAATGTATTTCTTTGATGAAGCTGATGCATCGTTTGATCCTTCCTTGACTTTCTTTCCAGCTTTATATGAATCAAAGCAAGTAGATGCTGTGATTCTAGGCCATCGTTCAGAATACCACTGTTCACTTTTATTTTGGGGCGTGGTACCTTCCATTTGGCTTAAACAATCTGGAGTAAGATTAGCCATCAAATTGGAAACTTGTTGTTCTAACACAGATGTGTCTTCAAGATTGAAATCGTTATAAGTAATAGTTAATTGTGTCTCCCACATTGAAGTTTTCTTCTGGTCTGCAGAAACTGCCTGCAGGTTACGAACAAAGTTGTTGATATGGCTAATCGAGACTTTTCGATATTTGGTAGGCCTTGGATCGAAATCGATCACTTCAGTCTTTCTTTTTTTTAACTTTGATGGATACTTCGCCGCTGACAGCCTTTGTGGGGTTTTCTTTCTTTTTTTACCTTTATTCCACGTGCATTCCTGGCTAGTACAAGGTGTTGTTGTTACTGTTCCGTTCTTATTGACATGATCGACTAGTGAAAGTAAAACTGCTACAACGTGGCTGCAGCGTCCAAGTTCTGAGGCTTTGCAGGGATCGCATGAAGCATGTATTACTGCTCCGCTTTTTACTGATAGGACAACCAAAACATTGTGAGGAAAATCAGTACTCATAGAGGGCCACACATGTGCTTTAACGAAGTAATAATCGTCCGTCTTAGTATCTGTCAAATCATGGACGAATCCAGAGTCTACGTATTTACGTCCATTAGAAAATGGTTTGTCTGTCATGTGTCCAATACCGCTAGTAATTTGTTCGTCTGTGTCCTCCCCATGATAATTTTGCTCCCCTGGCAAAGTCGGCAAAGATTCAAGAGCATAATGGTAAACATGGCCATAGTTGAATAACGATGGTAAATCCTGCGATGGGAATGCCTTCCAACCAGACATCGGAATTAGTGGAATATCAGTCGCAGTCTTTGTACTAGATGTAAGACTTTCAGCACTCCTTTCTCGCAAAATTTTAGCTTCAAGCCATTTCCCATTGTCTATACTTGAATCGAGGATGTAATGGTTCCCGCCATTTACACAGTCCTTCACACGTGTAAGCAATTCTTCCCTTTTCCCTGCCTGTTTAAGGCCCCTACACTTTAACCAACGCCTTAGTTGCTCTACAGTATAGTTTTCAGGTTCACTCTCAAAAGTACAGCCCGGAACACCGTCATTTTCTGTCAGAATTGTGGCTTGCGCGCTTGAAGTCCTTGAAGAAACCTTCAAATTTTCCGCCATTCCCGGGTTTGTTTGTCTGAGTCTCGCGGGGGGTCTAAATTCTTATGACGTCACTCGTGCGCTTCGCTATTTCCCGCCGCCAGCCCGCGAGTATATAAATAAACGGTCAGCGGAGATCCAGCGTGAAGTACAAAATGGCGGCCAAGGGGAAATGGTCCTGGACGATCGAGATGGTGAAAAACTTGATTGATTGCGTAAAGGAGTACAAAAGTACCTGCGAATTTAACTCTATAGACTTTAACAGTGACAAAGTGAGGCTCTATGAAGAGGTCAGAAAGGCTATGGCTTTGGTTTACGAAGAAAGTGACTTCGGTCCTCCTGAAGTTGTGGAACCTGCAAAACCTATCAAAGAGATGACCGAGGACGAGTATAAAGTCTACAAGAAGATGCTTGACAAAGACAAGGCTATGATCAAAGTAGGCTATAATAGGGTGAAGGAAAAACTGAAGAGTGTCAGACAGGATTATTCAAAGGCAGTGATTTCTGGAACCAGAAGTGGGAGTGGGAAAATAGTGATGCAGTTCTTTGACGATTTGACATCCATCTGGGGAGGGTCTCCAGCCACAGAGCCTCTTCCGTTTGGCATAGACAGTGCAAGTTTCAGTGTTCCCACAGAAAGTGAACCCGAGCAAGTTGATCAAGTGGGAGAGGGTTCTATTGGCAGCAGCCCCAGTGCATTAAGGTCATCCACACCATGTCCTTTCAGTGAGCTGGGAGGACAAAGTGAAGAAATGGAATGTCATGAAAGTGAATCTTCTGAAGCTGAAACTTCAAAACAAAAAGGAAAGGGGAAAAGGAAGGCAATAGCTGTTTCGGATGTACCAAAACTAATAGACAACAAGCGAAAGCATCTTGAAAAGAGATTAACCTCAGCTCAGCGAGATCAAAAGTTACTGGAAGCAGCCAAAGAAGACACATTCATGAGGAGAGAAATGATGGATTGTTTTAAAGAGTCGTCAAGAAGTACATCCCAGGCCATTGAAAATATGTCAGAAACTATGAAAGGACTAGCCCAAGGTATCACTCAAGGCATAGCTCTACTGGCAAATGCTCTGACCAGTCAACCGCAACATACTTATGCCTATCCATTTCAACACTTCAACCAGCAGCCAAGGTTTGAGGCAACCCACCCACACTCCTACCCCCAGTACATGTCCGTACCATCCGCTACTGCTTCCTATACCAACCATGGACCAGGTGATGAAGAAAATGTTGCACAAAACCAAAGAAGTTCATTCACCAAGCTATAAAAGTACTCAGTAGTTGGAGTTTTATATCACCAGTTTCTTATTACTGTTTCCTTGTTCATTATGTTTTTGGGTTAGTGGAGTAGGGTGAGGAGCCTTAAGATGCCAGAATGGAAGATATACTTGATTATCATGATGATGGAAAATCCCCACCAATCTGCTTCCTTAGCACATACCAACACAGCACTGTTAGGAAATGAAAACAATGTTTATTCTTTACACATTGTGAGTGAAAGTTTTCAAAAAATTCTGATTTGGCAAGTTCCAACCTGATTCTCAGTAAAACCCATTTACTACCAGCCTGAGGTTAAATACATCAATATCACTAGTTTAGAACTGAAGAAGTAGTTACTATGACTACCGTTAAGTGCTGTAAAGTGACTACCCATAACCCATCACTGATGGAGTGGTAATATTTGCCATAACTTGTATTTACATTGTTGTGTTTTAAGTGAGCATAATCTTAAAGTGCCTATGAAGTGAAAAACAAGTTAAGCTCATTTAAAAGGCCTTTCAAATTGAAGAAGGATGGTGTTTTCCTCTTTCTGGTATGGATATTTTCTGGAACCACACATTTCATATTAATTAAATTAAATTGTCCAAGTTAGATGTGGTAAGTAAATAAGCTGTAATCCACAAAATTAAACACCAAACAGAATTATCAGAATCTAGTATTAAACAAATGTTCAATTTCAACACCTTATTGTCTTTATGAGTACACACTGGAGATAATCACTGTGGAACAGAATAATATTTATAAATTACTAAGGGGTAAGTTAGATTAACCAAAACAGATCATGACGATGACAAGTGATCTGGAAGATGTTCATTTATGTAGGCTGTGATTACATTTCTGACCCGCTCTCTATCTGTGCTATTGTATGAGAAGACTCTGTCTGCTGCAGTGTTTGGCTGCATTTGTTTATCTAACTCAATTTGCCTTTGTACATTATCGTCATCTAACCTCATACCATTTAACTCACAAAAGTTATGAAGTACAAAACATGCATATATGATCGGGGGCACATGTTCCAACTTCATGTCAATTGCTCTAGTCAAGATCTGCCACCTCTCTTTCAAACGCCCGTAGGCACACTCGATTGGATTTCTTGAAGATCGAAGTAAGTCATTGAATACAACTTGTTCATTTGTTGTACAAGTTTTGAACTCCTTCATCAGGTGGGGGAGCAAAGTGTAAGCCGGGTCACCAAGTAGCAAAACTGGCACCCTGTCATAACCTGGAAGAAGTGATTTGTACTGTAATGGAAGTGTGCCATCTCTAAACATGCAGTTAATGCGAGAGTTACTGAAGACCCGGGCATCGTGTACACTTCCTGGCCACCTGCAGTCGACATCAATAAATTTTCCCTCAAAATCACAGATTCCCTGGACATTTAAAGTATATTTCATCTTGTATGAAAAATAATCTTCAGGATTTTCTAATGGTTGCTGAATAGGAATATGGGTGCCATCAACACAACCAAATGCTTGGGGAAACCCATGTCTTGACTCAAAATTGACAACTAGCTCCCTCATCTCTTCCTCAGTCTTGGGAAGGGTAATATACTTTGGTACAAGATAGGAGGTTATCGCTTCGCAGACTTGACACACAATTACTGATACTGTACATCTGGCTACACCAAAGGTGTTTGCTGTCATGTTAAGGGAGCCCATATCTTTCAAATAATATAAAGTCAAAGCGACCTTTTTCTCGACGGAAAGTGCAGTTCTGTTGGGCGACCTTGCGTCCGGCGAAATGTAAGGCCTAAGTTCATCCACAAGCTTCATAAAAACTTGCCTGTTCATTCGCAGATTTTCTTCCCATGCCTCCTCTGGAAGGTGACCTTGCCACAAGTTGATCCACCACTGATCTGTTCTCCCAGGTTTCTGCCAACAAGAGCGAGTCTTTCGTGCACTATGCTTTAGCTTTACTCGGCAGACAAACTCATTTCGTCTTTGCGTGGCTTGAGCCATAAGTACCTCCTGCTGGATCTTCATTTTCAAAACAAGTGTCATTAAAATGTCAACTGCCATCGACAATAATGCAGTCAGACTGAAAAGTAAAGAGACGATGTTCACTGCTAAACCTTTCCTGTGATCCACCATTTTGCCTACTGTGTAACCTGGCCAAGCCGTTCCGAGCAAGTTTGTCAAATCTCATGTAAACACTCGGTAAAGTTGTCTCGGGGGGGAGGGTTGTCCCGGGTACCCGAGACCATATAAATGGGGCCTAAGATTCCCCGACCGGGAGCGTATTTTCAGAAGAGCACTCGAAGTCAGAGATGCCACAGAGGTGAGAGTATTCACAGATTTGCCTAAGGAAATTCAAGAAAGACGCAAGAAGCAATGGCCAAAATTAAAAAAGGCCAGAGAAGATGGTAAAGTCGCCTCGTTCGATAGGAAGGAACCCGACAAGCTTTATATTGATGGACATTTCATTCCTATTTAGTTAGAATGTTATGCTATGCCATACTAAACTAGTTTAGATTGAGGAATCATGGACGCTATAGAAATGTTTGTTTTTTCCCTTTTGCTTTGTATTTCGTATTCAAATTTAGGAGTAGGTATAAGGTTCCAAATCCCATGGGCTGCATGCTGGATAAAGTTATCCGCAGTCATTATATCTTATTATTGTGCCTAGCGTTAAGTGTATTGTGTATTTGTACAACAGAAACCTCTTTACAAACCATAAGTTATCTCATATTTTCTTATTTTACGCGCAGTTCGTTAGTGAAAACTGTTCGCAAGCTTGCAAAACGAATAACTAATTTCTTTTTTATTCGAGAAGGATTATGCTGATTTCAAATTGCTGTCGCTAAATGTTCGAGGGATTCGTTCTGCAAAGAAAAGAAAAGCCCTCTTCATGTGGCTAAACGAGCGGAAGTATGATATCATATTTCTTCAAGAAACATATTGCACCGTGGAAGTTGAAGATTTGGAGGACACAATGGCAAGGTAAGCTTTTCTTTTCACATGGCACAAATCATTGTTGTGGAGTAATGGCTCTAGTAAGAAGTGATTTAGATTTCAACCTGAAATCTGTTGAAGCAGACCCTCAAGGTCGCTATGTTGTAATGGAAGCTGATGTGCAAGGTTCAAATTTTTTGTTTGTAAATATTTACGCGCCCAACAAGGTACAAGAACAATGCCTTTTTTTTGATAATCTAAATAATATCATTGAGAATTTTGTCGTCGATAATGCACAAAAGATAGTTATGGGAGGAGATTTTAACATCGTGTTCGATTCCGATCTCGACTGCGCAGGTGGGAATCCTTCTAAAAAAGATTCAGTTAAATACATCCAAGATTTATGCCTAGATTACGATTTGGTAGACATATGGAGAATAAGGAATCCTGAAACGAAACGTTTCACTTGGAGGCAGAAAAATCCACTAATTCAGAGGAGATTAGATTATTGGCTAATAAGCGATGTCTGTCAAGAGGATATAGAAAAACCTGACATTATTTCTTCGATCAATTCCGACCACTCGGCTATTTCCCTCCATTTTAATAATATAGACAGACAAAAGCATGGTCCTTCGTTCTGGAAATTCAATGCTAGTTTGGCAGAAGATGTCAATTTTGTTACATTGCTAAATGATAGCATGCCAACCTGGTTAGAAGAGTTTAAGGAAATTAGCGATAAAAGAGTATTATGGGATTTAATTAAATACAGAATAAGGCAAGCGTCGATTAAATATGGCAAAGACAAGGCACGTAAAAGGAGGGAAAAGATTTCTGACATTGAGGCTGCTTTGAAGACTTGTGAGGAAAACTGTGGGAGATGTCCTTCCTTGGAAAATTCTGAACAGTTAGAAATTTTAAAATTAGAGTACAACAGCATATATGAAAACTTAGCTCAAGGAGCAATTGTTCGATCCAGAGCAACTTGGTATGAAAAAGGAGAAAAGAGTAACAAGTACTTCCTAAATCTAGAATCACATAAGAAAGCTAAAAGTTCCGTGCGCAGGGTGTTCAATAAGGATGGTATTTTAATTACTAACCCCAAAGAAATATTGCAAGAGATTGAGAAGTTCTACTCGGACCTGTATAAGGCCGATTCTTTAACACCTTCCGAAAATTTACTAAGCTTCTTTCTAAAGAATCCAGAAATACCAAAACTCACTGCAGAAAACGCTCAGGCTTGCGAAGGGAAATTAACGATTGATGAATGCTTTAAGAGTCTCCAATTATTTGAAAACAATAAGTCGCCAGGTGATGACGGTTTAACTGCAGAATTCTATAAGGTTTTTTGGAATATCGTAGGTAATCTAATGGTCGAAAGTTTAAATTACTCTTATGATCATGGAGAATTATCGAATTCACAGAAGCGTGCTATTATCACACTTATTGAAAAAAAAGACAAAGATAGGAGGGTTATAGCTAACTGGAGACCTATATCTCTAATTAACGTTGATGTAAAAATTGCTTCTAAAGCTATCGCCAAAAGACTCGAGGCTGTTCTACCTAGTGTCATTCATCACAATCAATGTGCATATGTGAAGGACAGGACTATTTGCGATGCCGTAAGGTCTATCGAGGACATTTTGGACTACACAAAAAGATACCAAATTGAAGGAAGGTTGATCTCAATTGATTTCAAGAAAGCCTTTGACTCTGTAAGCAGAGATTTCCTGTTTCGTACTCTGTCTGCTTTTCATTTCGGACCATCCTTCAGACAATGGATTCAGACATTCTATAACAATATATCAAGCTGTGTTTTGAACAATGGTTTCTCCACTGCCCCGTTTGAGGTTCAGCGGGGGGTTAGGCAGGGAGATCCGCTATCCTCTTATTTGTTCATTATTGTCTTGGAGATTTTGACTATTAGTATACGAAGCAACAAGAATGTCCAGGGTATTATGGTGGATGGAGAAGAAATTAAATTAGAACTCTTTGCAGATGACCTAACCGCTTTTCTAACAAATGACACTTCTTTATTGAAGTTTTTAGAACTTTTAAACAGCTTTGGAGAGTGTTCTGGTCTGAGAATAAATCACGATAAGTCGGAAATGATGTTACTGGGTGATTGTATTCACTCATCACTCAACCACACCCCTTTTAAAACTTTTAAAATAAAAACTTATGTTAAGATTCTGGGAATTCATTTTACATATGATTATCGCGTCAAACAAAAGTTAAATTTTGACGAATTAATCACTTCTATTAAGAAAAAGCTAAAGATATGGAAATGGAGAGATCTCACTATTATTGGCAGGATTCAAATTGTCAAGACATTCATCATTCCAATATTCCTTTATCGAGCAAGCATGATCTGCTTAGGCAAAGAATTTGTGATAGAGGCCAATAAAATTATTTTTAATTTCATTTGGAAAGGAAAAGACAAAATTAAACGCCTAGCGCTTATTAGTGACATCGAAGATGGTGGGCTTAAAGCTCCACACCTAGATTCCATTATTAAAACCCAAAGAATACTTTGCTGTAAACGACTGGCAAGTGAACAACCGAGCAGTTGGAAAACTATACTTCTGCATTATCTAAAACCAGTTGGAGGTAAATTTATCCTATGTTGCGACTATAATATAAAAACCTTGCCCATCAAGCTTCCAATGTTTTATGAGGAATGCTTTAAATACTTTGCAGAATGCTCTGCTGCAAAGCAATGCGGCTTACAAAATCCCACCGGTCCAGATTTTTCAAAAATAATTTTATGGAATAACAAAGCTATTTGTGCGGATGGTAAGTCTGTCTATTACAATAGGTTAGCAAACAAAGGCATTCTCAGAATAGGAGATCTGATTTATGAAGACAATAAGCTTCTAACTCATCATCTTCGAGAATTGAATATTTCACCGTTAGATGCTTTCAGAATTACCTGTGTAATTGATGCTCTCCCAACTGAATGGCGCGCTCTTCTAAAAACATGTAGTCATTCTGTCATCGAGCCTTTCAACTTACAAAATCAAGTTCAGCTACACTTAAATGGTAAAAATGTCTTACTCCACAAAGCCGAATCAAAGCTTATTTATAAGGAATTTCGTAATAGAACCATTACTCCTCCAACAGCTCAACTCAAATACAACGCTCAATTCGCATCCGATGAACTAGATTGGAAAAAAATATACAGCCTACCACATCGTGTTGCATTGGACGCAAAATCACGGGCATTTCAATATAAACTACTAAACAGATGTCTTGCCACAAATTTCCTCCTCAGCAAAATTGGAATAATTCCATCTCCAGCTTGCTCCTTTTGTGGAGAAGCAGACGAATCTCTTGAACATCTTTTTATATCTTGCCACTACACTAAGAATTTTTGGGCGGAAGTTATAAAATGGATGGACAACCAAGGCATTGGAATCGAACCTCTATCTAATAAAGATATAATGTTTGGTATAATGGATTGTAATAGAGACTTATTTGTAAACCATATCTTGTTGATTGCAAAAAAGTACATTTATTCCTGCAGATGTAACAAAACTAAACCATCCATTATGGTATTAATTGCTAGGATAAAAATGATTCACCAGCTTGAAACGATGGTTGCCAAATCGCGTAACAAGTTGTCCTTCCATTTGAAAAAGTGGGGCAAGTTCACTGATACTGGTATAAATACTGCAGTGCACTCGTAGCTAAGTGTTTAAAAATGAATGTGTGTAACACGTGTAAAGAGGTCTACCGTGTATGTGTTTTGTATCTACATGTATTTGTTAGTGTATTTAACGTTTCAAGATGAATAAAAACAATAAAATACAAAAAAAAAAATCCACCCTCGGTTGAATCTCTTACTAACAAGACTGCGTTGTTAATAAGTTTTTAGCTAAATATTAAACCTCCCAGCTATCCATCCACTTGTAAACCGCTGCAGTTGAGTCAGGCAAATGAGCCATTGGACCAGACATGCCATAGGACAGTCCTCGGAATAACCAGAAACTGTGAATTAAAAATAAAGATACAGTTTCCTTAGATTATGTCAATTCAGTGCAATGTTTTGCAAATGCAGGACATTCTCAGCATTTAGGTACACAACGTTGGGAAGGGGAAAGGGAATACTACCCAAATTTTCAAGTGTGGTTCCCAGGGTTTTCCTTTTCGGCCGGCGACCAGCGATTTTCGCCGCATGTGAATGGCTCGGATGCCGGCAACTAAAAGAATCCTTGCTGTTATATAATTTAAAAGTTATATAAATTATACAAGGTGTCTCCGCCAGCTTCGCTTTCATCGACTTCAACTTTATTTGAAAAGGAAAACCCTGGGTTCCCACGCTACAATTCTTGTCAAATGAGAATCATCGAAAAAAGGCATTGAAGTGCAGTGGAACCCTGATATAAAAGAACCCCTGTATACCTAGTGAGTTCACAACATTCTTCACATTGCCAAACTTACTAACATTGAAATGTATGCTGAAGAATGGTACAACAAAATCCCATTACAATGAACATATTTATCTGTCTCTTGGCCATTAGTTGTTACTGAGTTTTCAATTATTGTTAATAGTGTCCAACTACACTGCAAAATCAACTGCTGCACATACTTCATAATTGTGCCATTCCAGAAAAATAAAAGAACTTGTCACTAAGATTCCAGGAGAGAAATTCTTGGTATAGATATTTTCTGGTTCGAAAAACACAACACATGATACCCTTACTAATTTCGTACCTAACATCTGCCCATTCTGCTCGACAAACACCAGGTTGTAGGAGCTCTGTTGTCCTCAGAGGCTACAACACATGATACCCTTACTAATTTCGTACCTAACATCTGCCCATTCTGCTCAACAAACACCAGGTTGTAGGAGCTCTGTTGTCCTTAGAGGCTACAACATATTTGGTCTCAACCAAGAAAATAATGACCAGTAATTTTTTAGCATGCATAAATACTTGCCAATTGCTTGCCAATTACCAGTAGATTTGAACGACAAAGAAAGTCAGTGAATTTCAGACTTGAGCCACATTGCAATGGGCCGCGACTTACAGGCCACTGAGAAAAAGGAAATGAGACCTGTGCGGGTAAGAATGGATTCGTGTGCAGTTATAAACAAGGTGATAATAAGACGAACGTCTTACCTACTAATACAGCCCAAAACAAGCAAACAAATAGCCCCGTGGTAAGCCATTTGTTTCCATTTCTCAAGCTTGGGAAGCAAGGCCAATGACTTGCACAAATACTGGCTAACCACACCTGAAAAGAAACAATGAAAATGTTTAGCAAAAATAATAATAAATTAGCATAATATCAACTGACAACGTTTTTAACAAATGCACCTCTTCATTCAAAAGGTACAGTTGTAAATTTACTTAACACACTGATACTTCCTGTTCTATCACAGAAGCTGGACAGGAGAAAAATACAGTACTGTGCAAATGTAATGCGAACAAATTTTGACGAAATTCCATGCTTTTTGTGGCTTTTCGAAGAAATTTAGCTTGAAATGGTATTTCCCCAACATTTTGCAACATTTTCCACATTTTCTATTGCTTGGATCTGGAAGAAATTTCAAACAACAAATCTCTGTGTGCGGTAACTGGCCATGAACTTTCAAGCAATACTTCGCTCTTCCTTTAGGTTCAAAACAAACTTTCACCCATTTCAAGCAAAGTTTGCTGTGATCGAAAATATGAATCTTCCTTCTCGAATTATTGTTGATGTAGCGAAAATTTGACCGATTATTCACTCTAACTTTTGTTTCAGGAATTATCACTCGAAATCATGTGAAATTATGTTCAAACTTTCGGGAGACCAAAGTACGAAATTTGTGCATTTTGTTTGCAATACTTTGCATTATTACCGTATTCATCCAATTTACATCGTCAGAAAGTTTCCATACATTATCCATACATCCTGTGATAGTGGAACTCAACACTGCAGTTCATTTTTCATGGTTCACAGATACATGTGCTCTACATAAAACAACGAAGACGATGAAATCCCACAGCCTGTTAGCTTGGCCTATAGCTTCTCAGCTACGTTTCTGGCGATATTGCACATGATTTGCAAGATAAATTCATTGGAATAAACATTAAATATACTTGGATGGTGACGACTGTTAAAACAGCTGCTGTATGTAACTAACCTGCCATCATGGCACTATAAAGGTACGCTGGAAAGTAATGATGGAAATACAGAACACGGCCCATGGTATAGAAAGGAAAGTAGTGCAATGCCCAGCCAAGGAATAACCATCCACATGCTGACTCCATTCTTTTTCTACGAGCTAAAAACACGTGACAAGTAACATTATAGTTCACAGTTTAACTGAAGAGGTAAACTGCCTATTTTTTCCACTGGGAAAATGAGATTTGGGCCTGGGAGGGGTGGACTCCCATATGAAATAGTCAGGAATGCTCGTCAGCAAAATAATATGAAATCAATTTAACCTCCAAAGGAGACCAATATTGGCATGGCTCAAGCTTTTTTTGACCCCTACAAGATACCTAAAAACCAAAACCTATATTTCTTTGCATGCAACCCTAAACAAGACCTTGACTAGACGTAATGACGACCTTGAAAGGCTTTTTAGCTGGCTGCCCGCAACATTTTAAGTGAGACCAAAAATCTGAAATTTACACCCCTAAGCAAGATGGCAAGCATCCCTTTCTCTCTCATATGGGAATCCCCCGTGGATTTGGGTGACTCAGGGACTGGGAATTTAGAAACAAAAAATGGGAATGCTGGGATTTGGGTCAAACATAGGCTGGTAAATGTGATCTGGTATTAATAATATCCCCCTTCAGGATCCTAAAAGAACAACTGACGAAACTGGCTAAGATTATTAAATGGGACCTCTAACTTACAATTTGACACTGAATTGCTCAAATCGTATCTTTATCAATTGATAAATTTCTGTTAACTAGTACAGTCAAACTGGATGTTCTTTTCATGGGAACCCTGCAATGTTGTGGTGAAATGATCCAATATTCAAATTGATTGACAGTTTGATCAGAGCAGCATACAATTTTTAATTCAAAGTGAGTCCAAGCAAGTTGCCAGTAGTTGGGTTCATACCTTGCTCTTGAGGAGGGTCAATATATCCTCTCTGTGTTTTGACAGCATGGAAGCTGTACAGTAAACCAAACAGGCACATGACACCCAATACATACCACCAGATAACCTAAAAACAACACAATAAAATCATGAAAAAGTACATTTAAAATTTCTAAGTTAACTCTTTATTTTTACAGGCAGCTTTATTGGAACATGTGGGAGGCGCAGTGGTGTAATGGTTAGTGCGCTGGACTCCGGATCAGACGGTCCGGGTTCAAGCCTCTAGCCGAGGCACTGCGTTGTGCACCCAGGTGTGTAAATGGGTACTAGCGAATTTACTGCTTGGGGTAACCCTGCGATGGACTAGCATCCCATCCAGGGAGGGAGTAGAAATACTCTCTGTCGCTTAATGCTACAGAAACTGGGTTAAGCTCTGGGCTGATGGGCCACTAGGCTCGACGCAGACTTTACCTTCACCTTCATTAGAACAGTACATCTCATTTTATTACAGGGAATAATCTCAAATGACCAAATTCCAGCAGAGTAAAATCCAGTTTTGAATGATAAAGTATATTCTTGACATGATTGCACACACAATTTTTAAAAAAATATATGATCAAGAATCTTTGCTATGCAACCATACTCCAAATGGGCAAGGCGGAAGATACATGATTGTACAGGAAAGTCTAGATTATTACAAGGGAGACTGTTTTCTAGATAGGTAAAGCCTGCATTCGGGCCTAGTGGCCCATTAGGCCCATGGAACTTGTATATCCCGGTTCTAGATAGGTTCACCTTAATTACTCCATAACAAAGCACCTACCGGGTTGCCTAGGAGATAGACACGATAATCTGCACCAGAAAACACCTGGCCCTGAAATTAAAATGAAGCAGACATTGAAAAAAATTCATGAAAATTAATGCAAAATGAATACCAGCTATTAAATTATTTTTTTACAAACTAGTGAGCAGTACTTGAACACACTTTAGTTTGTAAAACCGATTTTATTCTCCAATGCATACTTTTGTCTGACTATTGGGGACTTCTTGAGGGAATTAAGGGGTCATTGTCATGATCATAAACATGTGCAGCTTTCACTCGCACAGGAAGTGTTTTAACCAATAGAAATTTGGTAAGGTTGTGCACAAAAACCACAAACCAACATGGCCTTCTTCAATTGTTTTGGAGTTTTCACACGCCCTCAAACACCTCTTTGTTGTCTAGCCTCTTCCTCTGTTTTAGATTTTGTCCTGAGGCACTTTGTGTATCAACCCTCATATTTCCTGTGATGTTCATGATCATACAAGCAATATATTGTGTTTATAACTTCCACAAATGACCAAACAATCCTGCAACTCAATGTTTATAGCTTTTGGAAGTCTCATGAGGTCAATGGAAAAGGATTTTAATCGCATTTATAAATTAACATTAATTTCTGGTCTGTCAGACCAGAGATCAAATCGCAACACGTGTAGAAAAGTCTCAAAGGCCCTTCTATAGTTAGCGGTAACCATGCTTGTCTTTAAGCAAAACGTAAACCATTGGAAGCTTTTTATGCACAATGGAAACAAGCTAACCTTTTTGTACAGTTTGACTATGGTGCAGTATGTTATGTGTCATATTTATGCTAAATTAATTTAATTTAATTTAATTAATTTGTACACAACAAAATTATTTTGGGGGCTCACAGTTAAACTTACCATCCTACAACCTAAAAGTGAAAGAATCTTTTTGAACCCATCCCCCTCCAACAAAAAATTGAACTGTCCCCTATTAAAATATAAGTAACCCTAACCCTAACCCCCCCCCCCCCCCCGCTACCCCTTGCCCACTGTTCTTATAATGAATGGTAATCATTATCATGGTCCATGATTTTCATGTATTACCCTGAAGTTAATAGGCCACTGCCAAGGCTGCGACGTCACTTCTCCTTCTTTTGGCTTGAATCCAGAGTTGGTCTGAGAAAACAATTTATTTATAATCATAATTTAAAAGATATTATTAAGAAACGTAGAAAAAGCGACTTTTTCTACTTTTTCCACGCAAACTGATTCCATCCGTGCGAAACTTTTTGCTTGAAAGAACATTTCAACACTTCTCATATGATTGTCTTATTGTCTTATTTAGTATTTATATTTTTTCCCATCATTATCACTTTGACTTGATAATGACGTTAGCTCAACGTCGAAACGTCGTCGTTTTTTAAAACAACTTTCTTAGTATGCTTTTAAGAAATATTTTATCGCAGTTTTTTATCATTATTAAGAAACTGCTTTAAAATCACAATAACATTGTTATAATCACTGAAACATCACGATCGAGTGCATATTGCTAAATTTTCTTGTAAAATAATTATCAGATTTTTATCAATAATAATTTATATTATAATGCATATAATTATATGTGCTATGTAGCGGGGTTATCAGCGTTCGAAATTAGAAAAACATCCAGGTTGTCCTTATGGCAAATTCCGGACAATCTTGGACAAGCAGCCCATTATTTTTCCTTAAAACTGGTTGTCCGAACAAAGTTTTAGTTGTCTTGGGCAACTGGTCAACCGCTAATTTCGAGCACTGGGTTATGATTTATCATCTCATCTCATGGGTTCCATGAATTTACAACTAGCTGCCTCCTGTTTACACAGCCAAACACAATTAACATGCAACAACTGTTTCAACTTGGAAAATTCAAAAGTATTCTTTTCAGCTCAGGGTTACATCAAGCTTTCTTATTCTACCAAGCAGCAGATGAGTTAATTTTTTTTTTCAGTATTGTACTGTAATAAGTGAATAAAATTAATAAAAGTTTCCTCATGTTGCACACTTCAAGGCTTACGCACCTCCATTAAGATTTGTGGTGTGACCACAGCAGAAGTTTCAGAGTCATGTATTTCTTAATAATTATAGCTCATACTAGATCTCAAAAGGGTACATTCACAAAATGTTCTATCATACCTGAGCCATAACAACATGTGATTCATAAACACTGCCAAGAAAGGAAGGCTTGTAGAAGTCAGATGCAGACTTGGGTACTATAATGAACAAACACAAAAGATTCCATCATGGACAGAACTTGCAATAATTTATAAAACATAATAAACTGTGTCTAGTCAATGTCCTATTTTTTTAACTATTGTTACATTGACTCTGGCCAGTATGATGATCTGACTGAAGGAAATGTCTTCTTTTTCACGTGGGTGTTCAATTGATCTGGTGACTGCATACATTAGGTGCACACTCATTTCTTGTACGTAGGCACTTCAACATTTAAAAAAGACTTCAATAAAACAGGGACTTTAAACTTGACCATATTTGCTCCACATTTGTGATTGCCTTGGGCAAACGATTGATGGACGAATGATGTTATGAAAAACCTGGATCTACACACTACAGTGAAATCAGCTGTAAATTGAGGTAGACACCCTTGAGATCTGAACCAGTTCAAGCAATCTTTTAAAGGAAAATCTAGAAAAATATCTTAAAATTTATAATGTATTCCTAATAGGTCTGGAACAGTTTATTTCCATGCTGAAATTTTTTTTCAGAGATCAATTATTAATGCATTAAGAAGCCTTTAACCAGCAGTTAAAGCTAAACTTAAAGTTAATAGCAATTGGAATGAATTAAAGTGTCAAATAACTACAGCCCTGGTGATGTGCCTTGCCATTGTCATGTGGGAAGTTCTAGATTAGTTTTGACAACTTCCATAGGCTTCTGCCTCACATGGCCAATCAAAGGTGATAACTTGTTGTTTCTTAGCAGATTGAGACTTGCACCACTCCCGCAAGAGTGAATGATGAATTTGGCAATTTACAACTCCGCCCTCAACCTTTCCCATGTTCTGATTGGTCGCTTCAAAGAGAAGCCAACAAAAAGTCATCAAAAAGATGTCAGAATTTAATCAAAAACATTCTCAAGTGGCAACGATATAGTGCACAGCAGTGTAAAAAATAGATTAAAATATAATAATTCATTAAATTTAACTGTCTTTAAGGATCAAACATTATGATCTTAGCAGAACCCATAAAACCTTAAAAATATATTAATTAAATGCTATTTTCACCTCTTTCATTTTCATGATTTTCGACATTCCAAAGATTATGTGCATGATGTGTGATGGGGTTACAGGTTACTTCAAGCTGTTCCCAGCCCCTGTATTGAACCAACAATAGACAATCATTAAATTTGAAATTGTAAATTACACTGGATTAATAACCTGCAAAACTGATTGACAATTGATGTTTTCTGTTCAGGGAAGTTTTATTATAGGGTTAACCTCTAAACTCCCCTTTTTTGTATACATTTTTATATATAAATTTTGAATAAACGTGTATGTATTAATTTCACAGACACTCACAGATCTATACATTTTGTTTTCCTGTGAAAGGACATGTGCCCAACAAAGTCAGTATTTTAACAGGAAAAAGCTGTATTGAGGTCAACATCATATTACAATACTACTCAACGCATGACATCAAAGATGTTGCTGACATTTGCACTCAAAGGCAAAGAAATTATCCAGTCATTTTGTCTGACCACAGCTGGAATCTAACGACGCATTTTGGTCGGCCATTATCCAATGTCTGACCATTATTTGCAGCCCTGTAAACTGTAAATACATTAAAGAAAAAACGTACCATTTCGGCAAAACCTGTGTGCTGCCATGAAGGGCACATCCCAAGTTGACATGAATAAGCCTGAAAGATGTCTTCACTGTCTTGATTCTTCCATCAGCACCTTCCCCACTTACAATTTCTACTCGCCAGAAATCATTTGCATCTCCTTTCCCATTCTGAAAATTTAAGAATCAAATACAACAATTTGGGAAAAAGATGGCATTAGATTCCAAAGTGAGATATATTTGAATATTGTTCAATGATCATCTTCAGTTGGGAGCAAAAACTACAAGAAATATTTTTAACTTTAATAAATAGAGCTCATGAACACAACTGAATACAAACAATCAATAGCTAAAATTATAATACGCTTTATAAAGCTTGCAACTTTCAACTGAAGAATCATTATAATATTGTTTCAAAGTATGTCTTTTAAACATTTAAAATTATGATTAAAGGTTAAAGGTGCTAATCTTTAGGTAAACACAACATTGTAACAGGTCAAAAAGCCATGCCATTTAAGTTTGTTATTAAGTGGCATATGGTGGAGTGAGTCAAGTGCGTTTCATGCAAATAAATACATTAGTCTTGTTTCAATAACCCAATATGGCCACTTGTGTGAAAACACTATAACACTCCATAATAGCCCTTATAGATGTTTACGTCAGACTGGCTGGTTTCACCACTTCACTTTCGAAGTGCAAACTTGGAAATTTGTCATGAACAAATTCCCAAATCAGCAAATTATACAAAGAATACACACAATGAAAACTGCAAGAAGGTGGGAGCGGGTTAATTAGTGGTGAATTTTGAGCATGAGGTCATCAGGCATAAGGGCTATTTACAACAACATAATTTATAGCAGTCTGACATACCAGTAGATGACAAATGTACTTACATCCCCGTAGCCTGTCACTTGGTTATGATGTGTGGTAAGAGGAGCTTTTTCTGAATGGCTGTGGAGGTTTCTCTTAGTCCTGAAGTGAATTTGATTGAAGAAGATAATTATATAATAATTGTTATAATTATTTGCATGACTAACCACCATGCATAATAGTTGAGCATATAATGGCCCATACCACTGCAGCTTATCCTGGTTTTCGTAGCATGAAGCGACTAGGAGTATCTCTACTCCCCCCTGGATGGGATGCCAGTCCACCGCAGGGTTACCCCCAGTATTATTTCGCCGGTAGCCATTTGTACACCTGTACAATGTACGTGGTTGGCAGCTGTGGAGAACCTTGACATAAAAAATTAAAAATCTGCAACTTAAAGTGTACATACGCAACATGTTCCAGTCTGATCCAGTCTCCGTTCTTAAGGTATTCCAAAGGTTGCTGTTCATCTGCAGAATTTGGATGAAAATACACTGTAGTGTTTTAATTAGTTTCTACTAGAAGATTGGTACATACTGGTAGCAACTGAAACTGAACCATATTAAGGCATACATTTCATAAAACATGATTACTCCATATTGAAAACAAAATCTTCCAGAGCTTTTTTTACTGGCACCCATTTGTTTTATTCTCTTGTACAGCCAACCCTGCAAGTTTACCAGTGAAAAATTTTAGTCACTAAAGTTAGCTCAAGAGATCAATCCTTCTTCTCAGTTTTAGTTGCCAGCTGGCGACTTCTGTTACAATTTAGTTGCCAGTTCCAAAATTTTGGTTGCCATGGCGACTAAAATTCCATAGCAGTGTACCCCTCCTAAGCAAAATCCTGGATCTGCCCCTGTAACAGTCAACAACCACTTGATTGTCTCGACCTGTACTTACCGTAATCTTCGTAAGCCTTTTTTACCAGCCACTTGTTGTTGTCATCTTTATGTCCATAGCAAGTAATCTGAAATGCATAATTCCATAATGACTTAAATAGATCAATAAAATAATTTCTTATTTTGCTTAGGGGTCAAAACAGTCCCATTGAGTCTACCAGGACAATTAGATTTTCCTGCCTGGCAAGCAACCTTTCATTCTTACTTGCGTGATGGGCAAGAGCCCAGGGAAGGTGTCTGTTGACTAAATTGTGAAGAAAGGTACAATGAGACAAGCGTGTAACTGCACTCAATCACAATGCAAAACTTTAAAGGCTTATCACAAGCAACCTTAGCTAATTGTAGGCTGTCCAAAGTGCTATTTAGGCTACCGGGCTAACTGGAGTGCTTTGTAAGGTAACCACTGTGTTATTTAGGCTAACCGGAATGGCTCGCATTTTGCCCCGACCCATTCTTTAATTACAAAACATACATCTCACTGATACATGTAGCTTAATACATCAAATGCTCACTCCAAGGGATCTGCAGTTTGTAAACATATGTATATGACAGAGCTTCTGTCCTTAGTTAATTAAGACGGTAAGACCACCAAGAAAAGAACAAGAAAAGAAAAGAAAAGAATAAGAAAAGAATTGGCCTTCATAACAGAATCCAGCAACGAATAATCTACAAGGCCCTTTCATAACAGAACCATACCCTGACAGAGACACTTATGTCCAGAAATGAACACAGTTTTCACAACTGTGTTCATTTTTGAATTTATCTCAACAGAGATGAATACATGTTCAATTGTGTAATTAATTATTAGACCCAAAGGCCAATAAGACTTAGTGTTGAATGCATACTAGTCCCTGTTGTGACATAACCAAGAGATGCGTACAGTACCTGTAGCTACAACAGGATCCTCAGATATCACAGAGATCTATATCTATGGAAACAAAAGCATGCAGTCACCTGTTGTTGCTCGGGTGGATGTTCTTTAGGGTACAGATGTGTATGAGAGTGTAAAAGAGCCCCTCCAGCTCGGGTATTCTTAAGTGTAACAATTGAACCAAAGGCCAGGTCTGAAAAGGAGACAAATGAGAAGAATACTTTGCCGTTAAATCTATAAAACATGTTACTGATGGTAACATTCTATAATTAATATCACATTAGACAACTTTAGCTTCAACTGAAAAATAGTTATTATAAATAATTTATTAATAATTTTGTCATTCCTGGGGGTTTGAAGTCTTATAAACATGTAATAACTATAGAATGAATAAACTTGATAAGAGTCTCGTGTCCTTGGGTCAAAAATTCACACCTGTGGATCAATTTCTCACGCCGCGCTTAACTGACAAAAATTTCTAAAAAATGTAAACTTGAAGCAATACAAGAAAAGAAACGTTTGTCTAAATGACGACACTTCACCCAAATTCCCTGGTTTCAAAAGAAAAAAGAACTTGGGATGGCATTGCGTTTGACGAAACACATCCTTGGACTGGGTCCTAGAAATCTTTGGACTGTCTTTGAAGTGTTCAGAACAATCTCGGGAATCTTTGGACAACTTCGAAAATGATCAGGTCATCTTTAAAAAACTCTGATAAAATCTCACACTTTTGACAATCAATCTTCAGACAACTTCGGAAATAATCTGGTCATCTTTTATAAAACCCTGATAAAATCTCATGCTTTTGACACAGAAAAAGTTGGCAGATATGTATTACAGGGTTGCCACTCATCAGAAACTAAAAATTTCCCCTGACCTTAGATACGGTAAATTACAATAAAGAAACGACAGAAACCGCTGGCCAAAACTACTTCTGCACACGCCACTTGAACAGTATCAAATATATCGTTTTACACCATTTTTTTCTGAAAGGAAATAAAATTCCCTGACTTTTCACTGACTTTGCCAAACATCTAACATTTTCCCTGACCTTTTTCAAAATTCCCCGACATTTCCTGACCTTGAAAAATTATTGTTTTCCCCTGACTTTTCCCTGACCATGGCAAATTTAAATTCAGTTCAATTTTTTATGTAGATATTTTTTTAACTTTTCTCTTTGGGAATGGGTACGAGTCACAGAGTGTCTTAGTAATACAGCAAGTTTTCTGTTAGCGTTTCCTGTGTGGCAAAGTAGACCAAATCCTGTAATTGCACATTAGTAAAGAAAAAAAAGAATATATAAACATACTGGGAGGCAAAGAGATCATGCAGGTTAGGGAGGAGAAGGAAGGTTGAGTCAGGAAAGAGGGGTGAGAGGTAGTAGGGAAGGGATGAACAAAAATAAAAATAAAATATAACCTAGTTTGAATGTATACAATGTATTTGGAAGTATAAAATGGTTAAATATTCTTACAAACCTTCAGGTAAGACATTCTTGTAGAGAGCATTGCCTTTAAGAGTTGACTGGAAAGCTGAACTGAAGAAACCATCGCCTGGACCACTAAAACAATATTGAAACCTTGTTCATGTATAATTCTGTGGGACGTTTTAAACCCACACACCATTTAAACTTCACACAAACTGAAGCCAGCAAACCCGAATGAAAAGCGATAAAGTATTCTCAAATTTCAAGCCGTGAAATCATGAAGTGAATTAATTTTATTACAGCCCATGTCAATTCTGCCAATATTACAATTCTCGTGACATTTGCAGTAACAATTTTTAGTAAAATATTTACTCTTTTCCATAACCTTTCTGCTCTTTTTTAGCAAGAATACTGTCACCTTTCAAGTTCATTTTAATTTTGCATTCGTTAATATAAACTTCAGCTTGTGTTTCCAGACATAACACCGCATAACAAATGACACAGCAAATGAAGCACAAATAAAATTGGAAAGAAGCAAAAGTTTTAATTATAACTAATACTTTTTTCTGAGCTTTGGAACTAATTTGCGTAGTAGAAGACTTGAGTCTTAAGGTTCGTGAACCCTAAATCGTTTTCCCCACGAATCTAATTTGTTTTCAGTTTAAAAATACAGATAGCGAGGTGCAACCTGATGGTAATTTGACAACAACGCAGAAACTTTATTTCCTCGATATGATCGAATGTGACCAGTCAACATGACCGGCAATGCGAAAGTTTGACCTGTCAAAACCCAAATCAGGTCAGACATTGTCTGTTAACCGCCCGTTATTTTCAGCCCTGACAATAGAAAAAGAAAATCATTCAAATACAATCTACACAAAATGATGCTCTTCACAAGAACTTATATACTGATATACAAAATTTTATTGACAAGAACACCAGTCGCATAATTCCTTACCTTTTTGGCAGCATATAAAAATGAACAGCAAACCAGAAGAGGTACACAAAGATGGGGACCATTATCAAGCAAAGTACTCGTGCAAGGAAGTGTTTACCAATCTCAAACTGAAAGGAGAAATCAACCAAACAAGGATAAAAGAGAGCATTAATGCAGAACTTAATGTTAGTTAGTATCATGTGCCTGCAATGCATGCTGAAAACTTGGTATTCATCATCACAGGCCTGCATTGCATGCTGAGAGGTAGATATTATTTAGTGTCATATACCTGCAGTGCAAGTAGAGAACCTAAAATGTTATTTATTATCACACAGATATTCTTCAGTATCATTGCAGGCATATGATAATTAACAATTAGACCCATGAGGTGAAGCCGATGGGCTACTGACCTGTGGCCCTAGGCCCTTGAGGGCAAAGGGTCTAATTGTTTTAGTATCACCCAACTAGTCGGAAAGAAAAGGCAATGATAAAGTTAGCAAATGCAAGTTGAAAAAATATTTATTTGGAAATAAAACGAAAGAAAGCATCACACTCGTTTACGACTCGAGGACTGTTTCTAAAAGGGCTCTAGAAGCATAGCAAATTAAAATGCAGGATTTGCATTAGTCCACTAGTTAGGTGATACTAAAAAATGATATCCACCTCTCAGCATGTATTGTGACCTATGATACTAAATAATAGCACGTTAACTGCATGCATTGCAGGCCTATGATACTAAATGATAGCAAGTTATCTGCATGCATTGCAGGCCTATGATACTAAATAATAGCAATTTAACTGCATGCATTGCAGGCCTATGATACTAAATAATAGCAAGTTATCTGCATGCTTTGCAGGCCTATGATACTAAATAATGCAAGTTATCTGCATGCATTGCAGGCCTATGATACAAAATAATAGCAAGTTAACTGCATGCATTGCCGGCCTATGATAATAAATAATAGCAAGTTATCTGCATGCATTGCAGGCCTATGATACAAAATAATAGCAAGTTAACTGCATGCATTGCCGGCCTATGATAATAAATAATAGGAAGTTATCTGCATGCATTGCAGGCCTATGATACTAAATAATAGCAAGTTAACTGCATGCATTGCAGGCCTATCATACTAAATAATAGCAAGTTATCTGCATGCATTGCAGGCCTATGATACTGATAACAAATAATAGGAAGTTATCTGCATGCATTGCAGGCCTATGATACTAAATAATAGCAAGTTAACTGCATGCATTGCAGGCCTATGATACTAAATGATAGCAAGTTAACTGCATGCATTGTAGGCCTATGATACTAAATGATAGCAAGTTAACTGCATGCATTGTAGGCCTATGATAGTAACTAATAGCAAGTTATCTGCATGCATTGCAGGCCTATGATACTAACTAATAGCAAGTTATCTGCATGCTTTGCAGGCCTATGATACTGAATAACATGCATGGAAGGCGTATGATACTAAATGTTACAACCCACCAATTAATTTCCATGCATTCTCATTGGATAAAACACATTATGTGGTACAAAATCGGACGACAAGTATCAGACAATATAACCTACCCAATTTGATACCCATAGCACGATTTTATGGAGGAGCGCAAAACAAACAAAGTCACCTTTTGAGCTGTAATCAAATCACATTTTTTAAAAAATATGTAATTCAATCTATTTGCATTTATTTCAACCACAATTATGCCATGATTCTCAAGTTGTAGGTTTTTTCCTTGTTCACTGCGAAAAATCACATTGTGGAAATTAATCAGAGGGTCAACATTTCACAGTTGCCCTTGAAGCTTTGCTTCTCAGCGAACTGTTTATCTTTTGATAATCTTTCAGCCTCTAGAATTACAGTGTGTATCCTCCAATATATGTACCAGCTGCCAGAAGGGGTTTGTTTACTTAATATCTACCTCTCAGCATGCATTGCAGGCCTATGATACTCCTAAATAATAGCTACCTGCCTGCACACATTGCAGGGCCATAACACTACAAACAAGTACCAATATTTAGCATCTACAATCAGGCTGAAGGTACTAACCAGTGACAGAGAGAGATCTCCTAAAAGGTCCCACAAGTTCATAACTGTTGTAATACCAGCCCACAGGATGACAAACAGGCCAACCCACTTGCAGCTGAAGTATTGATCACAAAAGTCCATGTTTTAACATTGACAGCAAAATCACTACAAACTTTAAATAATACTGTAAGATTCTGACTTAGACCATTAACGATTACTGGGCAGTATAATTCTTCTGAATAAAGTCTGGCTGGCAATTTATTTATTTTTTTATTTTTACAACTCTAACTCGTGAACAGCAAATCCAAATTTTCATCAAAAAACTTGCATTAGAATCCTGATTTCACGAACCCTTGATTTCTTGAACATCCGACTAACTCAAACCAAAAGTTATTTTTCTCTTCCCTTGGTCAAACACTTTTATTTTTTATTTAAACCCTCAATTTCTCAAACTGACTCCAATTTTCTCTCTCTGTTGGACGTTGGAAAGACTGAGATTCCACTGTCAGTATTAATTTAGATTACCATATATATTATCATCCACCAGGATAAAGGAAACACCAAACTGTACCAAGGGTACAATAACCCCGCATTTTGCATGAACAATAATTGTTATTTACAGAAAGTGATAATATTAATAATAACATGAATATAAAACAAATGAAAATTACGGTATACTAGATTATACAACAGATACAAAATTATTTCAATTATTTGACAGGTTTAAATTCTGTTGTGGGTTGGGTCCAGGTTCACATTTTTAACTAGGAGATGGGTTTGGTAGGTAAGGTAAAGTCTGCATTCCAGCCTAAGTGGCTCATCAGGCTGGCGCTTATCTCCAGTTTCCAAAGCATGAAGCGACTAGGAATATTTCTACTCCCCCTGGATGGGATGCTAGTCCATCGCAGGGTTAGCCCCAGCAGTAAATTTGCCGGTACCCATTTATACCTGGGTGGAGAGAGGAACTGTGAGAGTGAAGTGTCTTGCCCAAGAACACAACACAATGTCCCCGGCCAGGGCTCTAACCCGGACCGTCCGATCCGGAGACGAGCGCACAAACCATTAGGCCACCGCGCCTCCCACGATGGGTTTGGTAGTTACCGGTAGGCCACAAAAGGCGTAGGTTTCTACCTGCCACTTGACAAATTTGTTGAAAAACTATAAAAATTGAACCACAGCATGGACTGACCAACGACTGCAGCTTTCCATCAGACCCAGTTTAAATGGGGCTGTCCGCAGAAGGCATTGCTGTAGTGTTGGTTTCCGTAACCATCTTTATCCACTCTACGGGTGGTTAGCCCAGCGAGCTTCACATGCACCTATTAGCCTCAGGAATTACTGGAGTGTGAGATCTCTGGGTGCTCTGACTTCACTATTCTAAAAACAATGTCATGATCACAAACAGAGGTTCAATGCTGTTATAGTTCTTACCTGAAAGCACACGACAATGAGACTCCTGATGCAGCCATCCAAGCCCACCATTCAATGCTGTAAGAACTTTATAAAGAAAGGAAACATGGGCTCTACTTTAGACAAACATGTATTTGTAAGGGTTTCAGAAATGGATTTTAACCAATCAGCATGTGCAAGCATTTACAAGTACAAATGATGTTTTAATATTTTACACATAGAACAACATTTTCAGGATAACACAAGTAACCTAAGTTCTTAATGTCAGTAACACATCATAAAATACTTACACATTCTTGCAGTTTTGAAACTTGGTAAAACAATAAGTAGACAACATGATCCAAAACATTAGAACTGGATCCAGAAGAATGTACTGTGATATGGTCACACATCCATGATCTGCAACACAGATAATATTAAACTTATTTTTTAAGATGGGAATCGGAGGAAAGGCAAAGAAGTAAATAAAAACTGAATTTAAGGTCCATGCGAAAAGTGTCCCAACAAGTCATCACACTCCAGATTTCACAAGCCCATTTTTTCTCACATTTCAATCATGTCTAGTGGGCTAAGCTGTAAATTGTATCCTGTTTTGCGATAAATTTGAACAAATCAGAATTTGGAAATACTGCATTTGCATTCCACAAAGCAGTATTATTAATACTGGTTTTTCTTTCATTCTTCCCCTTTAACAACTTATAAGTTACTAAAGGAAGGGAAGCCAGTGAAACAAAACGCTAGGAAAGTAAGATTGAAGTGAAAACCAAAAATATGTTCAAGGGAGCAGGAAGCAGGGCTTGAAATGCAGCTTGCCCTTCAAACAAGCAGCTTTCAAACTTTGCTTGCCCGTGGGAATTGCTGGAATTGCATGCTTGTCTTAGTTGAATGATTTGCCTGGCCCAATCAGGCAAATGAGCACAAAAAGTTATTGGACAGCATGGAAGAGGAATCTTTTTTCGAGCCCTGGGAAAGCAAGGGAGAGAACTGTATGGAGGGAGTAACATGAAACATGGGAGGGGAGGCAGGGGAAGTGCATCTACATACCGGTAAGTTACACTTATCCAGGATGATAAAAAAAACGCTACATAACTTACCAAAAACAATGAATGCTGCACTCAGAATGGCAGCACCTGTGGACTTGGTAAGTTCCCACACAGTGAGATAAGCAAGCGGCACACACAGGGCTCCTAGTGTTGCACAGAACTAGAGAATAAAGCAATAAATACAATATTCTTATTAAATAAATATTATTTTTCTGTTACTTATTGTAGACTTAAGTTGCATGTCAAAGGTTATGGCAGGTACATTACAGTAACAGAACTGTACAGGAGGCTTACTGGTATTTGTTGAAAAATATGCGCTAATTAATTTGCCAGTGTCTGTATTAATTGCTACTGGCATCACTGCAATCTTTTAACATTTTATTAATTTAAATACATGTGTTCGTTGTTTATACTATTGGGATCAATGGACTAAAACCATACTCAATGTGTTAATATCATTCACAATATGTGCAGGGATTGACCATCCATAGAATCTTACCAATCTCATCCCAACATAGTAATTTTCTCCATAGTTATCTCCTGGTTTATCAAAAGGAAATGATCCATTGTAACCACTAAGATATCCAGCCAATGCTATTGACATCTGTTCCAACAAATAAAATAAATATAATTACAGACTGAGAGCAGTCTCTATTTTTGCTCCAAAATCTGTAACAAACGCAAAAATTGTGCTACAGCGATTTTCAAGCCGTGAGTTGTGCGGGCGCCAGTAGGAATTGCACAGCTCACGGCTTCGCCACTCTCCACTCGAAAGTCGAATTTTCGCTTTTGTTACGGATTTTAGAGCAAAAATAGAGACTGCTCACAGTCTCAAAAAATATAAATAAAGTCAATTGAGGTGTTAAATTTACATGTTTCTGGGTAAATCAAACAGTAACAATTTAAAGAATATTGCAGTGGCATTTCAAAGAGTGGCGTGATCTTCATCCTCTGTTTCCAGATCAAACTGGAATTTAGAAATGTTGGTTTCAAATAAATGTTGGTTTTAAATGAGAGAGGAAAACCAAACAAGCTAAGGGAAAAAAAACCCTCAGAGCAAGGACAAGAATCAACAACAAATTCAACCCAAATATGGCACAGGGTCCGAGAATCAGACCTACACCACATTGGTGGGAGGTGGGTGCTGTCATCACTGCCCTCCCCCCTCAATAATCCATCTTACCATTGCATAATTATGATAAATCAGACTAAACTTTGACTTTTTTGGTCAAAGCAGAATTTCCTAAACAAACACCAAATTTTTACCTTTGCTAATGGTGGATGGACATCAAAGAAGAACTCCCCTTTAATATAAAAATTTGCATGCTTCCCAAAATGAGTTTCATCCCAACTGCGAATTAGAGACAACAGATTAGAACACACACTACTATGGGGCTACATTACAATGGAACCCCAGTATAACAAAACCTTTTACAATGTTCCTCAGCCCAGCCAAATAATAGGTCAAATGTAAGGACCAATGAAAACCTTGATATATCAAGCCCTCAACAACCATTAGCCCCACCCTCTCCCTGTTACAATGAATACAACTTTCCTATGTATGGACAAGTTCAAGCCTTTAGGGGCGTTCCAGGGGTACATGTATACCAGCCTGGGAAATTTTAGGTTCACCAAAGATTAGCATTAATTTTTTCCCTAGCTTTCAGAATTTTATGATAAATCAGGAGCATTTGATAAGAATCAGGAGAGTACAAGGCAACAAATCAAATCAGGAGATTGGAATCTCTTTGCTTCGGTGATTCAGATGTGTAAGAAGTGCTACATCAGTGGCGGATCTAGGGGAGGGACCCCGCTTATTAATGGTTCACATAAATGCACATGACCACCTAAATTTTTGCAAAACAACCCCCCCCCCCCCCCCCCCTTCTTAGCTCAAGATCTGGATCCGCCACTGTGCATGACACACAAACCACCATAAACAACTTAATACATCACTAAATACAGACTTCAACTGGTCAAGAGCAGGTGGCAAAATGAGTGAAGTAGAATAGACTTCAAATACAGATTTCTATTCACAGATAGACTAAGATGGATGTCAAACAACGAAAATCTCTCTGGGTGATTTATTTACATTACTGGCCCTCGTCACGGTTGTCTAAATAATCACGAGAACCTAAAAATTACGCTTCAAGGAGCCAGAGCAAAAGTACTGACACATCTTAAAATTTTCATTCATTGTTTGCACAAGCGCAACAGTTGCTACACAACAACGAAAACAAGGCGAGCCTTGAACGCATATTAACCTCTTAACCCAAAAATGGAGGCTTTTAGTTCGACAGCTGGATTTATTAAGTTATGAGAGCGCATAAACGTCGTTGCGTTTTCAACCCAGGGAAGCTAGAGAAAGAGCTCGTTAATATAAAACTAACAACGATCTGCCTCGATCTAAATATTCTTCTCAACCGGAAATATTGAATGAGCAAACTGAGACTGTAGGTCACATTCTACAAAAACGTTACAATTTTTTGACAGCCTTACCAGATATGAGCTGGATCTTCAATTGCATAAAAACGCGTTGCCAATGTCACGAGCAAGATACCTCCAAAAACAATCAGTCGACCAAATAATTTGGAATTTACTTTTGCCGATTTCGCCATGTACGTTTCTTTGACCGTTCCTCGTGTAGTCTCCTCAGGCAATGATGATATTTCTGACTCGCTATCGCTGTTTTTGTCTGCTTTCTTGATCCGGGCTCCCTTTCGTGGTGTCATTTTTGTATCATGAAGTTGTAAAGTTGAGGTTTTTTGGCTGTTTGCACAAACTTGAAATCGATCGCCGAAGAGAAGAAGCGCGCGCCAGACGGCCACCAGACGCCTGGCCCAGGCCCCGCTCGGACTTCGAATAAAAAGTCGAAAAAATAATGGACGTCCAAGAAAGAACTCCGGCAAGTGGTTAATCTCTATTGATATATTTGGCTGTGTTTTAAAGTGCTTTTCTCCGAACGTTTTTTCTAAGAGCAACTCTGTAACCATGCATAAAATTATGTCCATTTAATATACTTTTGTTTATAGTTCAATTAGTTTTTTAATCTTTTTTCGTATCTGGCACGTCTTGTTCCTTGTTTATGTAACGCTAAGCATCTATTCAGGGCATTGCGACAAGGTTTGACCTGCAGTTCAAGGCAACAATTTTCACCCTAAACTCGTCAATTTTTTCTACCCGAATAAGCCACTAGCTGAATCGTCTTCAACCAAAAAATGGAACCTTGAGCATCGTACAGCTGTTGGTGTCAAATTGTTAAGCCATAAGATCTGATATTGCAATTTAATGAGGGTAATTTTAATTTTACCAGCAGCACAGCTGTCAACTGGTACAGCGTCAAGAATATTTAACTGAAAATAGACAGAATGTCACCCCCCCCCCCCCCTCCCGCGCCCCTCTCTACCTTTCATATACTGACAACCTGACCCGACGTAACTAATAAAACTGTTCGGTAATCGAACTCAATCGAACGCAATTGTGATACTCAAATCCATCAGCCGAATTTATCCGACCGTAATTCAAAGTGAACCGTTCCAGGCTCAAGTCGAACCTAATCGAACTCAATCGATCCCAATTGGAGTTCGATTGCGTTCGACTGGTCCCATTTTTATATATTTTGTGAGAGTTCGATTACGTTCGATTGCCGAACATAATCGAACCCAATCGCGTGATTGATGTTCGATTGAGTTAGATTAATCGAACGTTCGATTTGGTTCGATTAGTTACGTCGGGACAACATCACTGACCAGAACAACACCATTACGGGCAGTATGTCAATTGAAGTCTTTTTACTTACCAGACATGCGTTGGTAAAGTTACATTGGAAATCCTTGTTCCAAACGCAAGTGCCACAACGACCATCAGTATTAACAGCCTTCGAAGCCATCGAGGAAGAGTCTTTTCAACACTTATCACAGCGTCATTAATAGCCAACAGCCACTTCGGGCCGATAAATTTTTGTTGCTCCGTTTTGCTCGGCAGCTTTGTTTTAAGAAGCACTCTTTTCATTTCAGCTTTGGTTCTGCCCGTCGCCTTACCAGTCTTTCTACTGCGGAGATCTCCATTTTGCTGTTTAACTCCGGCTTCTTGCAAGGGTTTATTTTCTTTGTCCTTTTCACCCTCATCGGCTCCATCTTCGCCCAAACCGTCGTATTTCTTGACGTCCCCGTTTGGACAGCCATTATCCTCTTCCGCGCTAACTTCTGATCCCATTTTAATGAAGACAAGATTGGTGTTTATTAAACGCTAAAACCTGCGGATGAGATAATATTTTGTGGGGCACTGTTAACGCAGTCCACGTTGCGATTTTATTGCATATTTAAATTCAAAATTACACGTGAACAGTGTTTTCTTGGGTCGATGTATCAAAACATTCCTCTAGAATATCTGTTGTGCACCTTGGTAACTGAAAAACCGGACTCCAATTGCCCGCGCGCATTTTCCATTGATGCAAGTTTAATAAAGAGGCTACGTTACCATGGTAATGACCAAGACTAGTGAATTTTACATTTAAAAAGGGTTAAGTAACGTTTATTTACTCCAGGCCTTTTGCAGTTTATGACCAGACAATACGAAAGTGCGCCTTTGAATAGAAGGTTTCTGGTGTGAGCAAATAATTGACTGACTTTCAAGCATGAAAAGCCGGAAAATTAGACAAGAATAAAGTTACAAGCAAGCGAGTAATCCGTTGAATCAAGCGTCCCTAATGCGCTGCATTTAGCTTGGATAAAATTTTGTGCCACAAAAGAACATAACGACCTAGATCAGTCTACCGTTGGCAAAAGAATAACATGAAGTGCCCCTGAAGAATATTTAAGAAATTAATTTCGTTTTTTATAGAAAGAAGTCTCCTCGATCTCATTGATTTTACAATTGGCATTCACATTTTAGGTACTGGATAATTTTTGTGCCATCGTTTTGGATTCGGATCGTTAGAACGAGGATTAAATCAAGTGGCAAGTCATAGAAAGGCGTTTTCGTGGCTATCGGGATTTTTTGCATTTCACTTTATTTACTATTGCACGGAATATAATTAAAAGGCTTCTTCAAAAGGAAGTTAATAAGAGGTTAACTGTGAGTTTGGATTTTTATAGCCGAAGGCTATATATCAGTATGATTCTCAGAGGGCTGGAGTCGCTCGAGACCACGTTCTCGTAGCAAGAAGGGTTAAGAGCTAGCTGAGGGTGTGTGGCCGCGAGCGTGTAAGAATCAGGCCCCGTCCACACGTTTGCACCTCCCGTCCACACGTAAATGGCGTTTTCGGCCACAAATACGGAGGTTTTTAAAAACGCTCTCCAGAATGTAGATGTTTAAAAATGGAGATTTATCGTATTGGTGTGACGTCGAAAGCGAAGGTTTTCGAATACGATGACGTCAAAGTTAGGGTCCAGTGCACTCGTAACCTGCGCATGCTCAATATGTGAAGTCTAGCGTATTAGAATCGTTTTGCGTATACGTGTCGACGTGCAATTACGATTTTAATACGCTCCGTGTGGACGCGGAATTTTTCAAATACGGAGAAAAAAATCTCGGTTTTCGGGGCCATAGGCGTACGAGCAGGGGGGGGGGGGGGGCGGGGGGGCTGCAGACCCCCCAGTTTGAAAATTTTCGACATTTTTCGGGCAAAACGCTCAGGATTCGGGCAACAGCAGTTGCAATTTTTGGGCGGTTGTATACCTGTTCAATGCTAACACATTCGGAAATTGTGTAAATTTTTGGGCAGGGAGTTTACAGCCCCTCCAAGTCCGAAGGTGCCCGTACGCCTATGGACGGGGCCTCACGCTCTTCGCCCGCGTGCTACACGGAGTCGAAGTGGAGGTGGAGTTTCAATTAAAAAAAAGGTTTTGATTTTTTTAAAATATTCAAGTTCGTTGCATCATACTAACGGACATAAGTCAAAATCTACTTGTATACTAATGCAAATGCCGCAATCTGATTGGCTGAGCTACTGCACACTATCAGCCATTAGAGTGCAGTGGTTGAAGGTCGTCTTCAAAATGGCGACGTCTTCGCGCTTTAGGGATGTTTCGCATTAAGATTTGGAACTTTATAACCGGTACACTTTATAACCGGTAAAACAATTAGACTATTCGCTCTCGATTTCTATGAGGTGATCGTTGATTCTGCCTTCGACCTCATCAGCAATCACCTCATAGAAATCTCGAGCTCATAATCTAATTGTTAATTAGTATATACTAAAACAGTGGACAGCGCTCAGGTGCACGCTGACTGGCTAATCAAATATGAGCCTGCGAACAGCAGGCTTTCCAGTGGGGAAAATATGTGATCGTGACCTTTTGTAGAGGCTCCCGCGCGTTTTCCTTCTTCCCAGGCTCGGTTCGGCTCGCTGGGAGCCTGTTCGTAGGGTAATCAAACACGGGATATACTTTGCTATTCACCTCTGAGCGCACAACTGGTGAGCCTCCCGGACCCTCGGGCAAATAAACGGGTAAAATAACCACCTCACCTGACTCGTCCCCAGTCGTCTCTTATCAGAAAAAATGACAAGCTATTTTCTCATAGGAGACGACTGGGGACGAGTCAGCCACCTCACTGACATTCGGTAAATATCGACCACTAACCACCTCCACTTTGTTGAATACTTGTTAATTATCCACCAAGAGAAAAAACAGATTTCAGTTGTCTTGTTCTTTCTTTGTTTTACGTCACTCGTGAGTTTCACAGGATTTTACACCGAGGATGAGCCCAAAATCACTAGAGTGGTAAAATGCAGTCGCTAAATTTCGTCTCGCACTGCGCCAATCTCGATCACATGAGTTAAAAAGAAATTATCACGTGGCACTGTTTATTTATCGAAAAGCCAACTGAAAGCTTCGTGACTTTCGGATACTCTTTCCTGCAAAATAGTATGAAATCCATTAAAATGAAACAAATTCTGGAAAAACGATGTTCACATGACCATGAAGCGACCGCTAAAATCACACCATTGCAGACAGGATGCTCGCAAACACCAAACCACGTGACAATTTTTTCAGATCACGTGTTGAGAATCGAACTGCTTCGAATTCAAATTTCTAACCGCAGTTTTACCATTCTAGTGATTTTGATAGTATCCCAAGGGCTTGGCCGGGAGCCTCCCTATATATCCCTTTATTTTCTCTTGTTATCCACTAATGAAGGACAAAGCCCGAAATGTATGGATTTTTTAAACAATTTTTGACACTTACTGACTATTGATCCGAACAACGTTCCACGCAGCAAACGAAGTTCTTATGCTTGTAACTTCACTGCCGCGCAGGAGGGAGAGAGGTAGGGCATAGGCAGGGAATTTGAGCGCAATTATCTGCCCTTAATAGAGACTGGTTCTACCATAATTTGAATGACATTTTGAGAGGTTTAGAAAGGGTATAGTGCGGCTACTGTTACCGGGGTCACCCAGACAAAGTTAACCAATCACAAAGCAGAACGGAAACAATAGATTTCAGCATTTTTTAACTTCAGTCAATGAAATGTCGAGTGCAGAACAATGAAATTTCAACTTGTTCGTTCACCACGAAAACAGATCGATACAAATATGGCTGTATGGCACTGAGTTTTCAATTTTAAAATTTTGATTGCGTCCCTTTTGAACTTGAGTAGTTGTGACAGCAACATTTCGAAGGTAAATATTAGCGATGTTAAACAGGGAAAGCAACGACCGTACCGTTTGTCTCAACTGTGCGTGGCGGAGTTCGCTTGTGACAATTTCAAGTTTTCTCTACGTCATGAAATGGAGTTTTAATAGTTCCATTTGGAAAATAAATACACGTGATGCTAGCGACTGAAGACTCTCTCTTACTCTCTGCACTGCATAACCTACCAGTGAAAGCCAAGATTCCAACATTTTTTGTTTGAGTAAATAACAATAAAATTTCAATGAAAGTGACGTCAAATACGCACTAGTTTAATTTTTTACTGTGTGAACCCAGCTAATTTGGTATGCAGAACAGCAACTTGCTTCTAAAAGCACGTGCTACATACTAATCAGCTGGGTTCACACATTGCAAAAATAAACTAGTGAGTATATGAGGTCATTTTCTTTCTCGATCCAGCTCTCTCAATGCAACTCTACTGAAGTTGAATCTGGTAATGGCGGACAGTTTAAACAAGAATTTGTCGTTCAAAAAACGCACTTATTTCGAAAATTGAGGCGCAATAATCGGCATGGTGCGTTCTTGTCAAACATCAAATCGGAATCGAAAGAGAACAAGAACAACATTTTTGCACAGTAGTGGCACTTTAAGTAGTTTCTGTTGAATAGAGCATTTAATAGCTAAATGGAGGATCTTCTTCACCATATATACTGATTTAGGAAGATTGCTAACTCGTTTGGCAAAATTCAAAATTTTGTTAGGCGATGACGTCATTAATTGCCTTATGCAGGCAAGCGATGGGGAGATTTGTGGTGCGTGATTACTAATGAAACCAATCAGCACTGCAATTTTAACCGTCACCCCCTCTGCGTGCGCTCTGCGTTTGGGCCCGGCACACTGCAAATTACATTTCCAGCAATAGATGTGTATGCGCCATAAATGCATGGCAGATTAAAAAGCTCAATGTTTTTTTCTTTACCGTGCAAGTTCTGTTTACTAAATACTGCGAAAATCACTGCGAAGATCATTCTTCACTTTCATCTACAACAGCAGTTCAAATATCAATTATTTCATATATACTTCACATAGATACATTAAGATGGAGAAAAATAATTATAACAATTAAACATCATCGTAAATAAGCGACAAATAGATATGGCTTCAATATGGTATGTATCAATTTCCTCCGTTTACGTTCAAAATGTCAGTTCTAGTTTCCTGAGTACTGTTAGCACATAACGTTTTTTTCATTGTCCACCCAATGAAAATAGAGAAAAATATGAAATTGTTTGAAAATACGGACGTGGTATCGATATAAACGGTTTAGGCATTAGACAAGCCGTCTTTTTTGTTTCACGCATAAATGGCGGCCGATTCATGGTCGGAGTTGTGAATTCAAAGGAAGTTCTTGACTCCAAAAGTTTAGCTTTTTGCTTTCAAATAACATAGAAAGATTAGATATTCATTGGTTTTGGAACATGAGGAGGAAATGTCAAGGCATGTGAGGTTTAAAGCTACTTTTAGCGAGTGTTTTTGAAGTTATCTTGGCAAATTTTCAAAATTTGCTTTCCTACCTTGTCTCTCTTTTAGTATGTAAAGAGACCGTTGAAATGAAAATCGCGCGTATGGCTTTTGAAAGCTCAAGGAAAGGCACAAAATGGACTCCAGGTAAGAGTTTAAACTTTATTACAAATCCATTCAAACTCTCATAGTACTCTTTCGACTTTGGTCACCAGTGCTTTCGCCTTCCAAATATCTCAGTGCTAATACCTATCGAAGAAAGATCAAGTTTTGGTGGACTTTCATTTTGCAAGTGCGCATATTTTGTTTCCAAGTTTCCACGGTGAAGCGGTAGCAATCTCTGCTATATTTTCCTTTTGTCACCTCCGTCCATTGACAACGAAAAAAGTCAAAGGAAAACTAATTTTATAAATTAGAAGTGAGAAATATTACTTACATTTGAGTTTTCGAAAATGCACAAAAATAGTAGACTCAGCTTAATGTGAATGTGGCTCATTCGTAGTGAAGGCATAGGAAACTTTTGTTGAAGAATTCTCATTACGTTCTCAAGTGTTTTGAACAAACCCAGAGGACAGGATGAAAGAAGCTTCGAGAGTACAACTCTTCAGCAACTGTTGTGTAGGAGTTACCGTGTTTCGTGACCGCCGATTTTTCAAAAAGTATCTCATATAAGCGACAGCAATTGCATTCATTTTAACTACCAGCTTTGTTTCACCAATTTTTTTTACCGGTTTGAAAAAGTCTTTCACCTGTGGAGCTAAAAAAAATAGGGAGAACACTGAGTCCTGCAGGTTTTCTAGAAGAGGCAGTGAGTACAGGTGTAGTTTCTTGCTCAACCAATGAGCCATAATATCTGGCCATTACTTGTCGATACTTGTATACTTGCTTCAGACCAATCAAGATATCAGCACCTTGGTCACTATTCCATTATTGTCCTCGTCATTTCCATCTTCCACCAAACATTCAAGTTCTTCATTGCTCAGTGGTTGCTTTGGAAACACAGCTCTATACAATGGAAAACAGCAAGAGCTTTCAGTTCGTTCACCATCGTCAGTAAGAAATACCTCAGATTGCTCAGTTTGATCCATTAGTTGTTTCATGTGACTGTCTTTGGCTTCGTGCAAGGTTTTTATCATATCTTTTGATGAAAGGGGTTTTCTTTTCTTTTCTTGTAGTCTCTGCAGGTCCCTCTCTGAAATAACAAGTAAAAATACATTTCAGATCCCTCTCAAGATGCGGCTACAGAGTCAACATGGCGACAATAGAGAAAGGAAAGGTCGACGTCGGGTTAATTAACTCAAAAGGGAGTGAATAAATAGATAAAGTAAAAACTAAAAATCTGTGTGGCAAAAATATTGCCTATGTTTCGGATTAAAGTGACAATTGTTTGAAATCATGTGTCATTGACTTCATTTCCTTAATCATAACTTTTTTGGGGAAAACGCGAAAATCTGGGTCGGTCGGATGACGCTAAACGGAGAAAAAAAAGGGAAGGGCTTACCTGGCCTGTTATTGGGCAACTACGGCATTTGTATGTCAATTTAATACATGCACTTAAATAGGCTTTTTCTTGCTGTTTCCCAGCTGTTATTACAAAACAGATGCAAAAATACAGCATGCACTTTTTGCTGCAAATATTGCTTGTAGTTCATTCGATTAGATTTAGTAGCTGGATCTTCTGTACGTTTTACAATTGGTCTCACATTGTGCAAATAATTATAGCGATTTCTCCGATTTTTCAATACTCTAGAGGAATATTTAAGCTCCACTCCAGTTTAATAATTATTGCTCCCTCGAGTACGGCTGCTTCTTTTATTTTCTAACCTTTCTACAAGGTTTGATCTTTTTGGCAGTGACAATAAATTGATTTTCTTATGGGGCATTGAACTTACCTAAACGGGAAATATATTGTCTATTTCTCTCAGAAACCTTTTCATCAGCTATGCAATTGTTGCATTTCGATTCTTTGTTGTCTGGTTCGTCAAATGTTACCCATCCAATTTGATTTGAAAGCGTCGATGAAGCGCTTTCTCCGGTTGCTTGTAATGACCCTTCTAAGTTTACATCGTCCACCATCTTGTTATTGCCAGCATGCGCGGCTACCAAGCTTATTAGAGCGGCTGCTAAGCTGGTTGAAAAAATATGGGAAGTCGACAATTTCGTTCAGTTTGACGGAATGAGACTCAAAGAGCTAGAGGGGTACCTTCAGCAAGTCGATGTTTTCGAAAAGCCAAAAGTCGATCTTGAACAATATCCTACCACGCCGCATATTGCAGCTCATATGTTGTACACGATCGACACCACATTTGGCGACATCGAAGGCAAACTTGTTGCAGATTTGGGCTGTGGATGCGGAGTTTTGAGCATCGGTTCATGCATGCTTGGAAGTGCTATGACTATTGGATTCGATATGGACTGCGATGCTTTGGAAATCGCTTCTAGAAACTGTGCGGAGTTTGAGCTTTCGATATGTGAACTTGTTCAATGTGACGTGGAAAATATTACACAGTGCGATAGATGGACTAAAGCGTTTGACACGGTTATTATGAATCCCCCGTTTGGAACAAAGAACAACAAAGGTAAATTACGTGAAAAAGAGAGTGTTTCCTGTCAATAATTAAATATTTTCAAGGGAGTTGAAAAGCCCCTTTCCCCCAATCTCCCTCTCGTCAACTGATCTGAGTGGGACTGGGGGGATGCCTAGAGGGATGATCCGTGCATACAGCCAACTCAAGAATGCTCAGAGAACTCTGTAAAAATTTCAAACAGCAGTATGGTAATTTGCATGTGTACACTTTATTACAAGATTTTGAAATGGTAGAAGGGGCGGCAAACAATACTCCAAGTCACATCATCCTACATTCTCGTCCCCAGAGCCACTTGTCCCTCTTAGCCGGCTGGGCCTGGGGCACGAGCAACAAGTGGCTCTGGGGACACACAATTTGATTCGCTGAATCAAACAAAGGAAGTCCAATCATATCAGCCGTTTTAAACGTGCTAACGATAAAGGATTTTAAAACGGCTGATGTGATTGGACTCCCTTTGTTTGATTTCAGCGAATCAAATCGTGTGTCCCCAGAGCCACTTGTTCCTCGTGCCCCAGGCCCAGCTGGCTCTGGGGACGAGAATGATCATCCTACGGAAAGTGGTGCATGCTCTGACAGTGGAAGCCACTTAACCCTTTACCTTCTTCAGTGCTTTCAATAAACACTCATGGCCGACGAAAAATGTCAGCTACTTTGCTGCTACTTTGCTTAGAACTGTCAGTTACTTTTTCTCTAAATTTAAGGTACTCGCCCAGGCTATTTTGGACCCTTTTTTGGCCATAATAAACTGCAGACTATGCCACCTATGGACACCAGACATTTACAGAGTTTATCTTCAATGTTTGAAAAACTACAAAATTAAGGTAGTTTTTGTACTTTGGACCTCCTGTTGTTGCAGTTAATATTTAACTAATGTCTTTGAAAGCTATTTGGATTTTTCTTTGCCATGTCAGCAGAGACAATAAAACTGTAAATCAATTTTATAGATAGGAATACACAAGCGTTAGTTTAGCCATGTTATGCCCAAATGAATATTTTTACACTTTGTTGATCTGCATGAACAAGAAAATATCTTCTTTCTACTCACCCAAACTTGCATTTGTGCATCCATACCTATTGTAAATCCATGCCAAATTTCACAGAAAAAGGGCCATTTATTTCTCGACGAAAGCAATTTCCCTAATTCTGGCTGTCTATAATATACTCAAAAAGCTGAACAAAATGTTCTTTTTAGCACAAAACTAAGCCCATTTGTTCTACGAGCGTTGCAACATGTCTGACCTTTATGTCGCTTTTATTTCTACTGGCCAGAAGTTGCCCAGTATTGCAGCAACTTCTTTTACTTGCTTTCTCCTGTCCCCTACCCCGTTGGGAGTTTTGTTTTATTTATGTGTTGCTAGGTGTGTTTTTGTCATCTGATCTTCACAAAAGCCGGATCTGGTAAGACCGCCATCTTGTTTACCTCACACGTCTCCAGTGGAAAACCGCTGCCCACAGATCTGCAGATTCACAATTTTCCTAGTTACCTGGCCCAGATCCTTTCTTGGTCGGGTAAACTCACTTCCGGTAAATACTCAAACTTTGGCAAGCAAAACTTTAGTGGGAAGTATTTTTTTTCGAAGCAAAAACGCATTTTTTGAATATTAGGCACTATAAACTATAACTAGGTGAAAAATTTCCCACATCTGAAGACACAAAATTTTGCCTGGGTGGGTACCTTAAAGACAGTTGGTTAGCTTAGTCTACTCAAACCTGGTGAACTCTTTTCAAATTTTAATGCAACTGCTTTTTCTGCCATGGAAAAAATGACAGTTTTACTTATAAAGTCAGATGATCCAACATCCTGTAGTGTCCAGATTTACATAAATAAACTATGTAGATTAATCTGCACTCTCTTTCTTCATTTACACATAGGCATTGACCTAATGTTTCTACAAAAGGCCATAAGTATGTCCAATACAGCTGTATATTCCCTGCACAAGACAGCAACAAGAGAACACATCAACAAAAAGGCAGCAGAATGGGGAGTGAAGCTAGATGTATTAGCAGAACTGAGATTTGACTTAGCTGCAACCTACAAGTTTCACCGCAAAAAGACTGTTGATATTGAGGTAGATTTCATAAGGATAGACTGTTCAACCACTTGCTGATTACTCTGTGAGTAGTTCCTCATTATTCTGAGGGTCAGCAGAGTGGGTGAGTGTGCAAGTATGATGGAAAATGACATCCTACATAACCTGCGATAGACGTCTTTTTTTTTAAGAAGAAAGAAAAAGTATGCCTGATACATTTGTTGCTGTCACACCACTGTTTGTAGCTAGTTAACGAGAATTTCAGGACTCGGATTTCCACTAAGTGCAAAAATATCTGCAGAATAATTTTGTTGTACATATATAACCTACACTGAAACTTCACCATGTTAAAATAAAAAAATATTTAATAAGGGTGAGATGGCGATTGACAAAAGTAACAAGTTATTTCTGAAACATAACAGAGCTGAGTGGGCTTTCAAAGCAGAAAATAAGCGTTTTCTATTCGTCGCATTTATTTTGTTAACATTTTAATCTAACACTTGGAACACATAGTCGCAATCTCTGTCCAGCGCAGGAAAATCAGGGCAAAAATCATAACTATGACAAAATGCGATTTTCAAAACTGAAAGTTCTAGGACTATCAACCTCGTTCCCAGGGTCTCTCATATTCCGGGAGGGCGGGAAGATGAGAAACCCTGGGAACGAGGTTCACATCGATAATTATGATAATGTCGAGTAAATACGTGATGTGCTGACTTACAACCGATATTGATGAAGCAAGGTCCACTTGGAGGTCAGCGGAAGGAAAAACACCGCACTACAAATCACGTTCGTCTCCTTTTCGCTTCCTTGATGTCAAATTTCTGCTTATGAACATAACATTCCTTTTCTTTCTTGTTTCTTGCGAGCTTTGAAATTTGCTATGTAACGTTAACTTGACTCCCTGGAAGTTCCCGGGAGGGACTAGATAGGTAGAAAGGTAGCCATAAAGACCCCCAAAATGTTGAACTTGAACTCCCCTAAAAGACTCTTAAACAACTCGGCGGTATGTTTAAACATTTTCACGCACTGTCAATATTCTAAAGTGGTTAGTTTGTTTGAAACAGTTCATAGCATTCACGATACATCAAGTGGCTTTGTTTAATGGGGTTTGTAAATTGTCATTATGCAACCATTGAACAGTAAAGAATTTTCTAGCTATTGTGAAAAGTGTTTTTAAAAGTGTGATACAAAGGAATGCAAAAGGAAAATCCTGAAATACACAAATGGATGCGAGGCAGAATCCTACATAGAATTTGGAAACTGGGTTGATAATGTGAATTGACCACGGTAAAGAGATTCGAGAGCTTCGTCGCTCCGACGAAGGGCTAACGCTCGAAGCGTCAGCTCTCGAATCTCTTTACAGTGGCCAATTCACATTATCAACCGAGTTGATCAAATTAAAAAGAATCCTACATAGTTTGCATTCAACTTTGAAAGCATTTTGCACAGAAATTGGGACACTTTAGAAACTTTTCAAATAAGTGCTTTTTGTATAACGGAATGGTTATGAAAGAAGAAAGCATTTCCATAGAAATAGAAAATCTGGCAGAAAATTAACCCTGGCAACAAAATGAACGCTTTTAAAACACGTATTGCCCAAGGCCGTGTTTTGTTTGACAGAGTGGTTTGGTTTTCTTACCCGTTCTGATATAGTGTAACGTTTTCATCACATCACCAATAAAAGGCAAAATAAAGCCAACCAGGACATGGTATGTTTTGTGTCCCTTTGCAGCTTTGGGTGACCTTTCTCCCTCAGTTTTGAGTTTTGTCCACCTGACGAACGAGGCATAAAAACTGAACTAAGTGTACCAGAGTGCGATTTTCGTCAGAATGAACTCAGTAGATATCATGACTAGGAAAAATGCTTTCACCAGCCTGAATAAAATTCGCAGTTGATGACCAGTTGATATTAACTTTATACATTTGTTTCTTTTGGTTGAATTTTAATAGTTCGCGCGTTTTTTTGTGATCCCCAGCCTGCGAAAACTAAAACTCCATTCCCAGAATGAAAAGCTCTTGTACAGTTCTTGTGTTGTTAGAGATATATGCTTGACCGCAACCGTCGTAATAAATCTTCTCAGAATAATGTACCATCGTACAACTTCGGTTGCTTCCCTTTCGAACAGACATGAACTACTGCAAGTAGATTATTGACCTTTTATCTTTTGATCAAAAGTAATTAAAGAGTAATTATGGCAACAGAGCGCGACGAGGTTTGTTTGCATGCTCGCTTGCATGTAACATTTTCAGTGGAGTAAGGAATATATAACTCTTGAATTGCGTTCTAATTGTAGTTTTAAGAATGCCGTTCTCCCTGGAAAATTCTGAGTGATTCAAATGTCTTGAAGCAATTCTTAGAAGCGCATAGAAGCCGATAATATTTTCCCATTTCCCCAGGATTTCCACAGTTTTAAATCTGCTTTAGCAAGGCAAAGCAACTAAGGCCACTAAATGGCCCACTGATAATTGATAATTTTATTTCATTTTATAAAGTTATTATTGAACCCGTATAAACTTCGTTTCTGCGATGATTGCACATGCATATATCCCATACCTTGGCGAATTACCATATACAAATAAACTAATCTGTTTGTTGTTCTTTGTGCAGTTAGTGATTAAGGAATCCTTTGTCTATGACTGTCAGATCGCCGTCGATGCAACCGGCAACTTCCAGAGACTTGGCGAGGAACACGCAACCCGTAATAAACCCGAATAAAACACCTTCTGTGTCAACAAGTTATTATCCGGGGTATATTTTCCAGACATACATTTTATTAATACCATAAAGAAATAGCTGCGGAAAGTGTTTTCAATATTTCAGTCCTTTGTTGTACTAAACAACTTCTAAATATACTCGTTGTTTGCGCAAATTATCTTTGCTAGAGTTCTGGCAAACTCAATGTGGCTGCCTCGGCTATGTCCAAATTGTTCTGAGGACCCATCTTAAGGGTACCCGTCCTCTCTTTTGGGACAAGTAAGTGTTTTCTATCAAACTTTCGCCGCGAGTCTTTTCTTGTTAATTCGGAAACCGTGGAAACTCTAATCTTTGGTAATTTTAACACTGGTTCTTTTTGTTCTTTGCTGGCCTCTTCCAAGTGTGCTGCATGGTCCCGTAAACCCGTGGAAGCGTTTATCTCGGTCCTTATCTCTCCAAGGTTGCTAAACTGTGTTAATAGTTTTAACCTTTCTTCCTTTCTCTGCTTATACATGCCATCGAGTTTGTCCATGACTTCGGCGTGTCCGTGGCCAGTTCCCATGAGATCTTTATACATCACTCGCCGAGTTTTGTACCGCTCTATCAGCTCTTCGAACGAATCCGTATTCGATACATTCTTCGCAGCCTGTTTCACGCGCTGCAGGTTGTTCCCTTTTCTGTCAACAAATCTGCCATCGGAACGTGCCCCCTTTGATTGTTGAGAAGGAACGTGCACGTGTGAAGACTCGTTCTTCATTAACACCTCTTTGTTGTGTTTTGTTGAATCGTTTCCGAAGAACAACTGATTGCGAACACTCTCTGCAGGTTTTAGAGCCATGATGACCTTATAATGGCCGAACCTGTTGTGCTTATAATACGCTTCTTCGGCGTACACCATAATAGGGCCATCTTGCCCATTATGTTCAAATTTACTCAGATTCTGTCCCTTTGCCTCGCATGGAAGTAATGTCTGTTTACCTTTCGCAATTGCAGATTGAATTCTCGCCTCCTTCGGTGCGGAATTCTTTGCCACTGGAACTTCCTTTAGTAGCTTGGTATCTGCTGCAGCTTGGTATGGCTGCGTCATTCCAGTTTCGTGCGAAATAATATCCAAAGATTTCTTGACATGTTATCCCTAACTGTTCAGAATGCTGCCTGATAGCCTATTATGCTATTATGCCTGTGTCTAGTCTTAAAACAAAGCTCCATCACAACCATTGTGCAAGCAAACTCCACTTGATTGGCCAAGTACAGATTACGCACCAAGCTTCTGGGGCAATATTCAAATCACTTTCTCTAAGCATCACTAAACATTTTTAGCATCAGCGACTAAAACATGTATTAAACAACATTCCTTTACATAGCAACGAGTTTGCTTAAAAATTTGCCCCAGGGGTTGTAATGAAAGCTGTGATTTTCGCCTGTTTTTGGAGTTATAGGAGAGATTTTGGACTTCGGCCACATTCGTCGGATCAATGACTTTTGTCTGATTCTTGGCACGAAAACTGTTGTCGGCAGATTTCCAATTTCTCGGCTTTTAACAAGATTAGCGCAATAGCGCACTTGTAATTAGATGCAGACCACATGAAATGGCGGGAAAAAAAACAATGAAGACCGGAAGTCTTTCAAATGACAATATACGTAAGGGGTTTTAAACATTCCACAAGCCAGTCACTGATTGTGAGTTGTAATCGGCACTCTTCCATAACGTGACGTACCCAATCATCACCACGGGATAAATATAACATTCAGGTCTTCTGACCGCGTGTCATTTAAGACGGAAAACTATCTACCACACATTCTCCGGCATCTCCGGTTTAACTGTATTAAACCTCGTCAAATTACAGACATACATAACGCAGTATATAAACATTGGATCGTGTTCTTGGAAAGAGCTCAAATATTGAACAAAGTACGGTTTCTTCGAACTAACAGTTTACAGATCTGATTGTTGAGCATTATATCAATTAATTAACAGAAGTAACACTCGTGTGTACATTCAAGGAACAAGGTGCTTATGGCTAGCGTCAATTCCCGAGCGGAGTTGTTCTCGAACAGAGCGTTTTCGCCGACTTGTAGCGGCGACTTGATGATGGACGATCATGATGACCCAGAAATTCAAGCCAGAATGCCTCTCAGGCACCATTCTTCTTACGAGAACATGAATGGCCACAGCTTTACAGACGACCACGACCATCAATACGAGGACCCGGGCAAACTCGCCAATGAGGTATTCCTCGCGGAGAAACGAGGAAGGCCTGCTCTTCCAGCGAGTAGATCGAGCAGCAAGCGGCCAAGGAAAAAGGTGAATGAGACATACGAGCCAGTAAACACGAAACAGCGACGAAGAACGTTCACGGACGAATCGTACTCTTCGGATGGCTACCACAGAGGCGTGTGCTCCAAGTTGTTCAAAGGTATGGCTTTTGCCGGATTGTTACTCTCCCTGGCTGCCTTAACTGGTCTTATTTTGCTTATTCTGGGAGTGCTTTCCACCCGAAGTTGTCAAGATTGCAAGAAGGAACTTGTGCCAAACCAAAGCTCTGCTCAAGCGAGTGGATCGGCTAAAGAATTATGGAATGTAATCAAGGAACTCAGCTCAAATGTAAGCGAATTGAAGGCGTTGGTCACAAGAAAAGATGAAATCATCTCCCAGCTCCAGAGGCGAGACGTGGAACACACCAGCAAGATCGAAGAATTGGAAAGAAAAGCGAACCAAAAAGTTGTCATGGTGAACAACACGATGCTCAATTTGACTAGCCTCGCAGGACCGCGTGGCCCACCAGGAATTGCGGGCCCGAAAGGCCCTAAAGGAAACGATGGTTTGGATGGAGAAAGGGGGAAGGCTGGCCCAGGGAACATGACGTTGTGTCAATATGTGAAACAAGAGAGCGCGCCGTTCACAGCACACTCATCGGGTGGACAAGATGTTGTCATTACAGAGCAACCCGGGGAACGAATCATCGGAGTCACTTGTGCAACTCTTGGAACATCGGAATATAATTTAAAGAGTGGATTAAATTCTGCCAACAACAGGCAATACCAGTGTCAATGTAGAGGACAATCTTCGGTGTTCCGAGCAGCTCCTGGAAAGGCTTTATGCATTCTACATTACTGGACCTGCCCATTAATTTCTTAACATCTTCCTTGTCAAGCGAAAGAAATCCCACCCCTATTTTAATGAAATCAAACAACGCGCGTTCCACTTCAGCGGACATCGTATTTTTATAAATTTCGGCGACGTTCTAATTCAGACGCAGCTGTAACTTATGATCATAGTTCAAACTGCGAATTTCAATGTTGAAAAGTTGCCAGCGAATGCGCGCTGTTTAGTTAACATATTGACTTTGGTTTAATATTAAGTTGGGTTCTTTTGCAGAAAATATTTTAATTTGTTTCCCTTTCAATGTAAATTTTATTTGCCGTTACACGTAAGGAATGTCAATGTTTCATCGTGCTGTCCATATCAAAAGAAGTAATGTTTCAAGGAATTCAAAAAATTGCGAGCGATATTTCGCCCATGTGGACTAAAATAATAGTTATTCAGTGATCAGCCAATTAAATAAAAGAATTTCAGTGATTTCATGTAGAAATCCAAGTTTCATAATTATCATTGCTTAGCAATGACTGCGTATATGCATTTAGCATGACCATTTTGATTTGAATCATAATGTAATCCGAAGTTTACGACGTTTCATACAATTTCATCGCGTGATGCTCGGTAATATTGTAAATAGACAAAGACAACTAACAAATAATTTCAGCGATACAGGCTGGTCAATTCATTTATGTAAATCCAAAATATCTTGTTAAAATAAACACATAAATGGCAACAACGATATCTTTTGATGTGTACGAGTACAAAGACATATTTGAGTATCACTGCTATCATTCTGTTCCATAAAATCGATTTGAACCGGATATCTTTCCCACTCAGACGTATCATTCATGATAAGTAGATTTTTTGCCAGATGCAATGCCTCGCCCGTCTGGGCGCAACCCCAATATTTTTTTGGCATTATATGACTGTCGTTTCCAAGCCAGGAGCGAATTCTTTTAGTCTGAAAATAATGTTTAGCAATATGTTTTCTCTGGGTTGCTTTAGAGCGCTTTAGAAAGCAAAATTTCACTTTCATTAGTAATTCATAACTATAGTTAACCCATTCTTATGATTCATCGTTTGGGTAAGAAAGTGCAACAGGAAAAGCTACAGTGACAAACAATTGCAATTTTAATAGGAATGATTAATTAAATAGACCCAACTTGTTTGTTCAAGAGAAAACGAAAACTCATCAGAAACTCATCTCTTCCCTAGACCGTAAAAATCGTCCTGTATATTACTGAATGTCATAGACCCATTCATAAATGGCTGCCAATTTTAAATTATTTTGTGCCAGGAACGACGGAGCCGGGGGGACTTCAGCCCACCCACTTTTTACGACAATGACAATTTTTTGTTTTAGTACAAGGTTCGTATTTACAAAACTTCCAAAATAATACTGTAGCACAAAAAGTACCTGTCATTTTACACTTATCTTGGTTGTCTTCTTTTCTCATGGAGAACGTTGAAAATACCATTTCCGAGCCTCTGATCTAGATTTCAAAATTTTCTGGGGGAGGATGCCCCCAGACCCCCCTACAAACTCGCTGCTCCGGCGTCCTTGTACGTGCATTAGCCTTTCTAGCCTCGTTTGAAAGTAAAAATTCTTTTCATTTACCAACTCAAAAACGAGGTTGGAAAGGATAATTTAAATGAATACAATAGAATTTAAAATTGGCAGCCATTAATGGAATGGGTCTATATGGTAACCCTCGACGGTCACTTGATTTAGTACAAATGACCTGCAAGGACATGTAAACGTGATCTCGATTTTTTTAATGCATCTATCAAATAATGACACATTCTAAACATGTTTAGAATGAAAACAGTAACACGATTGCAGAGCCCTGAAAAGTCCTTGTTCGTCTTAGAACGTATTCTCAGAACTGTTCCTAACAGTCTTGCAGAATCTTGAATCTCTTCGTCCACTTCTTTCGTCGAGCGAAAACCCATAAATAAAAACACTTGGTTTCTTGCCAGGCTTATAACATTTCCTGATTTTTTTTGTGCTAATATTTTCCTTTAACTTGAAAGAAACAACCTCTGCCCGCAGTCGGGGTGGTCTGACACAAGCATCTATTCATCTCCTTTTTCCAAGAATTAAATTATTTAAAAAGGGAACTTTAACTGACGAGAACATGTGTATTCCATTCTCAGGGACTCAAGACCTCAGTGTTGAACTAAAAAAATCTTCTTACTAGCATTATTATTACTTGTTCGTAGCTAGAGGGACATTTTTTGATTAGGTACAGTCCCGGGCCATAGTTAGGAAAATAAACAGGAAAGATGAAGGGTACTTCCAAGTAACAAGGGCACAGATAAACTCAGGGAGTCGCCTTGCTAACAGGGCTCTTTTTCTCGAAAGTTTCCGCTATTGTTTTTCTTGCCAAGTCATCGTGATTGGATTTTTTTTTTCAATACTGTGTCGTATCGGTTTTCCTTCCCGGGCGTGTTGGCTTGATCAGCATGGCTCGTTAAGAGTTATTTTTTACAAGTAGTCGGTGTGATTTTCAGTTTCACGTCCCACATATTCCGGTTTCCTTCTCTCTGTATGACAATTTTTCGAAAATAACCACCGGCTTTCTGCCCCGGAAATGTTTATGGTTATTTTGTTTGAAATATCAGTGGAGCCATTAATAGTATTGCTGATTAACCTTCCACAATTGAACGGACTGGTTTAAAATTATCAATCAATCAATCAATCAATCAATCAAGACACCTCGTAAGCGGACACCCCGCAGGTCCGCCCTCTCAAGTGGACATCTCGGTCACGGATGCCCACTGATCTAGAAAAGTTAAGCAAGTATTTTTCAAGTTTGTCAATTATAATCCTTTTCAATCTTCTTCATTCCAACTCATCCTTGTTTCTTCTTAGTTTATTGACACCTCTGCGGTGTTTTTGTATCTTGGGTAACTATTCTTTCAAGGCTTCCTCAAATTAAATTTCAATGCAACTGTGTACATTACCAAAGATCGCTTCATCAGATTTGTGGTGGGACACCTCTAAATCATCGGATGCCTCTTTAAAACAGACATCATGTTTCAAAAGGTGGGGGCTGTATGGAGGAATGAGGACAATTCTATAAAATGAACACACTCCCGTGAAGAAGGTCTGAAGGTTTTTCTGGCAGGGATACGAGCAGTCAGTACGGGGTGGTGGGGACGGGGGGTCCGAACTTCCCACACCTTCTTTAGTGGCTGCCGCCTCTTTGTTTTATTTCCGTTGCAAAATATTAAGCAATTTTGCGAAATTTCCCCAGTACCCACCACCTTGGGAATCCCGCTTCCTGTAGTCTCTTCCCCCCTATACATGTACCTCCCATTCCCTATTCTCCCGGGTTCCGGCCCCCTGTCCCTCGAGAAGCCGTGTGTTCGGTAAGTCTAATCAGTAAGATGGCAGGTTTTGATGAAACTTGCTGAGATAAACTTTTTTTTACGGAAACCAGACTCCTGTTAACATATGACTCAAGATTGCAATAGAAAAACAGAGAAAACTCCAAGGTAGGAGGTCGAAAGTGAGATCGTTCGTGACACTCCCATTGTATTCGCTTGACGAATCAAACCGAAAGCTGTGAACCCAATGACAAAGTCCGCTCAGTGGACTTTGTCATACTGTGTGCATGTATTAAATGCACTTTGGACTCTTCAGTAATAAAAAGTTCTTTTCTTTTCACAACACCTGTCACCAGCTTTGAAAAGAATTAATTTCATTTATGCAGGCTACTGTAAAGTTTCGAAAGATCCGATGAAGATCCTTGACTGAGCTAGCGACTCTCCGATCCACAGTTTGTAATGCCTACCCTCCTCTATTTCCGATGAAAAGATAAGATGAAATAAGCACCTTTTTGGTTGTGCCAATCATGTGAATGACCTCAAACAAAATAGTGGACATAACAACAGATAGCATGAATTGAAGCTCTACCAGAAGACTCATAAGGTCTATTGTTTTCAGTAAATGGCCATTCAGTACAAAAGCAATAGAATTGGCCTGTTCTGACCCAATACAATTTCTTTCCAATAAGGTTTCTCTAGTTTATCTTTATATATATAGAAAAAACTTTTTACTTTTATGTCGATACCGTGTTGATAACGCGTATCAGCCCACACATGGCACACGTGATTGCTTGTTTTGTTTTGAAAAGAAAACTCATAAAAACACCGGACATTTGCTGAGTAGGTTATGATGATGCCATACGAAGACCGTCGATGCATGTCCCTTTCCACATCTTCGGTGAAACTTGGTTTTGCCGGGACCGCAAAACTGTCTTGCCAAGTCTGTTTTCTCTGTAGAATCAGAGAGCGGTTTTGGAAGGATCCCTTCAGATCGACAATTTTTACCAAAATCGGATTTTTAGATCTAAGTCATAGTCTAAGGGTGATCTTTCATTAAAAAAAATTGAAAAAGATGGAATATAGGCGGAGAAATGAGCATATCGAAAATTCGAAAAATTCCGGTTATATAAGCCCTGGACTTATACAACTTCGTAACTGGTTTGAGTGGGCTTATAAACGGAGCCGGAGGGGCTTATATCCGGGGGCGCTCATAAGCGGAATAAAAAATCGTTTCGAAATGCCACAGCAGTGTTGATGGAAAATACGCAACCTCGTTCCCAAGGTATCTCATCTTCCCGTCCTCCCGGAGCGAGAGAGGAGAGGGGAGAGAGGAGGCTCTCGCAGTCTCGCTCCGGGTGGGTGGGAAGATGAGAGCCTCTACTGGGAATGAGGTTGGGAAATACGACCATTTCCATAAACCATGTATTAGAGATGACATACTTTGCAGTATTAAACGCTTTAAAACATTGAAAATTTGCTCTAATAACATTTTACAAATTTTGTGTTTAAAGTAGTACAGGGTTCTGCAAGTTGGGGGGGGGACATATATCCGGGGGGCTTATGTTATAACCGGAAGTAAGAATTCACCTTTTGATTGACAGCAATATTACGTGATGCACTCAACCGAGACGGCGGAAGAGCGGCGTTTATTTGCATTGCAACACAGGCAGCCCATGCAAGCTCGATATGATTTTTCAGTGCAATGAGTAACAGTAGAAATATAAGGGTTTGTATGGCAAAAACAGTTAGATTTAATAATAATAATATTATAATAATATAATAACCAGAACAAGAACATCATCAGGACCGAGGAGGAGAAGGTGGAAAAGTACCAGGAACTAGCGTTTGAGATTAGAAGGATTCATGGAGCCTTGAAAGTAACAGTAATACCTATCGTTATTGGTGCTCTTGGAAGCATATCGAAAAGAGCTAAGACCTTTTATGGAATGCTAGGTGTACCTGAATTCATGGGAAGTGTACAGTTGTCGGCCATCCTTGGAACTGCCCACCTGTTACGGAAAGTGTTGTGTCCCTGAGCTGCGGGGAGTGGCTGAGACATAATCAACTAAACCCAGTAGAACACCTCAAAACTGGAGAGAATAGTATAATAATAATATATATGATTTAAATAAAAATAGCTGACTTCGCTTCATTCGTGTCTTTCTTTGTCTCCTGTGAGGTTTCTCGGCGGAATTATAGCGATTTAGAGGGTTTTCAGTTCTTCTGCTTTGCCCACGATTCACAGAGCTCAAAAAACCGGATCACGGCGTCACGAAAATACCCCCCCCCCCCCCCCCCCCCTCTACAGAGAGTGCCAGAGGCTTTGCATGCGTGGTAAGCGAAGTATCCCCTGTGCCGCGAGAAAATCTCTGCACTCGTACCCAATATTGGAAACGCCAAAAGTAGAAACGGCAAATGATTCAGTGCAAAAAACGGTAGACTGATTCCCACGGAGAAGAGAAGAAGAAGAAATTAAAATCACATTACAACCAGTACAATATAAATATCAAATGATTCAGCATGCACAGTTTATGATCATGTCAAATGTCATGTCATGTCAGAGACGTCCGTCAAGACGTGAGAAGGATAAATAAATCGAGGCTGATGGCACATGCTGATGCAGCAAACACTCCCAGTAAGGAAAACAGACATGGCAGCCAGCATTAAATCCAACCAAGCGAAATATTTATCACGATATACCAAACAGACATTTACTTAACTGCTGATCAACTGGCATTTTCGCGTTCGGAATTTTTCTGTTTACAGCAATGAATGTGTCTCGTTTTCAGTGGGTTGATAAGTTCCATGTATATCGTTTTACGAAGGTCATGTAAACATCACTCGATATATTTTTTGAAACGCAGTGGAAAAAAATCCTGCGACTCCGGCACTGTTTTGTATAAGGTTTATCTTCTTATAGAATGTTCAACTTTGTGTCAAATAACCCATACAAGGCTTTTAAAATATCTTTTAAAATCATTGCTTCTGTCCACAAACTACTGTTTTCGTTGGCAACTTTTCAACATTGTTGGAGTTTATGTACACCGGGATAGTTGAAATTTATCAAATACGAAAATTTTAAAGTCCACTGAACTGAAGCAGAATTTATAATACGTGTGATCCCGATGTTATCGACATTATGGAATAAAAAGGAAAAATCAAGAAGTCAATGGACAAATCCAGTAGTGTATGATACATTTAGCCTGTCCACTTTCTGCTTGAAACACTTTAGATTGGCCCCTACAAGCACACTCGTGCCGTCTAACATTGGTAGTAGTGTTTATTTCACTTTTGAAATTATATTCGGCCGTTCCTAATGTCGAGCAAGCGACGCCGAGAATCTTGTACCCTGGTTCCTCCAAGACATTAACTTTATGACCGATGCCAGAAGCGTCCACGGTAAACTGATCCCCCTCTCTGCTCATAGAGCGGCAAGAAGTCATGTTCCCCGGCCCCCGCTTTCCAGGTTTTCCATCCAAACCTGAATCTCCTCGCCTGCCAACACCTCCGGAAAATCCTTGTGGGCCCCGTGGTCCGAAGAGGCTTCTGAAATCGACTTTCGTGTCGTTCACGACAAGTACTTGATGGTGAGTTTTCTTCTCCAGTTCTGCGATTTCGTTTGCGCGCTCGACGTCCCGCGCCTGAAGTTTAGAGATGATTTCTTCTCTACTCTTAACCATCGTGCTCAGTTCGCTTATGTTTGAGCTAAGTTCCTTGATCACGAGCAATAGTTCTTGTTTCAATCCAGAAGCTTGGCCTGGCGACGGTACAACATCGTTCGCACAACCGTGACATCTCGGGGGAGAAAGTACTCCGACCGAAAGCAACATGACAGCTACTAAAGCAACCAAAGCGATTAAAAACCCAACAAAAGAAACGATTCTGAAAACCTTTGAGGACGCATCTTTGTGTGAGCCTTCGCAAGATTCAGCAGATTCGTTCGCAGTTTTCTTCGTAGATTCGTTCGCCTTTCTTCTTGTCGATTTATTTCCATTGCCTGTATTAGCATCTGGGACAGCGAAAGGTCTATTTCTTCTCTCATGGGCATGCAATTCGTCGTATTGGTGGTCGAATCCGTCTGCAAAAGTCGCACCGCTCACGTTCTCGTATGAAGTCTGATGTCTCAATGGCTTCGGTGGTATAGCGGTTTGAAATTCTGGATTGTCATCCATTTTGTTGTCACTGGCAGTCGAAACACGCACTCTTAAATTTTTTAGTGGTCTGACGTAAACCAACCTCTCGCAGGGAAAACTCGACACCGCTTCAGAAAAGTGGATCACGCAAGCTCTTTATGTTCTTTAACCAGGTATTCAACTGATGTAATGTTGAATACTTCGACCGCAAGAAGGAATCTTCAAGTTAAACAGAACTGCTTGACGAAACTGAAGGCGAAGTGTATGATTGTCATAAAAGGGCAACAAAGGGAACGGAAATAACTGAGGTCAAATAACGAAATTTATGCCGAAAGCCTCATGCGATGGTGACGAAAAGTAACGAAATACAGGGCGGTTCCCGGAAATCTCCTCTGTCCCGTGTGCAGACCATCCCATTTTCCACGCAGCTAAGCTGAACACGGGCCAAGACAAGCCCGGCTATTTTTTGGCGATTGAAATACAGCTACACGCGCATGGAGAAAAATAGCGACGGCCATACAATTCGCTCCCGGCTAGTCATTCGCCCTCTTCCCCAACCTTTTCGGGCATCATGTTGAAAGATTGAAGAGAACATAGAGCTGATACTTATTGAGTAGGAAATACTTATTGAAGAGAAAATAAGGGATTGTTGTTATCTCATAATCTTGACTTTTGTAAGCCATACACCTTATTCCAAAATGGCTGCCATCTTAATATTCTTTTGTTGGCATTCAGATTAGCCCTTCTTGCCTCGTTTTTAAGCTCAAACATCAAAAGAATATTTTACCTTGAACGAGGCAACAAGGGCCAATTCGTATGTACATAAATTAGCGGCCATTTTGGAATAAGGTGTATACAAGGACAAAAAAGGAGCAGATTGTAGCTTGGATCTTGGTGTAGATGAGGATCAGCAATAAACTTAAAAACAAAATCAGAGTAATGCAAGGCTACGGAGAATGTTGGAATACTGGACATGGAGAATATTGGCCTGAGGTCGTGGAAGTACGTACAAAAACGACCGCTCGAGGGCCAATATTCCCCAGTAGGACTCGACCAAGCCAGGTTAGTACGTAAGTAAATTATATGGCACTCAGGTTATGCATGCTTGTTAAAAACGCACTTTTAATGACTTGAATTTAGAGGTTTTCCGCCGTAACGTGTTTTGACGCCGCGAATAACTCCGAAAGAACAAGGAACCGCACGATTCTGAAAACGTTTTTTTTCTTCAACTTAGAGTATTTTTATAAGTTTTCTTCCTGCAGTTCTAGTTACAAGTTTTAAAATTATCCAACTTTAGAAAAAATACGCGGCTTAGGGCCGTTTCTATGGAAACGGTCCAAAATCCCGACCAATAATGAACCAATCAGAACGCTCGGATTTTCCTTGCCATATAATAAATAACCTTCACTTTCACGAACTCTGTTACTTTTTCATGTGAAACGCCACCCCTAATTCACCGTAGGGAAAAAAGATGGCGACTGCTACATTTACTTACAACGTAATTCTTTGCACGCGAAAATTCTTGGACAAAAAAGCTTTAAAACCTTTAATAGCTTTTGCTATGCCCCGTGGGCTGTGTATGTTCGCAAGTTATTGTGGTAAAATGCACGGCCGCCATCTTTTTTCTGGCTACGATGGATTGTTGACATAAAACTTCAATCCACGTTTACGGGACCTTTCAGATATAATTTTCCGCATATTCACCCAAAAATCTTTGCAGTTTGGCTTTTATTGAATATTTTAATTATTTTATTAATAATCAGCTATTTACATCATCTTATGCTTACAATAAATCAAGAACATCGCAAAGATGAAGGGTTTTCATGACTGCTTTTACGACAAAGATCGCTTACTCACAATTTCTTGACATGCATATAATATCCATAAGTATCTGATGATCCTAAATAAGTTACTGCTAAGAGCGGTTTTCAGTTGAGTGTCAAGAGCAATTACCGAAACTATTCATATGAAAATGAGTTTGCTTTACATGAAAAGTCTGAAAATGTAAGTGCAGGAGAAACTTATTTTCATATGAGCTGTGAACTATCTCTTTCATATGAATGACTTCGCACTTGGCCTCGTTTTGACACTGAGGCAAAAGAGAACTCGGAAATGGCTTGTTGCTTTGTTCTTGCATTACTACGCTCAGTTATTGGTTTAAAATCTCGCGCCACTTTTTCAACCAATCAGAAGTAAAAACCAAAACCAATCGTGACTCTCACGAGCACGTTTTCCTGCGCTTTGTGTCGGCTACGTGCAATTGATTCCAGTTTTGATTGGTTCGCTGGATTGTCTCCGTCCCTTGTGATTGGCCAAAGTAATTACTCAATTGAAACCCGCTCTAAAATAACCTAACTGTATAGCTTTATTTATTTATTTATTTGCTAGCATGACCGTAGACTTTTGGAAGGTATCTTAAAACGAAATATGTGTAAATTTCTGTTGTTACTTACCATGCGTATTTGTTATTAAACAAGTCGATAAAACTTCTTATAAACTACTTCCCTATTTGACATCTTCAATTATATTTTTATGCCGGTAAACTCAAAACCGGGATGCATACATCTTTTGTATTGCCATGATAATACGGTAAAGGTCAAGGGATAATCTGCGCACGAGCCTATATGGTGGCCTGACTGTAATGCCGGAGCTAGCTCATCGCAGCTTCCGTAACATTAAGTTACAAGGCGTATTATTGCCCCCCCCCCCCCCCCCTCCACCCCCTAGATTGAATGCTACAAAATATACCACATTGCAGGGTTACCCCAGCAGTAAATTTATACAGCTAGATAAAGAGAGATACCATCAGAGTAAAATATCTTACCTAAGAAAAAACGCAGTACCCCAGTCAGGGCTCGAAAACGCACCGTTCAATCCGGAGTCTTGCGCACTGAGGCCACTATCTGACGTTAGCCGTTAGGCAACTATATATTTATACTGCAGGTTGCATGGGCTCCATCTGAGCATGAATTACCTGCATTCCAGTTTCTGGAGATAATTTCAAATTTCTCTTGCAGATGAAAAATAAAGAGAAAAACTCATTCCTGTAATCTTTGTTGCTGAGAAAGTAAATCCACGGATTTACAATAGAGTTGGACATAGAAAACAGCAGGGGAATTTTGTGCACTTTAAATGAAATGAGAATATCAAAATTATCCAAAACATAAAGAGATTGACTAGGGAGCCAGCAAGCTGTCAGGACAGCGGATGTTAAAGCACACATGCGCAACAACAACCTCTGCTGGGCTTGCGCTTGGTCCGTGCTGCCAATCAAAGATGGAGATCCTCTTATTCGATACCAAATATGGGCAAATGAAACCCAAGTTATCGATGTCGGGATAACAAATGTCACAACGACATAACTTAAAACGAACGCTCGTCGTCCTGTCCTATAAAGAGCCTCGGCAAATGTGCATGCGTTATTCTTAAATTGGAATTGAATAAACGTATGAAGTTGCACTAAAGCACTCAGAACTAAAATAAAAGCGGCATACTTTAACAATCTTTTCTTGGTAAAGAAAACTTTGTAAGTAAACGGCTTTATCACCGAGAACCATCTCTCCAGTGCTAGCAGCATGACAATCAAGATGGACGCCTTGCTTAGGAAAAATACGACAAAACCGCTTTTCAAGAGGTAGCAGTACAGATAGCCAGCCGGTCCGACAAGGGATGGTTCCTTGATAATATCAAACAGCGGTGTTGGGAAAATGATGACCCCTGCAAAAAAGAGAGATTAATCTCTCGAATTTTTTTTTTTTGACTTTCGTTATGACAGTTACCTACAGTTCAAAGGATTCCTGAAATTAAAAAAAAACATTCTGTGACCACAAGGGTACATGACGTACCGCAAAAAGCCCTTAAGCAACGTCGAGTTTATTGCACGAAACCGACGCATTTATAAATGCAACAAATAGTATTTAGAAGTTATTTATATCAAATCCTCCAAGAAACTTCGCAAGCAAGAACTGAAGATGTTCTTTGATAGCTTTGAGTATTAATTTTAATAGTGAGCTTCCTCTAATTTTCGCTTGTTTTTGTTTGCAAATTAATTCGTTCATAACCCAAAGCGAAAGACGATTAGTTTGTTTGCAGAAAACGTTTTTTGTGTGATATAGAAACTGTCAATTGCACTTTTTACTTTATTTAGTTTACCTAATCTCACGGATAAAAAGTTCAGGTCGCCCACTACCTCTTCGGAACGAGTCACTTCATTGGTTCTTTAAACAATATACAAAACAGGTCATAACAATACCCTAGCCCTAATTTCGTACCAGATGTTTTCTAACTTCGTACGGTTGAGAAGATCTGGGTACGAGATAATCCCAGCCCAAGAAAAAAATAGAAGTATTGTTAAAGGAGCTACGTCAAGATATTTTGATTTATGTTTTGCGACAAACCAAATTACCCTTACAGTCAAGCGCCTCGAACCGTAGCCACCCGACAAAGTTTTTGACATTTTTTGACAACTTTTTGATTACTTTGATGGCTTCCGTTTGCACGACGGTTCATTCGAACGAATATGAAGTTGAACTGGCTATATATATAAAAAAAAACATTTTCTTCCACGGCCAACACTGTTTGTAACGTACTGTCACGTTATGAAAAAGAGCTTTGCTTCGCTAAACCGTCGGAATAAAACACCATAAAGTCTGACGTGCAAAACTATACAGACAGTTGGTAAAATTAAATTTCCCTAAGGTCTGTAAAACGTCCAGTTTCAACCGGTTTTAAAAACGCAGAAGACTTGAAACTGAAAGTTAGGTCTCACAAAAAAAAAATGCATTTCCCGCCTTCCATTTTTCAAGGCATCTGATTGGTAGTTTAAAGCACCTTGAAGCCATAAAACTCATCAAAATAATCAAAAACTTGTCAAAAAGATGTCAAAAACGTTGTCGGGTGGCTACGGTTCGTTCGAGGCGCTTGAGTGCTTGACTGTAAAACGTAGGAAACCGAAAACTAATAGTTTACTAAGGAATAAAAACACCAATGAAGTAATACTAAACCAAAAAGGAACAAGGATGGTTAAGGATAGAGAAGATTGAGATGGATTACAAATGACGATTTTGAAAAAAAAATTGGGCAAATTTTTCAAAATGCACAAACCGTGACGTGGCTCCTTTAAAAGCGGGCGAATTAGAATATTCCAGTGAGGTATACAAAAGTCACCTGTCATCATATCAATGGCAGCTAAAGTCAATAGTAGAATGTTATGAGGTTTCTTCAGCCAGCTGGGTTTTCTGTACAACAGTAAACAAAACAAGGCGTTGCTGACAATTGACGCAGCTCCAATAACGCCAAATATGAATCGAAAAGCTTGAGAGGAACTCATATCTGCCAGAAGAAGATCTACGAGTCGCCTGGATATTTGACTTATCTGAAAATTGGCAATAGATATGTAACATATTTGAGCCCTTGAACATTATCGTTAAGTTTAGAAACCGACACGAGGGTAAGGTGGCTTCTAGATATTCGTTGCCTTTATAATTAAATTACAAATAAACATGTTAACACCCATTCCCTTCTACTTTTATATTAAATTATGTAGCTACAAAAATGCATGACATTATACAGCGAATATATTTTGCGAATTCACCTTGCTTTTGAATCTTTTCCACGATCGTTCACGTTTGACCAGGTCGTCGCCTCAGTCAGTTCGATCTTTGGTTTAGCTAAGTTTGCTTTAGGTGAAAAGATATTGCTATGCAATCAAGTCAACAACAGTAAGCAACTGGATCCACAATATCCTGATTTTAAGGCAGTTTTGGCAATTAAAGATCATCGATAACGGTTGCTGTCTCTGCTGTCGACATTTTGTTAAATAGGAATGAATAACGAATGAAAAATATTAATCACTGACTTAGTTGGTATATATAAACACAATGAACGTTTTTAATTGGAAACGAAATTTTCCGTGTTGTGTGACGAAATCCAAGAAATGGAAACCCCGCTGTATAAGCACAATACAGGGAGAAATCTACACCAGTAATTTCCAAACTATTTTTCTTCCTCTTTGAATTGTCCATTGTGCGATGGTTAATGAAGAGTTGTGCATTTTTTATATCCCAGTGAGTTTATTATTAAAGAAGAAAAATACTTTTTCCAGGGGAACTCTCATCTGTACTGCTACAGGTGAAAATTAAAGTCGTTGTAAATAATTTATTTTACCATAACTGCATAAATTCTCGCGCGCTCATTGGCTAATACTCCGCGGCGCAGTCCAAAAATTCATCGAAACACAAAAGAGCGAAAGCCTGGGTTCCAGGTTGCACGCGCGTTGATGTTCTTTGGTGCTGTTAGTTCTCAGAAGTAAGCAACAAATTGCATCCAAAGGGACTCCTTCAAAGGGGAAATCATCAAATTCGTTTTCAAGATGAATACTGATGGATCGTAATCTGTGAAGGGAAAACTCCAAAGTTTGACGTGAAACTTTCTGAAGGGATCGTTTATTTTTGCAGTGTTCTGCCGAGGCACAGCGAGTGGACAGAACTTTGTATTAACTCATCTGGTTTTCGAGAATTTCCGAATGGAATAAAGGTTAGTTGTTAAAATTCTGTTTCTACAGTTTGGCTTTGCGTTACTTTACGAAATTTGAAGTTTGCGGTTCTGTAACTTTCGAATCGGCTCGCTCGCGTGTAATCATTTTGGCTTTAATTTGTTATGATAAAAAACAAATAGGCGGCCTCGTGAGCCGTCCAAAATTTGACGATGTGATAAAGAAATTTGTGGTCGATTAGAAGACGTACCACAACAAGCTCGCGTCATGTACTCATTATGTACCCAACATATATAGATATATTTAATCGCTTTAGACTACATGACAGATTATTTGATATATAAATCGCTTTAGAGTACATAACAGATTATATGGGTTAGTGTTAGAGTAAGGTTTCGTGATTGATTATATAATAATACATTGGGTACAAAATAACTTCCCCATGCATAACGTACCTACCAGAATAATGCATGGTGCTGACCAAAAGGATCGCAGCCTCCGGGGACGAGGCTGAGAATAATTTTACCACAATTTTGTTTCAGCGACAGTAAAGTCTCCATGCTTCTCTCTTGCAGGAAAAATTCATTTCTTTTCAGTTAATGAATATAAAATTGTTTGTAGAAGCATGAAGGATATACAAAAAGATTTTATCCAGGAGTGATATCTTGGCTTCAATTTAATTCACCAAATCATGGCAATCGTTTTCATTTCTCCTCCGCGTTTTTCAGATTCCATGATGTCACAATGCATTGCATTGCCAGCCATTTGTGCCTAATTTGTCTGTCAGTAGCTTGAATTTGTAATTTCTTTCTCTGACAAAATAATGCTCCTATGGCCAAACACGTTATTAAGCATGGAAGTAAGATAGTAGCAAGCGTTGGTACCAAAACTAGCATCTCTTGTGTTTCGATACCCATTCCGAACAATTGCGTTGCAACATACCTTTCAAATCAACGTCATTGATGTAACGGCACTTATAATCCAAGTGGACCATATAAAGGTTTTTACTCGTTGCTTTACAAGGTATTTTGACGTTGTTCAGGCCTACAGAGAATGAAAAATTGATCAATGGCCAGAAGTATGTACGTCAGCACTGATACCTTCACCATAGCGACAGTCTGCAGTAAAATGATTCTGCGAGTCCAGAAAGATTAGCCACTGGGGCGATGAGTGGCGGCGTTACCGCAGTAAATATACCTGTTAATGTTTGAAACAACAAAAAGGGTTCAGCTTTTTCCTATATATATCTTCCCCGGGGGGTACTCCCTAAAATTTTGGATAGAAGGTTCTTAAACCCTGACCCTATTTAAGGATAAAGTAAACCGAATTTGATACCCTATTTAAGGACCAAACCCGAACTGAAATGACACCCTTTTCAAGGAAAAACAAGACTAAGAAAGATGTGAACGGGTCAATTTTTTGTCGTTCCATAACGTTTTGTCATTACGTAGCGTGCTGTTTACGCACTTAAAAATTGCAAAATTGCCAAATAATACAATTTAGGTACCCTATCTAAGGATCACACCGTGAAGAATGCCAAAAGAAGCAAAAATGATAGCCTATTAAGGAACAAGAACCTCGCAAAACCATACCCTATCCCGCGGCACATACCTGTATAGCCCATATATGGGAGTACCCCCCCCCCCCCCGGATGTTGGCTGATTGCAAATTGGGTGCATCAGAAAGTTTGTAGGAGTTTGTAATCGTAATCGTGTTCACCGTCTTCAATTGTCCACAATGTATTCACAAATGTATAAATAGTCTTACAGTCATTACTAAGGTTCAATTAAGAAGGATAATATAGAAAATCAAAGAAGGGAGCTTAGAAAAATTACGTAAGAAAATTAAGGTAACTAAGTAAACAGTTAATCATTGGTTATTGATAATGTGCAGCTTTCATACACAGTTTCTGTTACTTCGCGCAATCATTGACATTCAGAACGATCAAACTCAATTATTTATAAATAAAAGACCTTTTTATTTTAAAAAGTTGCTTGGTTAATTTTTGAAAAGAATTCAGAAAGGAATTTTCATTGATATGGCGACAGCATCCAAGTTTAGTTGAAGTTCATTACTAAAACCTACGAACGCTTTGTGAAATATAATAAATTGCTTTCAACACTTGCAACTAAATTACTCGTAGCTACCAGTACAGCCGTCACTCCGAATACAACATTTTCCCATAGTGACAGATCGCGGCTTAACATATCACTGCGGTCCATTTTGAATCGTAATTTGACTTATACTGAAAATTAGTTGCTCTATAATTTGTTTTATTCAGGAAATCCACGAATCTGATTTGCCGGCCACGATCACGCGCGCGTAAAGGGACAATCTGTCTTGACGTTTGCCTTTAAAGCACATAAATTTGCCGGTTTTGGACTGAAATCAGTCCTTTGTTGTTTCTATTGAAAAAATAGAATACTCCCTCTCATTTTCTATGAGCTGTGCCTGATTCACGTTTCACAAAGGGAAATTTTGAACTCGCAGTTAAGTAACAATTTTATTTTGGGATTTATTTGACTGGTTGCTATGGTGATTCCTCCAAAATCAAAAGTAGTGCTTGGAATATTTATTTGTTACACGGCAAAGAGATGCAAATAATACAGTAATAAGAGGAGCTATTCCCAACTTGGAAACAAGACTGTGTGAAATTATCGCGTTTGAGATTGTAAAGACAGGATTGGATATTTAAAAGTTCACGATAGATAGAACAAAAAGTATTAAATTAGTTCTCTTAGCTACGATGCAAAATAATTCAAATAAAAATATTTAAATTGACCTAAAAGACAGGATTCTTTGCACGTAAGAGTGGATATCAGTACTCAGTGCTCAAAACAAGTAAAACAGGCAACCCAGGTTGTTCTGTCTGTTATTATTTAGAGTTAACGCGGTACGACTGCATCTTCTCGCTTTTGTTCTTGTCAACTAATTTACATTAGTAGAAACTCAGCTGTGTTCTATTGGAAATGCTTGAATCTGATTGGTTCTCCGACTATTTTCTATTCGCCGATAGAAAACGATAGCGCGCGCGTTGCTCTTTGAAGGCAAGATTTTACTTGATTTTTCGCTTTAAAATGTACAAAATGGTAGCTTTTGGAATGCAATCCTTTAGAGTTTCTACTAAAACAATTAGACTACTCGCCCCTGTTTTCTGTGAGCGATAGTCAACTCGGCTGCGCCTCGTTGACTATTCGCTCACAGAAAACTCGGGCTCGTAGTCTAATTGGTAATTAGATCGTCATATTCGTAAGTATAAAGTATCTCTGTCCTTCTCTGATGTGACGAAGAACCGTGACATCAAAAGTAAAACGATTGCTTTACAGGGGCAGAACTACGGGAGGATCGTAGGGGATGCGCACCGCCCCCCCCCCCCCTCCCCTTTCCCCCGAGATGACCTGCGGCTTGCTGATATATATCACTAGTACTCTGCACCAAAACGAGAAAAACTGTGGTTTACTGGTGGTTACGTCACTCCTTAGTGCGCGCTAATACTGGATTCACCCCAGCTTTCATGCAGAGTTCTTTGTCTTGGATTACAACAACAAAACCCCAGTCATATACATGACATATATTATCGGTTTTGTGTATACACCTGTAAAATTGTTTGCTTTCCATGTTTAGCCTTAAGGTTTGGGTTGATTTAGCCTTAAATCTGCAAATAAGGTGTTATGTTTCAATGGAATTAAAACCACAGCCACTAAATGATCTGAACGCGTGCCACGTGTTGGTGTATGCCATCCGTCCAGTTAACCTACTCCCTGCGGGTTAATGGGTTGGCTATTCCTCCAAGTTCTAAAAGAGCGCCGAACTGCAAAGAAAGTGTCTTGGTATCACGTTCTTTTATATCGACAGGGTAAGTTAAAATTTATTTCGATGCTAGCTGGTTCGTAAACGTCGATCGAGATCACAGAAAATTTCACTTAATCAGCGCGGGGGTACCTCTCACCTATTCGTACTTGCTGTAAGATCTATGTACTCACTATGTCCCATTGCTGTTTTTGGAGCTGGTGTTGAGACAAGAAGAGCTGAGATATATTTGGAAAGGACGTTATCGTTTTCCGTTCTGGATCTAATTTAAAATAGAGAAACTCACTTAAAAAAATTAATTCATCTCTTCTTCTTGTATTTGCATTTGTTTTCCTGTATCCACAGCGAAGCACGAAGATGAAATTTTTGATCTTGTTGTTGGTTATTGAAGCAATAATGGTGTTAGGAAAGCCCGCTAACCAAGATGAAGGTAAAACTAAACAAAAGACACAAAATAGTTTTGAAGCAACAATGGTCTCTTCTTCGACTAATTTAAAAGCACTTACAAGTAGGGGGCGATACTGCATTCAGTTAACATATGGACGCGTGTGCCATGGTAAAGTCTGCGTTTGAGCATGAAGTGACTACGAGTATTTTTCAGTCCACCTTGAAGTGGATGCTAGTCCATTGCAGCGTTTCCCCCCCCCCCCCCCCCACCAGCGTTAAATTTTCCGGTTCCCATTTATACACCGAGGTGAAGTGAGACATTGTGAGAGTAACGTGTCTTGCGCAAGAACACAAGGAAGTGACCCGCCTAGGGCTCGAACTCGGATCAACCGATCTTGGCGTTCGTGTGCCATAAGACTTCATAGTTCCTATCTCAAGGTCGATTAATTAGTTTAAAGTTTAATACTTTACAAGTCGAATTCGAAGGCACATTTCATTGCGATCTTTACCTGTGAATTACATCGCCATAGACGACTATCAGGGGAAAAAGAATGTACAAATAAAACACATAGAACACTGCTTCTATCCCAGTACACCTGACACAAGTGAAAAGGATCTAATTTGTTATTTATTTTACACACTTCTTTTTGTCTTCTTGCACAAATAATGGCACCTGGCTATTATCAGTGCTAATCTCTCTTTGGAAAAGATGGCGCCAGGTCTCCGACACCTGTCTGACACCTGCTAAATCTCCATTACCGGCGATAATGGGCGAGCAAAGAACACAAGCCAGTGTTTGTTGAGACGATTAAATGTTGCTCTTTATACATTTTGGCCAAGCAATTTAATTTATGTTTAGCGAAGATCTCTTCTTTAAGTGCACTTAATTACACCTAATATACAAGAAATGGCTAGCAATTTAATTAGTTCCAGAAATAAGAAGAACAAGTGAAAGTTCGAAGTAGGGTTTGAACTGGCAAGGCGATGTTCGTAATTCAGTTTCACAATTAATGGAACAAGGAAAAACAACATCACAGCGAAACTTAATTCAGATATAGTTTTACACTGTTTCTTTTACGATACCCGGTCACGAAAGACGGAAAAAGAAACACTACAGAGTTTGTTTTATATATTCAATTTCCTTTAAGAGATGGTGAAAGAACATAAACGCCCGGGGGGGTGGGTGCTTCCATATATGGGCTATATAGGTATAGGCCACGGGATAGGGTACGGTTTTTTGAGGTTGTCGATCCTTAAATAGGGGATCATTTTTGCCCCTTTTAGCGTTTTCTCTTGTGTGACCCTTAGATAGGATATCGAAAATTGTATCAACGTTATAGGAACGAAATAAGATTGATCCGTTCATACCCGTGAATAGGGTGTCTTTTTTCGGGTTTGGGTCTTAAATAGGGTATCAAATTCCGTTTTCGTTTTACAGTCTTTCCCGTAAAACCGTGAACACCAGAAAAAATTTCAGGAATGTTTATTGTGTAGTGACCAATCGCAGCAAAGTTCAGGACACGCGAGCAAACCTCATAACCACAAACTAATTACCGTTGCTGTTTGCGGTTTAGTTTTCTCACACCTGATTGGCTTTTTCTTTGTAACACAATAACCTTCCATAAACATTTCTGGTGTTCACGGTTTTACGGGAAAGACTGTAAGAACCTTCGAACTTCGCGGCACACACCTATCCGAAATTTAAGGTAACACAAATTGAAAACACTCATATAGTGGTATTTGTGTTTAGAACTTTCCATTTTCACGGCAAGAATTATTTAACAAAATCATCACTAATCGTTGCGAATGTTTTGTTCAGGCGCAACATTTGCAATGGCCTTCATTTGGCGCGAAAATATGCAATGTTATTATTCAACAAATTGTCCAAATATGGTCATTAGGTTCTCAATATCCGTCAACTGCCGCATAACGGCGACTTTTCTTGCTGTCAAAGGCGCTTCGTTGACAGTTTGTTGAATAATAACACAATTATCCTGCTCAATCTTGCGGAATATCGTCTGATTTTAGCCAACTCGGCCTACGCCCTCGTCAACAAAGTATCAGGCCATATTCCGCGCGATTTTGCAGGATGATTGTTAAATATTAACTCTAAGTTACTATGATCCCGCCCTATAACCACAGCCTTTCTAACTGTAAAATGCGCTTCGTTGACAATTTGTTGAATAATAAAACAATTTTCTGTTATGATAATCCTAATCGTGTTTGTGTTTTATTGTTAGCTGGAAGTTGTGATGTGAATCCCAATTACCGATATGAATGCGGGTGGCTTGGAATAGACAAAGAGACGTGCTTGAAGCGAGGTTGCTGCTGGGATGACACTGATTCACACGCGAAGTTCTGCTTCGTACGGAAATATAAACGTACGGATCTATCTTTGTTATATAAGAAATATCAGTAACATTTCAGATGTTTCGAGAAAGGTTTTCGGCGTTGAAAGTGCACGTGGCAATATTGAGGGAGACATAGCCATTCAAAAACTTGAAAATTTACTAAGAAATGTATGTATGGATTGCCGGACACTTTGTCCGGACTCCATATATTTCTAAGAAAATTTTGGAATTTTTGGTTGGCTGTATCTCGTTCAATACTAGACCAATAAGCACCAAACTTGAGGATCTTGTAAAGCTCAGTGTGCTCTTTCTGAGTAGGTGGGTTTTGAATAATCCCATAATATACAGACTCAGACAATGGACGTATGTTTGATTGCGGTTTTGATTTAGTTATGTATTAATACCCAGATTACCTTGCGGGATTGACGCATGCATTTTTCCAACAACCTTTCTCGAAACAGTTGTATATAACTGTGATACGCGACGAGCATTTCGATACGACAAAAAACACTCTCATTTTTAAAAAAGGGTGTTTTTGAATGGGTGTGCCGCACATTTTTGGTATTACTCACGCGCCAAAGTATTAGGAGGTCTTAGTATAAATCGTCCAGCTACCAGTTGTACATTTCAGAAGGCGTGGAACGTTTGCCATGTCAGATGCGAGAAACCACTATTAAAGCAGCTACCGTTTACATGTAGGCAACAAACATGTCTTCCGCTAATGCAGACACCTACTCAAGATAAAACATTCTAGGGAGCGAACATGACCTCCCGAAGAAGTTCCGTTAAACGCCAAAATAGTCGGTAAATATCACATGAAAACACGCGAGCTGCTTGCTTCTCAATCTACAAAAATTTCATTTAACAAAATAAACAAAAATTTGTTGTAAATCAATACACTGTCAATTCAAAGCACGTCATTCACCTTTTGAGAATTTTGATTTTTGCCTCTGCATGAGGTAGCTTCTTCATTTTCTTTTCTTTTTTTTAAATTTCTTGACGAGTTCACAGATCTTCCCGATGGACTTTGCCCTGTGCTCCGTCTGAGCGCAAGGAATGTGGCTATTATGGGATAACAAAGGAAGAATGTCTTGGTAAATCCTGTTGTTGGGATGAAACAGTTCCCAACACTAAGTGGTGCTTCAAACAGCCCGGTGAGGTTATGCAAAGTTTTTCTGGCTTTCCTGCATGGAGAGGAACGTGTAAACTTAATTAGCATATTATTATTATTATTATTATTATTATTATTATTATTATTATTATTATTATTATTATTATTATTATTATTATTATTATTATTATTATTATTATTATTATATAGTATTATGTTATGAAGAATTTGTATTTATTTGTTTTATCATACTTTCAATAGTCCTGAGAAAAACGAAAGAAGTAAAACCTAAGTCAACGATAGGCTGATCTGATACATCTAATTTTTCATTGTTAATCAATGACGTTATATGTTTAATTACACTGTAAGACTACTGTTTTGTGAACCAGCTCGGCCGAAGTCAGGGGCGCCGCGCAAGACAGGCTGGTTGGCGAGGGAAAGTTACAGCCTTATGCGCCTCATGGCGCGGAAAGAACTACCTAACTAACTAATACTGTTTTGTATTCATGTTAGAAAAAAACTAGACGTTCTTAACTCATCCGACTCTCAGCCTGGGGTATGTTCGTAGCATGTTCTTCAGATTTGATTAATCTCTGCCGCATCGTTCTTATAGAAAGGTTCTTAAAAAGAGTGTATTCAAGATTTTTTCAAATATAACTGAAACGTTATTTTGTTATGCAGAGGAAGGGACACTTGGTTGTCGCATCTACCATGGGGTGTATGGAAAGTGCAAGTATGTGTGCGATGCAGGGGAGAGGAAAAATTATGGAATGTCACAATGCCATGGACGAATCTGCTGCGTTAAATAGACAGGTATTCGTGTATATTTCAGACTGTCATCACAGGACTTAGACCACAAGCAGTCCCGTTTGTTTCTTAATCCCTCAAGCGTGAAGACAAAAGAGCACCAATGGGAATCGGGAATGGCGATACACGCGCGCATCTTGTCACATTCTCTGCGGCTACTTTTACTTTCACTTAGAGGACTTAGAAAAAGGACTGGTTGAAGTTTGAGCCCAGACCAAACGAGGACGAGAGTCGATGAGAGTTCAAACTCTCGTGCACTCTCATCGACTCTCATCCGCTCTTATCTACTTTGAACGTGCTCAAATTTTTCATGGGAGTCGATGAGAGTTATCCCTCGTTTAATCCGATGATAGTCGATGCGAGTTGACGAAAACTCTCATAAGAGTCAACAATCGTTTGGCCCGGGCTTTACACGGGACTTTTCGTATACGTATTGAAGCTGCACTCATGAGCATGCGCTACTAGATGGGATTGTGGTTTACATCGCGTTTGTCGACAGAGAACGGCCAGATGAGGAAACATACGATTGTTACTTGGGATTTATTAACTGGATAGCAACGAAAAAGAAATACTAGTCTGTGATAGTAGGCTAGTGTGAAGGTCTGTGCAGAATTCAGCTTTTCCCAGTAAAGAAACTAAACCTCAGGGGGGGTACTCTCATTATACATGACAGGGGGGAGGGTAGGACGGAGCTTCATATTGCAAACCCCAAAATAGCCTCCTACGCAGGCGTTATTAGGGGGTAAAGTGTAACGCAATCCCCTAATAACGCCTGCGTAGGAGGCTAACCCTAAAAATACACGAGCCTAAAATTTTAGACCCCAAAAAATACCTAGCATCAAAATTTCCTACCCCAAAAAATTATTCAATCAAACAGACTCTTCTAATGCATGATTTTGCATCAATAAGCTAATGAGACCGGAGATGTGACCCAAAAAATACGCGTATTTTTTAAGACCTAAGACAGATCTCTTGACCCCAAAAAATACCGAGCGTGTTATTTTCAACCCCCAAAATACGTCGAAACTCCCCGTCATGTATAATGCGAGCACCCCCTCCCCCACGGGACTAAACCTCTTTCTAGTTATCATTAATTAGTATATTCCAAAACAGTGAATAACGTTGTTAACTCGGCGCGCTCTGATTGGCTATTCAAACATGGGATATCCTTTGTTATCCACCTCCGAGCCTCTCGTGAGCCTCCTGGACCCTCGGGTAAATAATCATTTTTGAGCTATATGATCTCTCGCGGCTCGATAAATGTCCACCACTAGCCACCGTTGTTTATTGCCTGTCGTTCACTGAAGTATTAATCTTCTTTTGCAGACGTGAGAAAGAGAGAGAAGCCATCGTGGGAGCATTAGAGTGGCTTTCATGAGTAATCGTAAAAAGCAAAGCAGTAAAAATAATAAAATTGCAACATTGAACCCATTTGTTCCGGACGTTCCGAGTGTTAGATCTCACACTTGTTGCTTATTCTCGTCCGAGAGGACGAGCTTCGGTGGCAACTGAGCACCAAGTCCTGGTTAAGGCCAGAGTCCGCGTTCTTGGTGCTGACCAAAAGAAACGCGGGCTCTGGGGACGAAATTGTCGACTGAAACAAGATCTTGGGAAAAGATATGCTCAGGGGAACTATGGGAATCAGAGTTTTAAGTTGTGACGTGGTCGTAAACTGAAAAAAAAAAGATTTCCCACAATTACGACAGCTGTGCGCGCTCTGAAGATTATGTTGGAATTCGAAGTTGCCATGATGCATCTGGCCTTAAAGCAGCCATTTTCTGATCTTCAAATGAATTATTTTAAGAGGTACGCAAAAAGGATCTATTATTTCATCTACAACCAATCATCTGGCCGAAACTCACGTTTATTTTTCTTTGTTGAAAACAACTACACGGTACCATGATTCCCTGCAGGCGCGTCTCATAGGTAATGGCCGATTCCCTCTACGAGACTTACGCGCAGGGAATCATGGTAGTTGTATTCGAAGTCTCGAAGATGTCGTGCGTGTGATAAATACAACTACCATAATTCCCTGCACGCAAGTCTCGTCGACTGAATCGGGGATTGGGCATTCGGCTGTCGTCAAACTTGCCCAAAGTCACTCGTTTCTTCTTTGTACAAATAGACATGGCGATTACTTTTAACAGATGCTCTGAAATAGCAGGAATTATTTAAATAAAATTTCTTGGAAATCGCACGCGAAAAGCGCACTCAACTGAAGAATGTTTCACAACGCCGCAATTTCGGTTTTCCAGCCCGCGCGAGACCTTTATATCCAGCGTTCTCTCTTCTCGTGCGTTTTCATTCTCTCTCCATCACTATCACAACAGTTTAAGCCTGTGTATAACAGTTTATTTGTTTTCACTGTGTACACTCTATTCAAAACCTTCACGAATAACCGATTGGGCTTTTACTTGAAAAACACTAATGGCCCCTACTGCCTCAGCGAAGGCATTCAAGTTTCGCTAAAAATAAAACAGACACGAAAATGACTTGATTTACCAGTCTTCTCCTTCATCTGGGTTTTATGCGTGTAGATCTGTAGTTGGCCGAGGTGGGGGGAGGGGGTGGGTGGTACATCATTAGATGGAATGGTATAATAATTAACACTGGAAATTCACTGTAAAGATCATTTCCCAATTTCATCGTCATTAACAGTTCACATATGAAGTATTTTCATATACTTTACATCATTGCGTTCGACGTTAGGAGAACGCTTCGTAATCTTTGGGGATCCTGTGGTCGATGGGATACCTGTGCATGCCAGGCGTGAAGATTCGAGAGGACGGGCGATGTTCAAAATCTGCGCCATTTTGAATAATTATTAAGCGCGCGCACGAATTTTAAGCCCAATAGCCGGCCAAAGAAATTGCGGGCTCACCTGGTGGACATGCGCACACAACTATTTTTTACGTCATAAACAATTGTCATATGGCAATCACGTGCATCACTGGTTCCATCAAGGTCAACTAGATGATTACACGGGAATATTTGAGTTCGGCAAAAGAATGAACTTTGGAGTTGTTTTCTAAGCGGGTTTTATCACTGAGCTGATGATTCTGCTAAACTTTTCGGTCAATGCCGTTCAAATCGAGCTGGAACTTCGTAGAAACACACAAATAAAGACCAGGTAACATTTGTGCCGTGAGAAGTTTACCCGTGCGTTTGAGTCTATTTAAGCTTACATATTTGTAGTTTAACCTCTTTCATGCACGAAAAAGTAAGCTTGAGCGTATCAGTGCAGTTTGTTACAACTGTAATGCTTTATTCACGTCTGATATCTCTACGCGGGTAATTTTGCATGATAAGTATCTCGCTCGCTGAAGCAAGCTAAGTTTAAAACATGTTGAACTGACCTACATGAACGTAAAATAATCATGAGATGAAAAGTTTGCACAATGGCAAAATATTCTGTCCGGTTCTCTGACATCAGTAATCTAGCAGAAACCTAATATGTTTCCGTCGCTCCTATGATCATTGATTTCACTTCAAGTTGTGTCACGCAAGAAGCCAAGACTTTTAACCTTCAAGGCTACCATTTTTTCGAAGTTTGTAGTGACATGTTTATCTTTTTAACAACAAAGAACTTTTTACGATCTACTTTACATTTTTATCGACCATGCTTGAGGGAGAGTAAGACATTTTAAGAGCAGAGAGTTAATGAGTGAGATATTTTGAAGCCGTATACGCGAAGAACATTTTTTACGAAAAGAATGTTTACCTTTTAATTCATGATCTCTTCCATGATTTTGAAATCAAGCTTGACGACACAAAAGCTAATCTGGAGCTAAGAAAACTCGAACGCACTTATTGATCTATGATTACTACTAGTTGTAGGTGTATGTAAACCACATTGGTGTAATCGTAAACTTTGGGGAGACTGATTGCCAGTGTTTGGCAAACAAGATTTCAGGGCATGTGTGTAACTAACGCAAGCTACGATTGGTCAATGGTTGCCTTCGCTAACCAGTTACTTATCATAGCTCAAGTTTGGTACTCAAATCACTCCAGACTTCCTAGTGCTGAAAGCTGGTAATCAGCCTCCCGAACATACTAGCGTGGCGAATTCGATTGGATCAAAAGATGTTGACATTTGCATCATTTTACACAATCCCACGTATGGTGAAATATTGCTTGAAACTGGTGCATTATAAATGAGCAGAGTGGGAGAAATTCTTTGGGCCCATTTAAGCTTGGCTGAGAAAGGGGTTGATGATGATGACAAGGATGATTTGAAACAAGAAAGACAAGCTACTCACTTTTTCGAATTCTAGATCACAGGAGTTAAATTTATGACTTTTTTTCTGCAAACCACACAGATGACTAAGTCACGGCACATGGCCTAGTTTCCATGCATCTTGTGTAGCTTAGTGGTAGGAAGTCAGACAAATGTGTGGGAAGGTCCAATATTTGACTTGTGTTGGGGGAACACTTAAGAAACCCAAGAAGTTTGCGCCAATATATTAGTTAACACCAGTAACATCTTTCCTATTGCAAGCAAAGTAGTTACTGCAACATTAAAGTTAATATTAACTTTTAGTCTCCATGCTAGAAGGGACTGAGTCGTGACAATTCCAGCACCTGTAGAAATTAAAAAGAAACAAACAAAAATTATTATACTGGTAAGAATTGTAAGAAAACAAAGTCTCTGTCTCATCTGTGAAATATCAACTCTTCTTCGGACAGAAGAAGAAAGTTTAAACAGCGACAATTGGTCTTGTTTCCATTCTGGTTATTATACAGGGCTTGAAATTACGGTCACATTTGCGACCAAATTTTTCCTTTTTGCGACTAAAAATTCCTCTTCAGTCGCAATTTTATGACTATTTTTTGCCCAAATTAAGGTGAAATAAGAATTAATTCTTTTGTGTCTTGCTTATCAAAATCCAGTCCAATTCATCTTGACATTATGTATGCGATTCGCTTGATCAGACGCCATTACAGCATTTTCTTTGTAAATATGTATCGCTGGCGCACATAGGCACTCCCGTTCACTAAAACAACTCGCAGAAACAACAAGCATGGCGGTCGTGGGGATTTGCGAGTTTTGTTCATCTCACGCTTGTCCTTGCCAAAGATTCAAACATTTCATAACGAAACTCTGACAACTTTTACTCAATTATGCTACCCTGTAATTTAAGCTACAGCTAAAGCTTAACAAAACGTCTGCAAAGGTAAAGTGTTTTGAAAAGGTAAAGATAATTTATACTCATGTTGAGTTTAGATCAGAGATGTCCTAGATTGTGTCCTTTCTTGTAGTCGGTCCTCTTCTAACTTAGCTACAAATGTGATTTAGCTTGAATGGAATTTAAAGTTTGAGAATCTACTGAATCGTGTACTGTACAGTGATCGACGAAGATGTCGGCACATGATTCAATTGACGTTTCTTTGAATCCATCATTTTATTAACAGTAATTGACTAAAAGTTAAGCTTGCGTTTTTGCAATAACAAAATCATAGCTTATGGGCATTTTGCGACTAAAGTTTTTGAATTTGTGACTAAATTTTCGCAGCTGGTTGCAAAATATCGACCTGAATATTGTTTCAATTTCAAGCCCTGTTACAGAGTGTTTTCACATGATGTCAGGGTGGCCATATTGGTGCCCCAAAACAAAGAAACTGTGGTCACATTGGTGTCCCAAAGCAATCCTCCAGGAATTTAAGTTTATTGTTATGAAAATATCATCTTTTGGCCGCTTGTCACCTGTTCTTAACTTTAGGTTTTTAGGTTCCAGCTTTGCTCAAAATAATAAATTACTAACACCTATAACAATAGCTAACCTGATCAAATGAATTACATCACTGCCACATTGAATGTTGGCTGGACTGCTACATTCCTTATTCCATCCACAACTTTTCCAGTAAACTACCTGAAAGGTAAGAAATTGAATGTTTGTCAGGAAAATCCCAACAGAAACAGTAGCACATTACTTCATAACATAAACAACACACACGCAAGGTAGATCTTAAACAAGGTAAAGAGCAACCACTGCCACAAAACGATTACTTTGAAAAAGTTGGCAAACAACACATGCGTAAATTCCTAAAACGTTTCGAGCACGAGTCACGAGAAAAACATGAGAGATGAACACGTCGATCAAGTAAAACAATGATCCCTTGTGAGAAGACGATTACTCACGCTATCGACGACGGAAATGAAAAGTGGCCGTCAGCCTGCGAAGAACGATTCCGATTACTGGAACACCACGCACAACTGATATCCACCAAGAAATACACCGCAGAACAATTCTAGACACGATGAACGGCATAGACCAGAGAGGGAACTTTCAGCATCCACGACCTACAAGTTCTCTGCTAGATGGTACACGTGATGAGTATCCACAATGGATAAACTACATTTGCTTAAACAGCAGTTTCTATGCAGAAACCTGAAAAACCATGTTGACATTAAGGTGACAATTTTTTTTTTATTTCTTTCAAAACATGCTTGTTTGTCATTCTACAATCGGCAGGTGTTCAGTGGGTAAATAATGAGCTACAAGTTACAACGCACTACAACTATATGTACAGAAAAAGCATCAAACAAAAACAAAAATTCCCAACATTTTCCTAATACAACCCTAAAAACAATCAAACGATTTTAACTTTTTAGTTTGAAATTAACATTTCACAGTTCTGAACTAGTTTGCCTTACAAACGTATTAAAAAAATCCATAAAAGTTGCATTACAAGAAAAAGTCTTAACTTTGCCTTTTGCAAATCTAACGTAAAAATGATCATTAATATTTTAATCCGCACGATCCAACCAGAGAACATTCGGCAAGACATACAGGCACTGCAAAACCGACCGCACGATGAAAGCTATTCGGTCCGTCAACGGCTCGGGTATTCCAGACGCTTAATACCTAAGAAAGAAAAGAAACCTATGGAAAATCTACAAAAATGGATCACAAGTTCTATGTATGTTATAGAGATGTTTGCCAAATTGCATCTCGGGCAATAATTAACTTACAGAACACATATATTGCTGTTGAAAGCTTTTGACCGAGGATGTTTCTACACTGACCAATTTAAACTAGATGTAAACAAATCGGGACAACTTTAATCAATAAACAACTCAGTGTAGCAGTTACTCCCAGTCATCAATAAAACCAATGAATTCTAGAAGAGATTTTGCTAACATCTGTCAAATTCTTGGTCACAGTTGCTTCCAAAAAACATGATATGTGCAGCAAATTAACAGTCCCAAAGTGGTCAG
>OX393565.1:18777542-18830042 GCA_947652115.1 Blastomussa wellsi
GCCTAACCTGTACTTGAATGTGAGTTCCACAAAATTCTGAATCGTCTAGGTTGTCAACAGCCTCCTTAGCATTTTCCTCACCCACCATGTGCTGAAAAAGAAAAACGTACAAATTATGGTCATGCAAAAACCGTACTCGTTTATTAATTTGAAACTTTTATTCCTTTGTTGCAATTACTGCTCCAATATACTGTTTATATAGTTTAATATCAATATCCTGTAATATTCTTTGTTTATTTATGTTTACACCACAGGCGAGCTAAAATAGAGTCACTGTGCTTTCTACGCAACAACTGATGTCACTGATCTGTTCCAAACCCATACAAAACAACATGTGTGATGGCCAGCTGCCGAAGTACCGAAACAAAATTAAAGACTTACCACAAATGCAAAGTTTTTGACTATATCACACTGCGACACTTTCCCGTACTTTTCGAATAGCTCCTTCAAAGACGTTCGTCTGCATTGGTCAGGAAGATTTCCAACATACAACTTGACTTCTTTCCCTTCTTCGCCTCCATCTTTTTCGGTCGTTTTGTCGTCGCTATTTTCGTCTTTAGCGTCCGACGTGGCAGCGTCGTTGTTTTCTGTCGTCTCTTCTTTGACGTTATTCATCTCAGTAGGATTATTTGTGTCTTCTTCGCTAGCCATAGCTAAAAAAACGACGCCAAGTTACTCGCTGAAAGAACAGTACAACTCGATAAAATGGCCGCGCCGCGTGGTATGGAACAAGCTGTCCCGTTTTTCCTTGCGCGCAGTGTACATACGAAAGAGACTGGAATCAAGTAACGCCTTGAAGAAATTGCTCGATGATGGCGCTGACGGAGTGTATTATCCATTTAGATGATAATTTTGCCAAGCTTCCTGATGAACAAGAGACCCAGGATATTCAAAAGGCCATAGAAGAAGCAGTTTCTTCTCTGCTAAAAACTGTCGCTGCTTTTGACGAGAGATTCGAGAGTAAACTCGCACATTCTGGTAGTTTTTACGAAGGGACTAAAATTAGACATGCTGATGAATTCGATTTCATGGTGTGCCTTTCAAGACTCTCGGAAATTTGTGATATAGTATACTTGGACAGAAGGAAACGTCATGTTTTGATGCACGTTCTTTTACACGACAGAGCAGATGAATTGCATTTCTGGTCAGAGTTATGTGAAGAAGTCAGTACCGAGGCTTTTAGCCGTACATGTTCAAATCAAGGAACTTTTCTTTGTTTAGACGGCAGTAATCTCAAGCAAAAATTTTATTCGTTGCTGAGAGAGGCGTTTAAATCGATTACGTGGCCTTCAAATCTAAATTTACTGGCCTCAACTGGTCTTACTTTTGATCGGATAGGTTTAAGCGGAGCTACACAATCCGCTGCATCAGAAAAATTAGATTTTCTTTGGAAAGATCATTTAAAGGTGTCGGTCGATTTGACCTTGGCTATAGAATGCCAAGGGTGGCCTTCACTATCAGGGATATTTGATAGTATAGGTGAAGGACATCCGGCCTTCTCGATAAAAACCGATATTAAAAGTTCTGGGTTTCACGTTGTACCAAAGCTTGGAGCAATTTGGAGAATTTCGTGGTCCCGTGCTGAGGCGTCTTTACTGAAATACATTTTCAGTCAAAATGAACAAGCTGCTGTGAGTTATCGTGTGGCAAAACTGATAAATGAGACTCACTTTGTTGAAACCAGGGGTGATAACACCAATATGCATGTACCTATAAGTATTTGTGACAGTTTCGCCCTGAAACATTTACTTATGTTTCTTGTGATATCAAATTCATCATACTTCACAAGAAGCTGTGGTGAAATACTTGTGGATCTTCTTCAACATTTGCTGGATGGTCTAAGCACTGGCAGCTGCCCAGTGGTTTTTCTTGCTGATTTCAGCAGCTTGAAAGCTGGCCCCTTACTTCACTGTTTTGCCGTTGCTTTGAAAAAATGTATAAACAATCTACTCAGCATGCAAGAGTTAGAGATCAGTCAAGTGCCAAGGATGTGTGAAGATTTTTTCAAAGACAAAATACCAGTATTATTGCCTTGTCCACCAAAAAGTATAAGAAGTTACAAAATAACAAAGTTGTAGTAGATATGTTACGTAACTAGTAAAAATGGAGGAAAGCTGAATGGAGAAATGGCAAGGTCAGTAAATTTTACTCTTTCTTGTGTTCACCACTATGATTTCGTTTGATTCCTTATTGCTTAATCATAGATTTTAGATTCGGCAAAACAGTCTTTGGTGTAATCAATCATTAAGTTAGACTGTTCACAGTCCTCTATTTTTCTTCAATTGTTGAACCCGGACAGAATTGTGTGACAACTAGACCTACTAGAACACTGAAGTCTTCAAAAAGCTGACTAATTAAGCCCTTCTTTGTGTATTAGTCTTAGACCTTCTTCTTCTATTCAATAACTTCATGAGAACTAAGAGATCAGAGAACTATTTTACTTTTAAATATTAGTTAGTTACGTATCCTAACGTTTAAATAGGTAGTATAATTAAGAGGGGGTAAGTTTCTAACGAAACTGTGGTGCTGCGTCGGTGGGAAGTATAACAATATAATTTGGTTTTATCAACTGGGTTGATAATGTCAATTGGCCACCGTAAAGAGATTCAAGAGCTGACGTTTCGAGCGTTAGCCCTTCGTCGGAGACAAGACATTGAGACATTAAGACATTGCTTTGAAAGCACTATTGTTAGTTTTAACCGCTTGTTAATTCAGTTATCTGCAAGAGAATGGAATAAACGATATTTATTATTATTTATTATTAGCACAATGAACGAGAGAGATCTGGAGAGAGATTTCTCGGGATTTAGACTGATCTAATCTTCATCTTTTAAAATCGCCTGTCATTTATATCAAAGACATCATCAAACGAGCTTGATTTAAGTTGACGGTAATGGATGAACAGATTAGCTGGGTTAACAGTTTCAGAAAAAAAAACTGTAAATAGGTACTGTAACTGTAACTGCTAAAAGTTGTTTTCACTCTCAATTTCGGTCAGGTTGGATAGCTGGAATGTAAACGACCTGAAAACCGTACGTTCGTTTTCGAACGCTTTATGACCCTTACTCGCTACAGGGGCGGATCCAGGATTTTTCTTAGGAGGGTGTGCACCACTAAGGAATTAATATTCAATCTGTGAGTTTGGTGTAGCAGCTACCTTCTAACAAGCATTAATTAAAATTCGTTCTCATTGTGTCTCTTGGAGGGGTGCACCACTAAGGAATGACGTAGGATGGGTGACGTAAGCAGAATACTAGTTATATTAGAAGGTTGCAGGTTATCTCAGGGGGGTTGTGCACCCCCTGCACCCTCCCCCTAGATCCGCCCCTGGATGCCTGTCTCAGACCCTCAGAATGAGATTCAGGCGGATTGGTTAAAGTAAAACGAGCTCAGTGCCATGAGTGAAACATCTTTTACTTTTACCATTTTTTACAATTCATTTAGCCTACAAGTTTCACATTTGTCAATCTTAGATCCTTCTCAATATTCCTCACTCAAAGTCAAAGGCGTCCTTGTTTCTTGTGCATTAAAAATGATGACATCATTCATGGTGAATAAGCCCTATTCGTACGATCTAGAGAAAAGCAGTAAAACAGGAAAGCGTTTATGCCTGCAGAAGGGCTGTCGTTTCATCACCTCACCCCAGGCTCGTTTTGTTCCTGGTAACGTCTTCATTCAAATGTTTCAGTGGCGGATCCAGGGGGAGGGTCGGAGGGGGTCCGGACCCCCCTTCCCTAACCAAATTTTTTGTTTCTTACTACTCTTTTGACGATGAAATTCTCGCATCTACAGTATCGCTTATTATCACTCAACTGAGTCAAAGTTTGGACCCCCTATCAAAAATTCCTGGATCCGCCCCTGTGTTTAGTTCCATTGTAACTCTGATAGCCAGGTCTGTACAGATCTTCTTAGCGGTGAATGAATAATAAGACCCCTGAACGTTCATTCAGGAACAGATCCGGAATTTTTCTTTGGAGGGGTGCACCACTAAGGCATGACGTAGTTTATTAGTGACGTAGGCAGAATACTAGTTATATTAGGCTATTGCATTTTTTTTAACTCTCCCCATTGAGGAACAGTGGAATTCTTTTGGGGAAGAGGAGAGGAACTGTGGATTTCTCAAGGGGTAAGACTGGAATTACGGTAAGAGGAATTCTTAGGGGGGATCAATAAAAAGTTATGGAATTCGTTAGGGGCAAAACCAAGAAATCCTTTGGGGTGGGCGGCACCCCGTGCACTTTCCCCCTAGATCTGCCCCTGTTCATTTGTCAGGAGCATGGCAAAGATTAGTTACTATAATGTCGATGTTGTGGCATGATGTTGCAGGGCTGCAGAATTTTGTTACAGGTGAGGCAAATGTGCAGTTGCCGAAAGCGTAAGACTCTTCCAGGGTCTGTGGACATGCCCTCAAAAAAAATTGAAAAATAATTGAATTTAAGCTGTTGGAAATGCTGTTTTTGGTGTTCTTTTGCTATTTTATACATCTTCTAAAAGTCGTGAATGGGACAAATGGGTCAATACGACGATTGTTTTTTTTTAAATATTTTTCCAACTAATACTGTAGGCTGTTTCCTCGTCGTATCTCTTATTTCTGCTTGCATGCTACAGCCCTTGGTCCTGTGTTGGAAATTTGCATTGGAACTCCTGATCAAAGAATCTAGCCTTGTGCACTGGATGAGGTCAGTATTTACGCGTTAAGATTGGCGGGTTTGTTTATTAAAATGAAATTACTTCCATACCCCGGCCCAGAGACAGATTATAAAACTACAAATTCATATGACAGACAGACAGACAGACATGTTTTATTTGGAGTCTTGTACAATAAATAGTATCTCGACTATGGATTCCAAATAATTAAAAAATTACGAACAACAAAAATATGGATGGCTGATAAGTTATTAGATTAGATTAGTTTAGATTAGATTAGCTTAAATAAACGAAGTCTTTGGAAGATGTATTGGGGCCATGCTAATCATTAAATTAAAGGAGCTGCGTCACAGCAAATTTTTCAAACTCGTTGTTTGTAATCCGTAACAAGCCATAACAGACGTCTACCGCGCAAGCGTTAGAAAGAAAAAGCTTTTAGAAAATAATTGCACAACAGGCGACAAGTCGCAGCGACAGTTCTTTGCGACAAGACACTCCATGTGTACTGTTTTCAAAAAAAGTGGCTACATTTTTGTGTAAATTTTTGTCCCTGAGTAACTTTATGTGTCACCGACAGCATGATTCGAACCCATGATTTCCTAGATTACTTGTCAACCACTCTAACCAACTGAGATACGAGAAGTCTAGATCTCTTGCCATTAATTCATTTGTATGACGCACACAGACTGTAACCGTTTGCACGCATTGTGAGCCTAGATAGGTCTAGAGGTAGTTGTATTCATCACGCACAAGACATCTTCGTCATCTTCAAGTCTTGGCGCGCGAAGCTGAATACAACTACCATGATTCCCTGCGCGCAAGTCTCATAGAGCTCGGCCATGCGAGGGCCGGGGCCCCACCACATCCGGAAATGGGAAATCTAAGCATTTTCGTCGTAAATAAATGATCCTAGAATGTAGTCATATAGGAAAGGAAGTCTCAGAGAACCACAATTTTCAACTTTCTAGGGGTGACAAAGGGGACTAGCGAGGTAAAAAAATGACGAATAAATCCTACACCGTCTCACGTACGATGGTGTGAATTTTCACGTCACACTATTGCAGCTCATTACAGTTTGCGTCACGTCATTGCAAGATGGAGGTGTCGTATCGGCTGGAATTTCATGAACGTGCTTTTTGTCATGAACGTGATCCAACCTTGAAGTGTGTTTTACTCTTATAACAAGTTTAGTAAAGTTGTTAAACTGCGATACGAGCGTTAAAAGTTTTCCGGGTCTCACGGTGCACTGGGGGAGAACTTTGGTGAACAGTGGGTCTGAGTCACGTAACGAATTTCAATTTCAGTGACCCTCTGCTAGACATGTCGATAAAAAAAGATATCACTAAGGAGGTTGGTAACTATGCGGAATAAACAAACCTTGGAAGTTCGAAAACCTTGGAAAAACTCTTCTATTCGGTTCGAAAGTGGCTGACTTCTGTAATGACCGAGTGTAGATTGGGTTGAGTTTTTGGATGACGTCAAACGTCGGCAATGGCGGCGGCGTGAAGGTGGGCATATCCGGTGGGATTCACCGCAAGATAAAGACTCTCATACCTTCCTTGTTGGTCAATTTTCGGAAGTAAACGTTCAGTCTGGCGTTCTGTTGAATGATCGTGGACCTTTTTTATCAGGCAAGGAACTTAGAAGGCATCCCCCGTCGATTGGAATCGACTAATTTCGGTCAAACAACAGTTTGGGTGCGGCGATTTGAAATAACCGAGCTTCAATTTCCCAATCTTGGAGTTATTTATTGAACAGTCTTTTGGAATTGCTGTCGTTTGACCGATCATTGGGTAGTTGAATTGCCTTGTAACTATCATCGTTGATTGTCATATTTCAGTATGAGGTAAGAATCCATATTGTATTAGCTTGTATTGATCCTCTTTCACTTGACATGACAAACAACGAATCGAGCATTCCCAATAACAAAACTGTCTGCAGCCATCACGCGTAAACCGTGCAAATATTTCTACCTTTCTTGTTTGTTTTAAGTACATTTGTGATCCCCACTGGTTTGTTATTCGTTAATTTAGTACGACGTTTTTTGTTTCAAACCATCGAGTGCTCTTCCCGACCGTATTTTGTTGCCAATTGATGAATCAATTGAGCATTGGTATTTGGAACATGTAAATCGCATCGAAAACTTGAAGTCTAAACTAAAGCATCCCCTGAATTTGCAGTACCCCTGGGGTCGTCTTTGTGTAAACTGTAAAAGAGCGATTTGGCAGCGGGCTACCAGGAAGTGATCTGAAGAACTATTTATGTGCTGTTACCTTACTGTTTTTGGGATTACATGATTAAAGGACTTATTTGTGGATCAAGTTCGTTCATTCTGCATGTCCTTTGAACGAATGAAAACATGCGACTAATGCAAGCATGTATACTCGGCCAGCTGGATTTCTATCAGACTGGAACTGTTAATCATTGAATGGAAGCAGATGTAAAAATATATTTTCGCCTTGTTGGAACATTTTTCATTTTTCAACTCCTTCCCCATTTTAAGTTGAATATAAGCCCACTTTCATACATGCAAAGTTCACGCGGAAAACGACATTGTTTTCATATTTAGGGTGGTATTTTCAACTGGATTTCGTTTTGCAAAGGCGCGTTCTCGAAATCTTGAAATCTATATTTTATAAACTTGTCAGTTTTGTTTAGGTAGCCTTTTGGCGTTATCTTTTATAAAAATAAAAGGCATCGAGCTCGCAATTTGTTTATAAGGCTAGCAAACTCTTGTGTCAAAGTGTATTCCACCATGATCAAATCGCCGAAAATTTCCGAAATCTTAGAACGTACTTCACAAAATTAATGTATCTTAGATTTCGCTGTAAACTTGCTCTTTTCAAGGGATTTTTGTCACTGAGGTCCTGCACGACCTAACATGCCTGTTATTGTGTAAAAAAGCATTTTTTTCCGACATGGAATTAAGCGTTTCAAAGCAAAACATTACATGTAAACTTATATCAACATTTTGTTAGCTGCGTCGCGACGATTACAAATTGATCAGGTTAAACAATACCATTGACCAGTGGCGTGACTTAGTGGTATTCGACTTCATAAAGTTATATTGTTTAGTATAAATTAATTTGTGGGTAGATAACATTTAAAATGATCCAAGACTCTAGATGTTATCTGTCATAATTGTGTGGTGATCAAAAGACAATTTATTCTTAGTTTGTGTCCTCCCTAAAAGTTCTTTTCTAACTTTTCATTTTCCATGTCTAATTAGAGCATGAACTACTCCCATCAGAAAATGATGGTGTATTTGGACTTGCTCAAAGACCAAATGACATTTTCTGAAGTGCCATATATTTGATGATTAACATTGGTCTTCTCAATTGCTATGAATCTAAGCAGCTATTGGCAGCGGGATATATTCTCCCAAAATATTGTTCTGTCTGATTTGGATACGTGCCAAAATATTTTTTACCCAGCAGTGATTTCTCAACAACAAAGAAGGAAGTTTATAATTTTTCAGCAGATATAACTTTCTGTTCTTACTAGCCCATAATTATTTTCGGCAGTATGACTGCTGGTTATCAGGACTGTATACATAGTCTGTTGTGCTGCAATATTTAGCAATTACAGTTTGCCAAAGGCGAAGTGAACATTGGTGAATATTCCCCAAGACAAAGTCAAGGGCAATATTTGACCATGTTCACTGGGCCTGCTCAAGGTGAATAATTGTTTTGGTATAATTTTGAGAGGTGGTGATTGTCATGAACTGCAAAATAATGAAAGTCAACACAGAAAAACACATACACTACAAGTTTTCACTTTCATACAAACATGTTCACCACAAAATGCATTGATTGTGCAACAGTATGGAAAATAAATAATCAGTTGGTACCTCTGCTTGATCTTGAACAATGTCCTTGGCAATAATTTGTTGCACTTGCAAGTTCTGCCACCCATTTAGGAGGGGCTTGTTGTTAGCTTGTTGCTTGCTTCTGAAGACCAACGTCACCTAACCTGCAACTGTAAATGTTGCTGTCATGTTTTTGTAGTGTGGGTAGCTGTATCCATCTCTTTTTTTGCAAGAAACTATTTTGCTACAGGGCTGCAACCAAACTTTTATGGTACTCAGTAGGCAAAAATTTGTAAGAGAAAAAGGCTGAATGCTACTAGGAGGCTTTGGGGGTAGGCTTCCGAAAGAAAAATGTGAAAATCTGAGCCCTCAAAAATGCAACTTCCTGTATTCTGAGTCACTTTCATGCTACATTTATTGTATATTTGTTATTTTTTTAACTATTATTGGTAAAATGCATACCTTTCTAATGTCACCGCCATTTTTCACTGTTTTTATTTCGCTGTCGCATTTTAGCAGCGTGCTTGTCGCTTTTTGGAAATCCCCATGTCACCACTTTTAAGGCCGTGACGCATGTTGCTTTTACCCCTTGGAAGGCCTCATTTAGAATAATGCTAAAAAGGTAATCATTAATATTCAATGAAGATGTATTAATGCAATCTCAGAAAATGCCATCAAATTGTTTGGTATAATTTAAAATTGAACCCAGTGCAGAATAGAGAAAGTCATTTTGTGATACTGTTCTGTTCATTTTTGAACCAGAACATTTGGTTTTCAATTTCAATCTTTTCAGCCAAACTATCCACAATGGGGGGGGGGGGGGGGGGGGTGGTCGAAATTTTACAGCAGTTGAAAATAGAATTTCCCCATACAAGGACCTCTATCAAGAACTATACACACTAATGTTTGATACAAGATGTATAAATCACTGCTGTGCATTCATTGCATTTTGGTCACAGGCTGTGCTAGGATCAGGGTTCAATGGGTGGGCACTAATTTCCAGTTTCTTTTTAAAAAGCCTGGTTGGCAGGTGTGTAATAAGCACAAGCATAAGCCATGAAAGCTCTGAACACAGGTGAAATATTCATAAGACAGGGGCAGATCTAGAGGGAGGATGCAGGGGGTGCTCACCCCCCTCTCCTTTGATATGACCTGTGGCTTTCTAATATAACTAGTATTCTGCTCACATCACTGATCAATTATGCCATTAGTGGTGCACCCCTTCCTTAGAAAAATCCTGGATCCACCCCTCTAAGAAAACAAGACATACGCAAACATGCAAACATACCAGGGCACACTGAGGAATAATTTAAGTTATGCTTATTGTACAATGGTTCACACTGGAAAAATAGCTACAAGCATAAGAATAATAAATTTGAAAAGTCTCTTTCTCCCTTTGATTGCACTTATCTTGTGTAAGTTCACATAGAACAGTGACCTGATTATTACTGTACATGTGGTTCTCTGGAGTCTGGATCAAGCAGTCCGGGTTTGAGCCCTGGCCGGTGCACTGTGTTGTGTTCTTGGGCAAGATACTTAACTCTCACAGTAATATTTAGATTTAGCCAAGCCTAAAAGCAGAGCTCCGTATTTTTGCTGGATCGTAATAATTTCTCTGAAATAAATAAGAATAATTAAAAACGTCAACTCCAACAACCTCATTCCCAGGGTCTCTCTCTTCCCGCCCCCTGGAGCGAGAGAGAAAGACCCTGTCACAGGCTGGTCACGTGGTTCCCAGAATCTGGGGGATTACAAAAAAATTGTTAAAGAGAGGGGTGGCTCAGTATGAATTTTGTCTATACTGAGACTACGGGTGCGCGGAAAGTGTTGCCACCAAAAGAAACACAGCACGGCAAAATTGTTTCCGTTGGTAATCTGTTGTAAACGCCGAAAAATTTAATACATCGTCCGATAGAAGATATCCGTGATGACAGAAATAGAAAGAGTCTTTGTTGTCTGAATTTTGCCGCTGCTGCCGATAAACAACGCGTTCGGCGTCCAATGTTCGACAGAAAATGAAGGTTAGGAAAGGAAATATGTTTATATTGCCATGGTATACGTTCGTCCATTCCGATTGTTATACAATTTTTGTCTTCATGATATGTTATTTATAAAATTATGCATCTCATCTGATATTCTATCACGTCGCGTGAATATTCCGTTTAGATGTATACTATTGTTTGGAAAAAGTCTGTTCCTTGTTTCCTACGTTTAATACTGAACCGGCCGTTGGCAAAACATTTCATTACACTCCTTGCCGAACGGTTATCGAAGAAGATAATCGTATTTCTATGTTGTATGTCTTTACTGTACTGCGAGGGGTTTGTATATTTGCTGCCGGAAATTGAGTTTCAAATCCTTCAAATTCGCTTTTTTCTCCACGTTTGTAAATATAGTTGCACTTGAAATTTCATTCATTGGGCCTTCTGGTCTGATCTACGATAGAGCATCGAAAAAGGACGGGATTCACATATATGGCACCGTTCGGAGACGATCACAGTCGATTTTGTCGAGTATTAAACAGGAAAGGAAGAAGATAAAATACAATCGACCAGCCACATTGACTCGAGGCTATCACTTGCTAAACCTTTAGATTGATGTTTAAATATAAAATACTATTCGAGGACTTCAAAGATGGCAGCCTATAAAACGATGGCGCTTGCGTGATTGTATCGTGTGCGATACTCTCGCTTTAAAATAACGCGACAAATTTCCTGACATTAGAGGACCCCTCCCTAGAGTTCTCAATTGTCCAAGAGACACGTGACCAGCCTGAGCCAGGGTCTTTCTCTCTCGCTCCAGGGGGCGGGAAGAGAGAGACCCTGGGAACGAGGTTGCAACTCCAATTGCAGAATTTCTGCTGAGAATGACCATAAAAGAATAAAAAAATGCTGCCAGAAGAAGAAAATCGGACCTGAGCCTGCAATCAATGAAAAACCCAATGCCTGGTCAGCGGTCAACTTGAAAAAAAAACAAGTTACCTCAATGAGTTCTAAATCAGAGCCTGCGATCTGGTCATGTGGTACTGGTCAGCGGATACCTTGATTTGACAGCTGTCAATTGACCATAACATGGATGTCCAATACCAAAGATGTAAGCTGATAAGGCTGACAAGGTATTGACAAGGCATGGCTACCCCACTGGCTGCCATTTTGTGCGACTTCATCGTCGTCATAAGGCGCATGTGCCCGCGATCCACGCCACTGACCATGTCGACCATGAAAACTATGCATGCAAAACTATAAATGGGTTCCAAAAAATGTGACATGCTGGGATACAACCTTGTGATGAGCTAGCATCCCCTCCTGGGAGGAGTGGAAATACTTCTACAATCGCAGACGAATTGGTTGGGACACCTGCTATGTTTACCATTTGAAACAAGAACAAATAGTTCTTACATCCCCTCTCCCCCTTTGCAATGTTTTGTTTCATGAAAAAAACATCCCTCCAGACTGCTACCTAATTTACAACATTGTTTCAGGGGAGGGGGTCTTCTATTTCATAGCAATCATTACAGTTTGTCACGCTATTTGTTGGAAAACGAGGTCTCCCAAGTACTTCTGTCTGGGATTGTAGTCACAGAAACAACAACCGGTATTACTTGACTTGTAACAAGTCTTACACTTACCTTGTTTGTTATTTTTCATTGCAGTGAACAGTCTATTGCCCAGGCACGGGCATCTGTAATGCTCTATAACAATGAAAGAAAAGAATGGGAACACTCAGGCGGTTCTTCAGGAATCTCCAGAGTCCATGTTTATCACCATCCACTAAATAACACGTACAGAATAGTTGGAAGAAAAGTTCAGGATCACACGGTATGCTTTAAATTGAATCCTACGTAACGAATTACACACTTTGATCGTGTTGAAGTCCTAATGTGCAGGCACAAATGGGGTAAGATTGGCCCATCATATTTCCATTTGCGAGCACAGTGACCCATCTTTTTTATAATTGTAATTTTCAAATCAGTGCTTGGATTTAGGCTCAACTTCCGCTGCTCTCTCAAGTCCGGTCTTCGCTGGCTCCGGTTCCGGAACAGCGGCTGGTAATGGAACCTATGCTTGGAAGAGAACACTCAGGAAACGTTTTGAAAAAATCGCTCAACTACTTTTATTTCTGAGAAATCGCCTTATAGGAACATACAACAAGCTACAGGGTTCGCATGCACCTTGAAAGTCCTTGAATCTGTCTGGTAGTATTCTAGAAAGTCGTTGAATTTTTAGTCCAAAAAAGGTACAAACCCTGAAGCAAGAAGTACTTTGTTTTATTTGTCAATTTAGGTGGTTATAAACTGTGCACTGGCAAAGGGATTAAAATACAATGAAGCAACTCCAACCTTTCATCAGTGGAGAGACCAGAGGCAGGTGTATGGTTTGAATTTCCCGAGTAAGGAGGATGCACAAGTCTTTGGACAGGCAGTAAATACAGCTTTGGATACCCTCAAGAGTGGTGGCTCTGGTATGTCAAATAGAAATTTAAGAGTGTACACATGTTTGTTTATTATTTGTAACAGCCCTCTTCATTGTTGGCCTTTTGAGATCCATCTTTTGACATGCTAAGCTACCATGCAGGCGTTAACCCAATTGTTTCCACTAACAATTTATTTGGGCTTTGAATCTCTTTAAGTTGACTTTAAATGGCTTTCCAGTTCAGGTGCACATGGCAAGAAAATAGACTACCGTAAACACCCGCAGATAAGCCGCACCTTTTTTCCAAAAATCGTTGCTCAAAATCGGGGCTGCGGCTTATCTGCGGGAACATTTGAAAAAGGTGCCGTGAATTTCAATGAATTGACACTTTTATGGAAAAGTATGTAAATAAAGATTACACAAAACTGCAAGAGAGTGCTGGTCATTGCTTGACTCCTAAAAGAGCCGTGCTTGATGTAAGCGTACTGCTTTTAATTACGGCGCTTACATTTGTTGCTGCCGCTAAAAGAATTAAACCATCTTCGTAAACAAATCCTCCAAGCGGTTTATAGTCACTTTTCTCGAACAGGAAAACATTACACAGCACAGAATTTCCATTCCCTGCAGTGTCGACGACGATCTTCTATGAGCATGAAAATACCACGCTCTTCTCGAGTGTTCGCAGTAGATGGCCCACTGTTTCTTTGTTGTTCAGCACTTTGATGGCAAATTTGTTGAACTGATTACAAAACTCTCTTTGTGCTGCAAGTTGATCTCCGACAAATGGCTTCCAAATCTCTTTGTAAGTAAGTATGATAGCCACGAACTCGAACGCCTCCATCTTGTTTCACTCTTAAGCAATAAACAAACACGTCCGAGCTAATGCCTGGTTACTAAGCTATGAACGGTTCACAATGTTCCACGTTGTTGTCACGCAAAAATCTATGGAAAAACAGTGTTGAAAGAAGAAATTCCTGTCGACAAATGTCAGAAAAAGATCAATCATATTTCAAAGTTTCATTAATTAAAGCGCTAAAATTGTGGGTAAGACTTTGAAGTATTTTCCGTTTCAATGTTATGATGCATTTACGTTACATGAAGATGTCTCAAGACTCGACCTTGGATTTCGTTTGATTTCTTTCAAAAAACTTGTTTTTCCAAAATTTTAGTTGCTAAATTCAGGGTGCGGCTTATCTGCGGGTGTTTATGGTAAATAGAAAAATGTTAAGGTGATGACAAACAAGGACACATTGTTACGGACACAAATGTTTTCCTGCCTGCCTGTGCTGGACAAAAATGTTTTGTCTGAGGCGCAAAAAATGTTACTTTATGATTTTATATACAGAAACATGTTGTGTCCGCAACAAATGTTTTGATTCTCATTTGTGTGCACAAAGACATCATGAACAACAATGTGTTCACAAAAATGTGTCCTTGAATGTTTGCCACTGCCTTTAAAGTCATTTCCTGTGATTTTAAATCAGGAAAGGTTGTTGTCAAAAATGCAAACTATGAGAAACTTATATTGAACTTTTTGCCTTTGATTTATGCAAGGCCTGTTTATCTTGTTAGCCTTTTTGCAGAATTAGCTTGTCAGGCAATTAGTTTTCAGGTGAAATAAAATTACATTTTTTTAGGTGGAATCCCACCACAATCACCCATGATACAACAGCAACAACCACAGCAGCAGTTTATGATGCACACAAGCAATGGCAGAGGTAACGAGCATGATGAAATGCTGGCACAGATTCGGGATCAGACACACCATGATGCCCATGAACAGTATTCACGTGGGAGGACTGTCCCCTCTGCAGCCCCAGACAACAGAGCTCATCGCACTCAGTATGACGGTCCTCGCGAGTTAGAAAGCCCCAGTGTAAGTGTAGCATTAATTGCTGTGCTCTGTTTAGTACAGGGCTGCAACGATACAATTTCTCACGGTATGATGCAGTCATATCTCCATACAAGTGCCACAATACGATACACGATATGATCATGATACATCATTACATACAACTAAATTGTAAGTGATGTTATCTCATTGTTACTTAATTGAAAGACATCTTGCGACGATCTTGTGAAGAAGAGCTATGAAGAACGGATGCACCATGTGTTTCGTCCTTGGGCACAAAAGACGTGTCAGCTGATGTAGTAAATTACTACGCATCTTTTGTGCTGCCATACTGAAAGATACGTGACCGGAAGCACACAAAGCAGTGCAAAGCAAAGATGGAACATTTTTCCCTTTCTCGGGTTCCTTTGTTTTATAAATAGCTCTGGAAGAACTTGGACATGGGTAAGGGGTCATTAAAGACAGTTATTCCTGAATGTTGAATTTTTTTATTCATTAACAATCACAAATTATATCATAATATTGCAATATCTTCAGTCGTGATATCGATGTTTGTATCATGACCAAAAATATTGTGATCTACTGGTGCATCAAGTGTATCGTTGCACCACAAGTTTAGTAAGCAGTGAGGGAATATCAGAATTACAGTGAAACCTGGAAAACCATGAACACCTAAAATTATCTTTGGCATTTTGTTTCTCGACCGGTCCCAATCAGATGCGAGATGAAACTGCAAAGATTCGATTAGCCACAAAACAAAAATTTGGGTTTTTCTTCCATGATAATATTGTTAGAAATACTGAAATTCAATTTTTGAGTTTACCCAAGCAAAGAATGATCATGACTGATATTTTACTAAAAAGATATGTTGCATTTGATTATAATTTGAGTAGCTCCCAGATGCGCTGTCGGGCTGTGTCTGATCATGTTTGCTCGATTCAACATCTCTTTTCAGTGAAATATCATTCTCTGCTAATACATAAGTTCTCAAATAGAACAATATTAACAAAATATTTCATTAACAGTAAAATTGTGAAAGAGCCTTTCAGCTAATTACTCTTGTGGTTTGCTGCGGTTGTGTCTTGAGGTTTCATCTCGCATCTGCTTGGTCACAACAAAATAAACATTCCATAAATAATCTTGGGTGTTCATGGTTTTTCAGGTTTTACTGTAACTGCTGCCCCTGTAAACCAGTCTACTAAATAACAATTATTCCATGAGCCCGCGTTGGATATGAAGTGATAAAATAACCAACGAGCGCATAGCGCGAGTTGGTTATAATCACTTCATATCCAACAAGGGCGAATGGAATAATTGTTTTAGTAAATTCTCAAACCGGGTTTTGCCGCCGATTTTTATTTCCACAATTTTACAAAGCGTCCGGAAAGTATGGCGCTTTATTAGGGTCAAAATTCAGTCATGTGATTTCTTCACTTAGTGAAATTTGTGTTATAACAATTTCTTCTCTTAGTCAAATTGACCCTTCCTTGAATTCAGCAAACAGCTGAATTCGTTACGCTGCAAATTCGTCTTCTACCTAAATTTCTCACCTTGATTCATCAAAATTCAGACAACTGATTATTTCACTTAGTGAAATTTGTTGTATTGCATTTTCTTCTCTTACTCAAATCGGCATTTCCTCGAATTCAGCATACGGCTGAATTTATCACACTGCAAATTCATCTATTACCTAAATTCGCCCGATAGTCAAATTCACCTCGAACGAGGGGCTTGGGAACTAGTTCGATTTTCCCGTGAAGCTTTGCACTTTGCGCTTTGCACATTTCTCTTTCCAAATGGCGGATTATCGGCAGATTTTGCGCGAGTGTGCGGAAAGGTTGATTTCCACAGCAGATCGTTTAACTGTTAACGGTAGTAATACATCAGAGGCCGATAGAGGGTCGAATGCAGCTACAGCAGCAGCAGAAGAATCTGCACCGTCTGCTCTTGAGGAGCATCGGAGAATTTTCGGATATCGCCCTCCAGTTAGTTCGGTTCAAAGAGCGCGGTCATCAAATAGTCGTGGTAAGCGAGGGGGCGGTAGCCCGTACTTTATTCCGAGAAATACTTGGACCAGGTCTTTTCTTTGCCTTGCGAAGAAAGACAGCAGATCTGCCCCGTCTGCGTGCGAAAGGATTGCCCTTAGTGCCGCTGGACTTGGAGAAAAAAAGATTGTTTTCCACAAAAGTGGAAACTCGACCCATGTGCATGAGAAAATCACTGAAGCATTTCCAGCACTTGCAAGCGCAGGAGGATATGAGATCCTGCGAATTGCTGATGACAAGTCGAAGAACCTGATGGAAATCCCAATGTCTGGTAGTGGTTATTCAGTGAGCTACCTAAAGGGTACTCTGGGTCAAGTGAAGGCCTACATTAGACCAATACAAAAAGACCTTTCGTTGGAAGTGTCCAATGCCATAAAGGTAAGGACCTGTCACGTATAATTTATTCAGTCAGTTTTATTTCAGAGGCAGTTTCAAAGGTGGTCAAAAGGGAGAAGAGAAGGGGGAAGGCATGCTACTTTTCATAAATCACACACTCTATAATGTGTTAATGTAAATATAGTGCATATGTATATATTAATGTATACAATATATAATGTATTAATGTATATATAATGCTTAATGTAAAGTGTAGAATTTGATCTTCGTAAAACAGTGCTCAATACATAGAAGCAGAGCGAAGTATATGTTGTCGGAGAAAACTCAAATAAACTACTAGTTTATTTGAGTTTTCTCCGACAACATATAATGCTTAATGTATATATATTTGTATTTATATGTATACTATATATATATATATACATTAATTTAACCTTTATTTTCTTTTTGACATTTAAGGAAGATTCTCCTCTTGTCAATTGTGTCAACTGTAATTTGATCATACCAATGGCACAAGTGCGAAAGCATGAGCTTGAATGCGGTGGGGGGTCCTCTCAGCATGCGCAGCCACCAAATCAAACAGAAAGGTATGTGTTTTATATATTATGTACTTTTAAGCATTTGCAATGTAAATAGTACCAGATTACTTACCCTATTATAGAAGAAACATTACATGTTTACCTTTACAGTAGAAGCTTCAACAGTTGTTACATTTTTTTTTTCTCTAGGGAAGGGATACCAAAATATTTCAGTGAGAAAGTGGACGAAGATTCTGGTAATATTGGATAACACGGGCTAATATTCTCTTGTGAAACTTTCCTACTTTGGTGCTCTGACTTACTGTACACTGGTTTATTCATTGCAACCCTTTTTAGACTATTTTTTTTTGGGGGGGGGGGGGAGGGGCTTTGCAACATAAACCGAGAACCATTCAGTATGTTTATTGTCAAGAAACTTAGGAAAAAAAAGCTTTAGGAAGTTCTTTTTATTTTTACTAAGGCAATCTTTGTGGTTTTTTTTCTTTTGTTGTCAAATATTTTGTAAAAATCCAGGCATGCAAGATGGTCATGACATAATTAACATGTCGTCAGTCAAGTGGTTTGCCTAGGCAGAGTTTTTTTAATCTAAATGGAGTTGTCTCTCTACAAGTTTGCTGAAGACACGTCTGAGGTGAACAACAAGAACTTCTTTTTCTCAGTAGCAAAATGAGGCACTTAGTGCTGTGAGTTGCTTCTCTATGGCAACATGTACAGTGTTAGTATATAATTATATATCTAGAATTTCATCATTTCCACTTTATTTAGTTTTCCCTTTGCATTGCAGGAAAACTTAAAGACCTTGAAACACTTTTTCCTGGTACTTCAGTAGACACTTTGACTGCTGCCCTCCAGTCCTCTTCTGGAGATGTTAATGATGCAGCAAACACCCTTTTGCTAACCAATGGTAGGAAAAACATAATAAATTTTGTATGTGTTGGGTTTCAATAACTATTTTCCTTTTTTTGTATGGTAATGCATGATAATGAGTGTTAAATCAAGGGAAGAAAATTGAGTCAGGGTTAAGATGATAACATGTATGTAACCTGTACTTTTTCTCGAACTATGCTTTTGCACTCAAATTAATGTGGATAGTTCTGTAGTTTATACATGTTAATTTATGTTTTACATTGTAATTTTAACAATCAGTCTAATTGTAATAGTTGTTTATTGTATTGTGTCCCTAATTAACTGTCAAAGCACTTGAATGAACTTGTTGTTGTTATCAGCAATATCAACTGCCAATTAAGGCTTCTAACAGAAATACACTTACTGTATTTTAATTAGTTATAGTTTTGCGACTAACATTTATTGTATTTCTTGCAAACAGTAACAGTTTGGAGCACTTGTAAAATGTGAAACCACACCAACACATTAAGATGTTTCAATCCTGAGTTTTTCTTAGAATGATTCTTACCTATCTACTGTATATATTTCTAACAGCTGTGAAGGATGCTGATGATGACTCTGATAAAGAACTGCTGCAAAGTCCATTCCACTTCACTTCACTTTACATCCTGCCACCCTCCAGGAGTCTGGAAGGGCTTCATTAAAGGCGAAGCCTTAAGACTTCTCAGAACTAATTCTTCAGAGAAAACTTTTGAAGAAAACATAAGACAATTCAAACAAAGATTACGAGCGAGAGGTTATCCAGATAACCTTTCAGAGAGAATTCTGTCAGGAGTTATATTTAGCGAAAGAACGTTGGCTCTACAAAATAAACAAAAGACGCACAAAAGAATTCTACCTTTCGTAACAGAATATCGTCCTTCTGTGCCTAATCTTAAGAACATTCTAATGAAAAAGTGGCACCTAATAGAGAATCAACCGGTGCTCAAAGAAATATTCAAAGACCCTCCCATCCTTTCACACAGAAAAGGGAGGTCGTTAAAAGATATACTCGTTAGAGCAAAAATTTGAAGGTCATCAATAACAAATCTCGACCAATGGGAGTCGTGTTTGGCCTGTCTTTTTATTTGACATCATTGAAGAACGATTGTTGTCGCTGCATTTAAGGTATACAGGTATACGTGTATAACCATCTACCCCTCCGTGAACAACAATTCTCCACCTGAACATAATTGCAAAATGTTAGGAAAGTATGTAGTCCATAGCCTTAATGTTTGCAATTGATTGAGATATAAGAGGGCAGTGTGACTGATAGGAGTTGAAAGACTCTCCCTCACTTTCTAAAACTCTTGCCTCTATTTTAATATAACAGTGCCCTGATGCAAATGCTAATTAAACCACTTTATTTCTGATTCCTCAGATTATTGATAAGCCCACTGGCCAACTAAAAATATGATCACTCCCACCTTACCAACTATTAGCTGAAGCCATAAGTAAACAATATATTAACTTCAAATGTTTGCTTTTGTCACATATTCATTCTGTTTAAAAAGTAGTCAGTTTGACACGTTCCAGTCACGACCTCAGCCTTGGTTAATAATTAGTAATAAAGAAGTCTGACATACCTAATCAGCTTGTGGTTACCATCTATATGCCAGAGGGCTAATGGCCCACTGACGCAGTACTTGGCCCTAGGTGTAATAATCAACCACCGCATAGCAGTGCCCTCAGGGTCACATCTATGCATTGCTTCCCGCACTCTTAGGTGTGAAACTCTGATGCCCCTTGATACAAGTTGAGAGTGGACTCTGCGATATCCCGCATTCGGAAATTCTGTCTTAATTTGTCTTAACACTTCATCCAGCTCATGATCTGTCATGTTTGATCTCCTATCTCTAACTGAAATACCGTGCTCTCGAGCACGCCTCTTGACAGTGCTTTCCGATACCCCTAATGCCTCAGCAACATCTCGGAAGGTGAGGTCATAACCGAAAAGATACTCCAACTGCTCTGCTGTTATTTCGAGCCGTGGACGTCCTACACATCCACTCCCTTCTGCTGCAACAATATTCCGTTGGCTCTGCTGTTGTTGCTGTTGTTCAACCTCGGACAACATGGACGATACGGTTAGAAGAGAGTTGCGCACCTCTTCAGTTAAGCCTTCCACTCCTTCAAGACGCAGTAAATGCCGAGTAATTTGACGTAGCCTGGCAATAACATATTCTACTTGATCGGTACTTGAGGCATGTTCTATTCGTCTTGCCAAGTCAAGCAACGACAGCCTTATACTTCGAATAAAATCGTTCCTCTCTTGTTCCGCCATTACGAGGAGAAAGAGAGTGCAAAGCTTCACGGGAAAATCGAACTAGTTCCCAAGCCCCTCGTTCGAGGTGAATTTGACTATCGGGCGAATTTAGGTAATAGATGAATTTGCAGTGTGATAAATTCAGCCGTATGCTGAATTCGAGGAAATGCCGATTTGAGTAAGAGAAGAAAATGCAATACAACAAATTTCACTAAGTGAAATAATCAGTTGTCTGAATTTTGATGAATCAAGGTGAGAAATTTAGGTAGAAGACGAATTTGCAGCGTAACGAATTCAGCTGTTTGCTGAATTCAAGGAAGGGTCAATTTGACTAAGAGAAGAAATTGTTATAACACAAATTTCACTAAGTGAAGAAATCACATGACTGAATTTTGACCCTAATAAAGCGCCATAGGAAAGAGCATACAACTTTAAATTTGGCGCACTATTTTCCATATGACGTAAAACTCTGACTATTGGCTCATAGTCGGAGTTTTTTAGCCAATCAAAAAGCTAGAAATGCAATAGTCGGAGCTGAGAATATACTAATTAAAAAATATTCTCAATGTTAATTTTTAGTCAAGTACTGCTTCCTTATCATCATCTCCTGGGCCACAGTCAGTCATACAGAGTAAGTTATGACTTTTCTTTTTTTACTTTTTATGTAGGGCCTTTTTACGTCATTGGCATGTAAACTAATGTTTTACTGTGCAACTAAGAAAACCTTGAACACCAGAAATATAATATGGAACTTTTTTATTGTGTTACAAGGAAAAAGCCAATCAAGTGTGAGAAAACTAAACTGCAAACAGCAACGGTAATATATTAATTTGTGGTTTTGAGGTTTGTTTACATTTCATGAAAGTTTTTGTGATTGGTCACTACACAATCAAAATTTCCTGAAAATTTTCAGGTGTTCACAGTTTTGCTAGTTTTAACGATGAAATCTATTTATTTTTTTCTTTTAATTAATAGTATTTCTGTTTATCTGCTTTTTATTGTATTTTTATTTAAATTTAACACCCCCCTCCCCTCCCAAATATTACTAGATCCTTAAAATGATATTGTCATTTCCAATTCCCCACCCAGGGAGGGGGATTAGAAACACTCCTAGTAAAACTGGGAAAACCCCAAACCTGATGGGCCACAAGGCTGGAATGCAGACTTTACCTCTACCTTTTGTGAATGTTATACAGACTGAAGTGATTTCTAGACTATCTCAGATTTGGACCAGATCTGGTGAACTTGAACTTGACCCAGTCAACCGACAAACTCAGGTTAAATTATTGCTGTTGTTGAGTTAACAAGTTGACCACATTTTCCATGGTCTACAATTCTTCAGACCACAGAAATGATGTCATAAAATGTTTTAAACTTAAGGTCATTCCCCTGTATTGCATTGCGCATCCTTTGCGCGCGATTTATTGCGTCATCAGCAAGCGCACCTATAGAAAACTGCGGCGTTTTCTTTACGGTTTTGCTCGGTGAATGAGATAAATCGTCGTTTTCTCGTAAACGAGAGTGGTGACCTATATTTTTTACTCTTTCTGAGACTAGCAAGCAACTTCTTCCTGTAACAGGAATATAAACAAATTCCCATTGCAGAAAAGTAAATAATCGACGGAAACATGAACTTATTGAAAAGATATTGTGGCCTCGAGATCACTGCATGGTAGTAACAAGTTGAATCAAGGTGGACTGGAAATGCGTGCTTTCATAATGAAACACACAGTATATTAAATTGTTCCTTGAAGGCCTCTTGTTTTACTTTCTCCCATAAAAGCATTTCTGAAGCCGATATTTTGACGAGTTATGGGGTATTTCAAGGAGCTTCAAGGTGCTCCTGCTCCTAAACGAATATGGGGACCCCTCTTTTTCATTATAAAATTTAAATTCCCTTACGATGAACAACCAATAGGCAAAGTTTGAACGAAAATCTATTGTCAGCTCTATTTCAGGGGAATGACCTTAAGGTTATTGAACAGGTTCGCGGGTGCTCTGCGGAAAAAGATCCTGGTTCAATAGAATTCTTTGACGTTTTTTTTTTGTTTTTTCTGCTTGCGGAAGCCCAGGAAAGTATCCGAATTAGTAGCAATATTGAGTGTTTCGTTCAGTTGTTGTGACAATTTGTAGCTTTCCGCCAGCATTTCTACGTTTCGCAAAAATTCCCTGGTTACTTTTTACGGTACCACCGATCAGCCTTTGGAACCCAAGGACTTTTTTCTTGCTTTTTTACTGTTCTTTTCTCTCTCCATTCATTTCTTGCTTTTTTACTGTTCTTTTCTCTCTCCATTCAAAATCTCCTGCCAAAACTGTACTGCAACGACAGAAGTTAGCGGCGCGAGCAAAGGAAATTCTCTCTGTTGGAAGCCAATTTCCCTCGTTGATCTAGCAGTGTTGACAGCTCGACACCTTTAAAGTGTGACGCAATGACTCCCACACAAAATGAAATTCGCAATAACTCTGGAGTGAAAAAAGATTTTGGATTTCTGTTTTTTGTAAAAGAAAGAAAAATACACACAGTTTATGTACAATAAAAATCACAATTTTGAACAAATTTGACCTGCGAACCTGTTCAGTATCCTTAAGCAAATCCACAAGCTCTTTGGCAAGTGGTTTGACTGCAAAGTTTTGAACATTTTATGGCATAATTTCTATGGTCTGTAAGATTGTAGACCATGGAAAATGTGGTCAATTAGTTTTATACAGTAATGCAGAAAATAGAATGATGGAAAATCTGTGTCAAATTTCACATGCTCGTTACATCTTGTACGACTTGAAGCTGCCAAATGTGGGAAATTTCATGCTTATGCTTCAGTTCACTTTTCTCAACTCACCAGAAGCTGTTTCATAGAAAGGTGGGGCCAAATTCCATACTCCCCCCACAGAAGGGATCGAAAATTCCTGGGGGTGGGGGGTTCTCAAAGGCCTAAAAAAAATTAAAATTAAAAATAAGGAAATGTATGAAGCTTAATATTATTGGAATTTCCAGAGGACTGGTTGGTATTAGAAAAAATCACTTCTGTTTGGGAGGTATGTTTATTTTCTGGAACTACACAATTTATGTTATGGCCTATACTCTCATGCACTATATATAGCTCCCGACCAATTAGTGCAAAAGAATATTATCTCAGTTACTGTATAAAATAATTAAATTATCTTTATCAGGTGTGTCACATGCTTCTCCTGCCCCAGTGGCTCCACCGGCACCACCTGCCCCTCCAGCTCCTCCTGCACCTCCTGCTCCTCCCGCAGCTCCCCCTGTCCCAGGAGGTGGACCCCCTGCACCTCCTCCGCCACCTCCAGCACCAGGTGGGGGCAGTGGGACATTAGCTGACCAGATAGCCGCAGCAAAATTAAAGAAAGCAGCTAAGGTAAGTGGGTTTGAAAACAATTGACTCCTGACATGCACATCGCAGAAGTAATTCTCACAATTTTGCTTGGGGGGGGGGGGGGGGGAGTTACGTTTTCATGAATTAGTTAGCAAATGACTTGCGTTAGCCCTTTGCTTGCCCTATCCTTGTCTGGTAGGAAAATCTATGTTTTCTGGATGATGAAACCTTTTTTGAAGCCCTGACAGTTCATAATAATAATAATAATAATAATAATAATAATTACTTAATTGACCACTCCCCATTGGGGCTTTTCAGGGCCAATGTAAACAAACATTGTAAATAAACATAACACGGTTAAGAATCCCAACTGGCAGGAGGCAGACCAGTTGGCTATTTACAAGCGTAGCTGAGGAGTTGAACTCGGGGCTACCGAGAACAACACCAGCTAGTGGTCAGAACGGGACTTGAACCCGCGACTTACGGATTTCAAGTCCAACCGTCTAACCACTCGGCCACGCTGCCTCCAGTTCATCTGAACATACATTGTGTTGTGATGCACATTGACTCCTAAACTGGCCGTAACCGGCCGTGACAGACCTTGACCTTTGTTCCGCTTCTGACGTCATCAGCTTTGACCAAAATAGGAATCCCATTTACCCAGTTCTGCACGAGTGTCAGAGCTTTCCAATGATACCAAGATGATATTGTTTGGGCTAATGGAGCTTGAAATATGCACGAAAACGCTTTGAAATTTCCGCCAAAAACTAGGAGAAAAATTTCCCTCACTTTCCCTTGGCTGCTCCATGTTAAGAATTTCCTGTCTCATTGATGCTTTCTTGGCAATTCTTGAACCGAAAGCAAGCCCAGTAAAACGCCAACAAAAGCATAAAAGAGATACGAGAAAAGGAGAAAGGAAAAGCGAAAAATAAAAATAAAGAAATCGAAAAGCCTGAAGAGGTGGGTCACTTTCTCAAAATTTTGATTAGTGCGCATGCCCGAGCTAAAATGTCGCTAAATGCAATGCTAGTGAAAAACCTGGCATGTCTTTATTTTTCAAATGCATTTTGGAGAAATTTGAAGCATATTTAGCCTATAACCGACTAGAAAATGTTCAAAATGTCTAAAAAAGAAGATTTTTTCAAAACTCTTCAGGAGTCAATGGGTTAAATGAAATAATAAATTATTATTGAAACGAAGCCTGGTGTAAGTATCTACAACATTTTTCATTGTATTTATCAAACTTGGTCAAGAAAAACTGTTTACTGTTTATGTGTGGCATTGATATGAACCTTTTCTTCAGGCTGATAGTGAAGGTCCCAGAACTGACAGAGCAAATTCAGCAAGTCGAGGTGGGAAGGCCATTGGAGGTGGGATGGACATGATGGCAGAAATGCAAAAAAAGCTTGCGGCAAGGTCTGTTGACTTAATAATTTGGTTTTATCGACTGGGTTGATAATGTGAATTGGCCACCGTAAAGAGATTCAAGAGCTGACATTTCGAGCGTTAGCCCTTCGTCGGAGGATTTGCCTTCCAAATTACATTGTTATACTTCCCACCGACGCAGCACCACAGTTTCTCTATTCATCTGTTGACTTAAGCCTGGTTCACAAGTGCGACACAAATGCAAATGCAAGCGATGATCACTCGTAGAACGTAAACGCAAGGAACATAAGATGCAGATGCAGTTGAAGTCATTTCCAAGATGGAGGGTGCCATGTTGATTTCAACTTCAACCGCAGTGGCTTGGAACAAGTGCTTTTCACCTTGCATTTGCATTTGCATTGAGCTCTGTTCACACGTGTGAAACGCAAATGCAGTGGAAATGGAAACTTTTTTCCAACTGAGGTCAAGATTCTCCCATGTGGACCAACTTAGCTTTGTTAACAAAGATGTTTATTGCATGTGACGAAACAAAAAAACCTTAAATCTGTAGCTGGTTCATACTCACAGACATTTTGCTTGCGAGTGGCAATGCCCTTAAATTAAATTTGCCAAAGTTTTCTTGTTCTCTTCCTTTTTTTTCATAAGCTGCTTGGGTCTTTCATGCAGTATTTTAGTGAAAAAAGGTCACTTGTAACATAAGTCGCGGCAACATGTGATGGGTAAACCAAGTCTGTGGTCAATATCGATTTTGGCCAATCAAATTTGTATTTCTTTAGGTCCCAGCTTGGTGAGACATGCCAATATAATATCATGTCTTTTTAAATGTAAACCTTTAGGAAATATATTACAATTGAGTGTGTTTGCTTCCTTCTTGCAGAAAAGCTAAAGAAGAGGGGAGAGAAGTGGAGGTAATCTGACTTTTGATGATTGTTGAATTTTTCCCTAAAATATATTATACAATTCTGATGATTGTAAAATTATTTTAGATGGTTTACACATTCAAGCAATTTTAAGTCCAAGGTAAGGCTATCACCCTTCTCACACACTGAATGCCATTTGTGTGCCACCCAACAGTATAAGCCGCACCATGTATGTGTACCTAAAAATTTTAGTCAAAAATCGGGGACGCCGCTTACGTACGGGAACATCTGTGGCTGTACTTCTCAAAGGCGTAACTAATATTCATAAAAACTTATTTAACAAACGGAAAGCATGTTGTTCAAATAACCAAAATCTTGCGAGTGCTCATGAGGCAAATGGCCAACTGTTTCGCTCTTCTTATCATCGTCACAGCAAATATATTCATTGAATTGTCAAATTCTGTATCAAGTTTGTCTCTTGCTTTGGTTTTTCAAATCATCTTGATAGATCTGGTATTCCGTGGAATTAAAGTATTCTGCCATGTTTCTGCCATCTTTGCTATGTTTTTCGTGCCCAGCCTCCTCTGAACATTTCAAGCTTGGCTACCAACCATTTGTTTGCATTGCTTCAAGCATGTACATCACTTGCAAAAAATTTCGGATTATTTTAATTTTGGACCAAAAAAGTGTCCAAACATAAACCCAGCCCCCCCCCCCCCCTGAGATGACCTGCGGCTTTCTAGTATAACTAGTATTCTGCTTACGTCACCCATCAATTTCATCATTCCTTAGTGGTGCACCCCTCCTAAGAAAAATCCTGGATCTGCCCCTGAAACAAAACCCAAGTGATAAGGAAGGGTTTTGAGATGGCAGGAGTAGTGGAAGCTGTCACTAAGGAACTGGAATGAGAGGATCCTTTTGAAGGTCGTGTTACAGATCATTAAACCACTTTAAGCTTCAAGAAAAATATAAATGTAAAATATAAAATATAATGTACACAAAGACAAGTTTGTGCGACAGTGAACACGCGAAGCTTAAACTCAAAGATAAAGCCAGAAATTGGCACCATGTATAGCAAACAAATGCAATCTGGTATAGGGTTGGGTGCAAAAAGCTGTTGCTGACATGGCAAGAAACAGAAAAACTGATTCACAGGACCCACATGTAGTGTGACACTTGATATTCTCACTTGTACCCAGTCTTCGGCATCAGTGCGTGAGAACCTCAATTCTCGTACACGTCTTTCACACGCTCAGCCTGTGAGAAAGCTATGCATGTAGTGTGACACTTGATATTCTCACTTGGACCCAGCCCTTCGCATCAGTGTGTGAGAACCTCATTTCTTGTGTCTTTCTCAAGCTCAGCCAGTGAGCAAGCCATGGTAATGATTTCTTTCTTTCCTCTCCTTGTTGAATCCCAAGGAGTAAATTTATTTAGTAAGTAAACGGTTTCTAACTTCAAAGAGCTGATGGGGCCTATTGAGTTTTAAGTACCGGTACTGGTATAAATTGACTAGTGTTCTATCGCGAGTGCTGTTATCTGATTGGAGCGGTTGTCAACAAAATGGTGGCAGCTTGTTTGCATTTTTGAAGAGTTTCCCATGTCTGTGAAGAAGATTTGGATAATTGTTGTAAGTTTTGAACATCAAGTAGATTTACGCTAAAACAATTAGATTATTAACTCTCGATTTCTACACCATGATAGTTGATTTGGGCTTTTCCCTCATCAAGAGAGCGAGAGTCCTTATAATTGCATTTTTATCCCCAGCCTGTCAGGGAAGAAGTTGAACCAAGAACAGAAAGAGCTCCATCTGGTTAGTAATACAGCTGTTTTGTAACTATCGTTTCAAAATGGGCTATCTGAGGTTATTATAGCAGCATGCCCTTTGGAACATGTTTTTGGTCACTGGCTTGCCAGCAAACTTTTCTTGAGTTTGTCTGTGGTGTTGGCTAGTTACTTGTACATGTATATGTTACAGGTCAAATTTAAATTCAGCCTACTGTAGGTATTTTTTTAAAATTTTCTCTTTGGCAGTGGGTATGAGTCTGAGAGTGTGTTCGTAATACAGCTTAAAAAAGTGCTCTGTCAACATTTCCTGCATCCAGGAGGGGGTTGAATAGGAGGAGAGGGATGAGGTAATGGTGGAGGGGTCAGTGACTTTTTATAGATAAAAACAAAATATATCCTAGGTTAAAAAAATTACCTAGTGGTTAAAAAAAATTACCTTCAGACAATTTCAACCTGTAACATATACCCCCAGCCTCTTGTTTTGAGCTGACCTGTACACGTACCATACAGCATGGTGTAATTGCACATAATTTTTGCAATTATACCGTGATGGCTAAGCCAAAGAAAATTCTTGAATTGCATTTTCAATTCCAATGATCAAGTTTTTAATAATTCATGATGTATTATATCATTTGCCCATGTATGTTTTTTTTTATCTTTTCACAGCATCACGCTCCAATGTTAGTAATCCTCCACCGGCCCCAGCATTTGGGAATAACAATATCAAGACTAACTTCTTGTCAACAGCAAAACCAACAAGTAATGGGGGACTGAGGTAAATTCACTGCCATATCATTAAGTCTTTGGTTTTATCAACTGGGTTGATAATGTGAATTAGCCACCGTAAAGAGATTCGAAAGCTGATGTTTCGAGCGTTAGCCCTTCGTCTGAGCCCTTTACGGTGGCCAATTTACATTATCAACCCAGTTGATAAAACCAAATTATCTTGCTATACTTCCCACCGATGCAGCACCACAGTTTCTTTAGAAACTTACCCCCTCTATTCATTAGTTTATTATAATATGTTAATTGAGTTACTGTGCATGTTCTGATTGTTTAATATTTGTCATCTATTAGAGTACAAATTGGAACAATGTACATTCTCGTCCCCAGAGGACAGTCATAATAGAGGCAAGGGCCGCTCCCAAGTTCTGTAATTTTCAGGCAATCAGATTTGTCAGATTTGACATTGAGTCTGTGAATCGTGGACTTCCAGTGTTTGAGGCAGCCAGAGGTCTTGATTCTTAGTGCTTAGCAAAAGGATCATTACCTCAGAATGACAACTGTACAGATGACATTACTGAGCAGTGTGACTCGCACATGATCCAAGTAAAATCAAATGTTGTAAGAACATTCAGTGACACACTCGCCTAGCAGCTCGTGGACCACTCTTTTGTTCCCACCACATTTTGAAGTCGTGGGAGGCGCAGTGGCCTAATGGTTAGTGTGCCGGACTCTGGATCGGACGGTTCAGGTTCGAGCCTCTAGCCGGGGCACTGCGTTGTTTTCTTAGGCAAGACACATTACTCTCACAGTGCCTCTCTTCACCCGCCAGGTGTATAAATGGGTACTAGTGAATTTACTTCTGGGGGGTAACCCTGCGATGGACTAGCATCCCATCCAGGGGAAATACTCTCTGTCGCTTCATGTTACAGCAACAGGGATAAGTTCCTGCCTGATGGGCCACTAGGCCCTAAATACAGCAAATGGAATATGTTTGTTACGGCGCGAAGACTCAAATCACGAACACCAAGGCTTTATTTTCACTTTATTAGTACTTTATTTTCGCTTATTTTGTAGTTATTTTTACATTTTTCCAGAACTAACCGATCATATCTGTGAACCGAAGCAATGGGACAGCCAGGTTTTCTCTGTTGTGTGAAATCACAGCACCACTTTGAAAATTAATAAAGTGGAAAAAAAAAAGACAGAAAAAATGTCGTTGCATCGACTCGTGGCTGTGATTGGCTACTTCTGGAAAAAAAATACCGTAAAGACTGTACCGTAAAGTGTATAAGCCACACTCGTGTATAAGCCGCACCCCCAACTCTCAAGCATGATTTTGGAAAAAAAAATAATAACTCCAAAAAAGCACTCTGTAAAAAAGTTGGTTGTTTGTTCGCAGATGTTCACAACAATCTTGACGAAATCTAATGTTGTGCATTTACAGCGACATTAATAAATTAATCAACTCTGAAAATACCTTTTAAAAGCTTCTCTTTAATCGTTTTCCCTATTCCCTGTGACTGACAACAGTTGGCCTCATTGCTAAACCCCACAATTGAAATGAAAACGATGGAACTTCAACGAAAGTAAAGCATAGCAGAACGATGCAAAACGTTCGCTTGGTAACCACGCAGTCATGTAACAAGGCAAAGTCTGGACACCAGAGACGCCTTCAGTAAACAACACGGAAACGTTCGGTTTCGCATCAGCTGTGTGTGGATATCATGTTTATCAAGACATATGGAAGCCATCGATAAAAACTTGTTGCTAAATGACAGTTTAATAACCACATGGACAAACACGCCGTGAAAGTAGTGAAGGGCAATGAAACGGTCGGCCATTTGCCTCGCGAGTTCTCCCGAATAGCGTGGTATTTTCTTGGACGTAGTGGAGAAATCAGTGTTGAAGTAATCGGTCGCAGACGACATTGTAAGCAGCTGTGTGGAGGAATGGAGATTCTATGCCAGTTGGAGTTTGCCTGCTGAAACAACTTGCAAATGAAACGCTTGAAAGAACTACTGGCGGGCAAGATTCGGGTTTAGAACCTGAAGATGCAAACAAACGACTCCTTTAGGAGCCAAGACTTCTACCGAAAGCAATGATCAACAACAGGTTTCAAAATGTTTATCTTTATTCACTGAAGGTTTTCAGTTCAATTTATGACCCCTACAAGCCAGTTTACTCCCTGTGAAAGCAATGGTCTCATGTATAAGCCGCACCCACGATTTTTGGCCTGAAACTTTAGCAAAAAGGTGCGGCTTAACACGAGTCTTTACGATAAGTGAAAAAGGTACAAATAAAGTGAAAATAAAGCCTTGGAGTTCATGGTTTGAGTGTCTGCACTGTAATAGACAGTATACATAATGTTATTACAAAATAATAATACTTTTTTGCAGGAAAAACAGCAAAAGTGAATCATCATTAAGCAATGATCAGCTCGAAGAATTAAAATTGGTAAGGCCATTTTTCAATGTTGTGCAGGGCTGAAAATAATTTCAGAAGAGTCTCCGGTCACAATGACCGTCCAAGTACATTTTAGCTTGGTCACATCTCATATCTGGCCAGACAAATAAAAATTGTACCCTGCAATTTTCCCCTAGCAGTCTTAAGCTAGGTCCCCTACTAAAACAACATTGCTGTCGAACAGCAATTCAGACTCCCCATTTTTGCCTATGGAATGAATGAATGAATTCGTAGAATTGTTGCGTTGCGATATTCAGGACGTGAGGTTTGGTGTTGACATCAATAAATGCTGCAAATATTCTGCATCATTATCACATTGTGCTGAAAAGTAAAGCAATAATGTGAGCAAAGGAAAAACGTGTTGAAAATGTGACGCGTATCAGATTACCATGTGCGAGATTTGAGCCAGATGTTCGTTTTGTTTTCACTTTGAAAACCTAAAATTTACTGTTAAAGGTGGACAAATGAAATGAACTTGAAATAAACTGGACAAAAAGAGATGAAGTACATGTATTTTCAAATTTCACGCCCACAAATCGCGCCATGAATTAATTGATTAATTTTGTTACAGTCCGTATCAATTTAGGTTGCAATTCTCATGACATGTGCAGCTACAATTTTCAGTGCAATATTTAGTCTTTTCCCATTACCTTTCTGATCTTTTTTTAATTTGAATATTTTCCTTAGTTTTTCTCTATATCAATTGCGAGAATACTGTCACCTTTCACGTTCATTTTTGCATTCGGTAATAAAACTTCAGCTCGTGTTTCCAGACATACCGCCGTATAACAATGAAAACACAACACAAAGCACAAATAAGGTTGAAAAGAAGCGAGAGTTTTAATGCTACCTGTTACTTTTTTCTGAGCTTTGGAACTAATTTGCATGGTGGAAAAAAAGAACAACTTTTTAACTTGAGTCTTGCAGTTTGCAGACCCCAGGTCATCTTCCCCACGAATTTATTTTCTTTTCAGTTTAATAAAACAGCGAGTAAAAAACAACACATAAGCGTTATTTCCTCCATATGGTCGAATTTGACTGGTCAACATGACCGGCAATGCGAAAGTTTGACCAGTCAAAACCCCAATCAGGCCGGACATTGTCCGTTGACCAGCCGTTATTTTCAGCCCTGCCGTGCACCTTGCACTTTGTGAAAAAGGAAATCTTACGGTAACTTAATTACGGTACTTCGATTTTTTGGGGTCATTTAATAGAAAGATGAACTAATTTTCAACAAATTTTGTTTTTGTGATTTTGCCCCATACTACTGAAATCACTTAACTGTTAGCACCCCGGAAAAAACGATTGATTGAATTTCAATTTTTGGCGAACTCACGTGACCATTTGGAGCACCCTGATTGTTCACGTGATATGTCACGTGTTTGCTTGTCAAATTCCAATGTTCAAACAGATTTTCACACGAACGGTCACGGAAGTTAACTGGCGATAAATATTTTTTTGTGCGACCACAACTCTTTACAGTATTTTTAACTGTCGCAGATTAAACCCTCATGTAGTAAAATATCAAAAATGGCCTTGCATTGCTAAAACATTGCAACAGAACGCCATAAAAATAAAAGGAGCAAAAACTTTCATGTTCAACGAGCCGTAAACATGTCACGCTAATTAGTCTGGCTGTCTCTGTTTTGTGTAAAATTAATTTTTCAATAAAGATCCCTTAACTGTTCTCTTTCAAACGTAGAAGGCTTGAAATTGAATTGTAAGCCTCACAAAACTTCCAAAAAGCCTTTCGCAGAACAAAAAAGTTAAATTTGACCAAATTCATGCAGGCAGAAAATTTATTTATTGCCAGAATGCTTCCGTGACCACTCGTGCGAAACACGGTTTGAAATCTAAGCGGTTAAAAAGAAACAAAATGTCACTTGACCAATCTGGACTCTGGAAAGGGTCACGTGAGTAAACCCAAAATTCAAATGCAATCAATCGTTTTTTACGAGGTGCTAACAGTTTAGTGATGTTGGTAGTTAGTCCTTATGTTCTACTCAGTGACATAAAAATAATGAGTATGTGCCTTCTCACTTTTACCATTAATGATAGTTACAAAAGGGATATAACCAACTGACAGGAAAGAGGATGGATGGGTGGGGAATGAAAGAAAGAACAGGAAATTAACCAACAAGAAAATGGAAAGATGAATGGATCTAGACAGATTGACAAACAAACAGACTGATGGACAGACAAGTAATTTGATGAACAGATGGACTGACAAATGAACTGATGGATGAAAAATGTGAAGAGATGCAGAGTTGGATAGACAGATGAGCAAATGATGTGACAGGCTTTTTGACAGAAGATAGACAGGCTAACAGATAAAGGGATAGACTGACAGACTGGCTGACTGACTGACTGACTGACTAACAGACTGACTGAGTGACTGACTGACTGACAGACTGACAGACTGACTGACTGACTGACAGAAAGACTGACTGACTGACAGATAGACAGACTGACTGACAGACTGACTGATTAACGGACTGATTGACTGACATGACTGACTGACCTACTGACTGACTGACATGACTGACTGACTGACTAACATGACTGACTGACTGACTGGGATTAATAGTCACTCAATCCAGCACTTTGGGATTGAACAAGATATACATTTTATGAATATATGCTAGTTTATCGTCAAGCTTAGTCTCTGACAAACCTTTTTGGTATACAGGAATTACTTGCTGAATTTAGACAAGAACTGGAGGCTGCCAAAAAAGAAATAATCGAAGGTAAGTCTACATACAGGAGAATGGAAAAGAGAATTGCACCATAGCAAGACAATAGTCTTATATCTGTTGTTGATCTATGTACATTGTGCCAGAAGTATACATGTACCTCCAACTTTTCCAAAATTTGAAAGCATGAGATTTCTTATCAGAGTTTTCCTATAAAGATTCTTGAGGCCGTTCTGAATACTTTCGAAGGCAGTCCAAAGATTTCTGGATTCAAGTTTTCAAATTTCCTTATAAGCAAGACACAATTAATCTTTAATCCAGCGTTTACTTTGGGGTTTTATCAAGAAAATAATTATGGTAAGGCTTTGTTAAGTCACTCCACTCCACCTGCCCCTTCTGTCCATCAGTAACAGTTGTGGTTCCACTAGCCCTTTAGCCCTTGGGAAAGTAGGAAACTGCCCACGGGAAATCACTATGGATACATCAAAGAGAACAAAAGAATTACCCATGACATTCCCAGAATCAAGTTGTATGGTTTATCTAACCACAAAGCTGTTCCACCAATCGTTAAACAGCAAATGTTAATTACAGGAAACCGCATACTCTGGAGCACAGACTGGGAGCAATTTTTTTAAACCACGAGTTGCATGCATGGCATGGCCTAAATAGCATCATGGAATAACATCATGCTGCATTACCGGCCCTACACGTTGACAGATGAACTCAAATGTAGCTCGAGAAACTCGAAAGTTTTACTTTCACAAGAAATCAAGTGCTCGAATGTTAAAAAGTTGCTAAAGCCAATTCTGTGGACAGGGAAATACCCAAGCACGTCTCAGTTGGCGACCAACCAGCATGGGACAGCATATGGCGAGGCTTATGAAATAAATAGAGTAGTTGGAGCGAATGAAGAAAACATAATCGCAGACACATTTTGCGCATTCTTCTCAGAACAAAATGTTGAATTTTGAGATTGTTGTATGAGAAGCAAAAGTTCACCTCGGGCAATCATTTGTAATGTAACTGACAGATCAAACCTGACTGGAAACCTAAGCTGATCCCGACCCAAGCAAATTTCTCATGGGGACACCTCAGTGGAAGGTGTGTGTAACCACGACTATTCTTCCTAGTGCACGTTTTTACTTGTTTTTGAAGTAAGGCTTTTTTAATCTAGTGATTCAGTTTATTGTCCCAAGAACTCGATGGACTAGTGGTGGGTGGAGGGGAGTGGAGAGGGGAGTTGCTTGATAATACAGAAACCAGGTTCAGCTCTGGCCTGATGGGCTACCTAAGCTCAAATGCAGACCAATCCTACCTTAAAACTCTTGCATTCTTTTCTTACAGCTGTGAGACAAGAAATCTCTCGACTTCGGTGAATGACTACCACACCATCCTCTTCAGATGTAATTGAATAAAGGGTGAACCTCTGATTATTGGAATAGATTAAAATGCTGATTCCTTGGCTGACATCATTACAAAATATCAAGGAATAAGACTGTGAGCATACTCCAGACAGCGGACTTATAAAGTAGAATTTTTACTTCGTATTGAAATATCTGACATAATTTTTTGGGGGTGTGCCAAAACCCCCTTGTAATAAAGGACAATTAAAATAATAGTGCCTGCATGTTAATACAACAAGGTGATCAAACCTCAGATCACATTGACTATGTAGAGTGAAAACTAGTAAGTTCCTTTATATAGAGTTATGCAAGCTTGGGAAATGTACGACTTCCATGTTTTACGTGCGAGGTACAAGACATATTTTTATGCATTTTGCCCACAAGTAATGTGGTGAAAAACTGTAGAATACTTCCTTTAAAAAATTTGAAATTCGCTAATAGTCACTGCTATCCGCCTTATTCGCATGGCGGCCATATTGGCCATAGACAATAGATTTCGTACCCCGAGCCTTGAGTTCAAGCAAAACAAACGTTTTCAATCCACCGTGACTCAATATGGCCGCCATGAGATTAAGGCCCATATTTACTTGATTGAGCTCTGTGCTAATTTGGACCTGGGGGCTCTTTAAAAATTCATAAAATTGGAAATGATAAGTAAATGTCAACAACAAATGCAGCTGTTTTAAACTGAAAGTCATTTTCATTCCAGGAGCTTAAATTATTTTCTGATCCCAGTAGTGTTGAGTGTTGAGCTGTATCCAGTAGTACTGTACTTATTCCTTAGATCAACTCTTTAAAAAGTTCAGTCTGACTGTGTTCTGATTAAGTCCCACATTGTTACACAGCATGAAAAATAGCTTATATGGCTATCTTTGACACAGATGTCAAAGGTAAATAAGTCCTTTGACATCGCATTTGCCAGGGATTTGACGCGTGCCAAATCTGTTATAACTTTGACTTGTTTCAAAGTCACCTTTGCACAAGTCAAAGGCACATGTTTCTCTAGCTTTGACATACCTTTGATTGAAGGGGAAGTCTCACAGAGTTTATAAAGATTTTGGTCAGAATTACCTGAATAATGCCCTCGTCAATACTCAAATGATTTCTAAATCACTAATTTTATAACATCAAGTGAATTCAGAACAGAAGGACGAGGCTAAATATGTTAGTACTGATTTCATATGAGATGCAATGGGAAAACTTGAAAACCAACGTTTTCAAGTTGGCATCAATCTCCATCCGGAAAATCATCTATAAACAGTTTCTATACATTACGATGGTCTTTCAAAGGATTTTTTAAAATTATCATGCAGCTTCTATTAACCAAGAAGCGTCCCTTGGATTTTTTATGTGTTGCTAAAAATAGCGCGAGACTGCCCCTTTAACTAAAATCAAAGACAACCTCTGCCACCTTTGACAGTAGGGTAAAGGTTTGGCAAAAACAGCCTTTGGCCCAGGTTCAAGGTATGGGCCAAAGCCGACTTTTTTAGCTGTGTTACGAATGAATGCAGTTCTGATTAGAGGGCAGTGCTCTGTAAATTGTTTCCTCTCACATGGGGCATTTGTTCAGGACGTTGCTTAATCAAGTAAATATGTATTCATTCATGGATTTGGTGCATGATTACCCCTCCCAGTCCATCCAGTATTCATTTTACTTGATATCAGTGCTTTGTGGACACTTGTACTTTGAACAAATTTGCATGTGAATATTTCCCACAGATGCGATTCATTCTGTGCGAGGAAGTGTTAGTATTAGTAATGTTAGTCTGTCAGTTTTGAGCAAGTCAGTCATACTACGTACATGAAATACCAAATACAACAGTGACTGCGTGGGCTATAACAGGTGAATTAGCTTGAATAAGGTTATTTTTGTATTGTTTTCCCAATTTAGTATTTGTTTGGTTTGTAGCATACTGGTAGACAAGTCCTTATTTTGCTAGTTATACAGGGATTTCAAAAGTAATGTTTTTGAAGCAGGCATCACCAACTAGATAAGAAGGTAACTGCAGGGTTCGTACAGGTCATGGAAAACCTGCAAAGTCATGGAATTTTAGAATTTCATTTTCCAGGCCTGGAAAGTAATGGAATTGAAGTGTTGGTCATGGAAAGTCATGGAAAATTATGTTTAGTAAAAAAGTAAAAAATGTGAAGAAAATAATAAAAACGTACCCAAAATGAAAGATGATAAATTTTCTTGAAAATGCTTAAATTTAGGTCATGGAAAACTTGGACAAGTCAAGGAAAAGATAATTTAAAGTTATGGAATTTCAAAAGCTCAAAAGAGTAGGAACCTGGACTGTAACATCTCAAACGTTGCTGTTGTGAGCTGATTGCTTTGACGAGTAAACAGCAACATAATCATAATCAATTAAACAGCGGAACTGTAGCGGTTGCTGGATTGTTTTGAAATCCCTGAATACACTGAATGAAACTTGTGATACTTTTCTGTAGATTCCAAGAGCACTGCATTTCCATCTTCACTGTTTAAGAGGGTCGTGACAAAGCACAAACCAGCGAGTCTTGCAAACCATCCCAGTTAGCCTAAATAACATGCTGGTTAGTCCAAGTACAACCCTGGTTAGCCTCGTACAGCACTCTGGCTGGCGTATTGTACACACTTCTTTTCGTTAGGACCAGCCCTTGAAGTCTAGATAAAGTTTTCCCTTACCCTTTGCTGACCAAGAAGTAGGGAATTTTTTTTTGTTATGTACAGTTACTGCACGGCGCGCCTAACTGTGGCCACCCAACAAACTTTTTTGACAAGTTATAATTAGCCAATCAGAGAGCATGAATTTGTTTGAGCTTTCCCGCCTCCTAGGAATTTTCAAAGCTGTTCTCACGAAACCTTACCAAGGAGGCGAGACAACTCAAACAAATTTGCGCTCTCTGATTGGCTAACTTGTCAAAAAAGTTCGTTGGGTGGCCACAGTTAGGCGTGTCACGCTGTAAACATTTTGTTGGGATTTTATTGTTATGTAAGATAGGTAATTGAGTTAATGATTGTTTGGTTATTGATATGAAAATATCATTTTTGATTTATTTTCCTGCCAAAAGTATTCTTAAAACTACTTATTGTTCTAGTTTACAAGTTGTAATGTAATGTCCTCCTTCATCTGCATGCAAATTCTCCCCTCTTATTTCTGTACATTTTTATTGTGCTTGCAAGGAGAATTCATCATCAGTGACATGTACCATCCCTTTAGTGATCAGTGGTTCTATCCTCCTTACATCTTACATATGGTATCCGATTTTGTATTGATGTAATTTTCCTTAAGTTCCTATGCGTTGTGTTCTCTTTGTAGGGCAGTCATGCTAAAGTGCATTCTGGCATAAAGTTTAGTTACTATGTGAAAAGCAGCCATTAATGGAAAGCTTATTAATTGTTGAACAATGCATTGAAAAGTAGTAATTTTTCAGACATTAGTATGGCTTGCTGTGTGTCAACGTTTGTGCCAGACATTCATACAAGATTAAAGACCCATGATAAACCAGTATGCATTGTGCGTGTCAACTGCAATCGCCATCTTTTATGTGAGTCGAAAAGTATCAGACAATGGTGCCGCCATCCTGGGTTCATCAAAACAATAACAAATGAGCACAATGCATAGTGGTCTGCCATGGGTCTTTAATGTCCATAAATTTGATGTTGTTGAAAGGAAATGTCCATACTCCTTGTTTTTCTCACTTACTAAACTAGAGTAGAGTTACTTTTAATTAATTATTTTTTCACATCTAAAAAAATTGGCTGGTTATTTTTTTGTATAATCTCTCATTCAATGTTTATCACACTCCTCTCATATTTTTCCAATTTACTAAACTATTATGCCGCCGGCTACTCTGGTCATAGCAATCAGCTTGTGACCAAAAAGCTCACTTAAAAACAGCCGCCTACTCTACCAGTTGATGACACCTACTTAAAAACATTTTTTCCCTGAAGCATCCATACCTCCCCCAGTCTAAGGTTTTTGGCTTGCCCCCACCATCCCCCCTCCCTCCCTCATGGCTCCAGAAATTGAAGATTTCCCCCATTGTCCCCTTTTCAATGTTGAACCCTTCGTCAATAGACCTGTTCGGCTAACATGTTTACCCAATTCAGATCATGTGATGATTCATTTGGGTTCTACAACCAGTTGCATAAGTAGTTGAGACATCCTACCTTAACGAGAGAAGACTCTTCACCGCGCTATTGCGCGTAATCTCTCTCCCCTCCTCCCCTTCCCAATGTTGCTAGCTATGCAATATGACGTACAAAACTTAGATGGACAACATTGAAACGGGGAAAGGGGTGCAAAATGTTCTTCTCTGACAAACTGGCAATTTGCGAACCAAAGAAGTAAGAAAAGCCTTTTTTGGCACTAACTGTCTCAACATTTTTGCAACTGGTTGTCTGATTTATGCAAGGCACAAAAAATATATTCTTCTCTTATATATTGAGGTGAAAATCACACCTGTCGAAGCTTTTCAGGGGAGCTTTTCAAAAGAAAAAGTTTTAGGGTAACATGTTGGCTATCTCAAAAATGGCCACGGAAAAACCTCTTTTTGGGGTGTATAGGATGACGTAACATCTACACAGTTCATTTACCCTGGGGAAGACATCAGCAAGTATGCTTGAGTTTCGAAATAAACACGTGTCAATTAAAAATCCTTTTTGTTTGAAATTTGCTGTGGTTTCGAATTCTTGCGCAAAATTTCCAAATATTGTCAAACAACTGCATTTACGTATGAAAATGGCGCACTACGTGTTCGTAAGATTAAAATGAGATAAAGTTCCTGGACGAAATTGCAATACAGACAATAACACCTTCTATTATAATTGCTCGCTACTTAAAGGAAATTCAACTTTTCTAGAAATCATTTCTTGTAGTGATACAAGTCATTGGAAGAAAGGTTTTTACTCAGATCTTTTTCGGCCAGGTCTTGTTTGGATTAGTGTACACAGGGACTTGAAAGTCTCCTTGTATGTTTATCTTAATTGTTACATTTCAAACTTATGCTTGAAGGTCAAGTAGTGCATCTCCCTGCACCCAAAACACACTACGCGAAAGACATTGTATTTGAAAAAGACACACCAATTTTCTGTACGGGAAAACAACCCTTTATTTACATTAAAAATGGAGTTATCGATCAGCGTAAAACAGAAATGATGCAAGTAAGGTGGAAAATCTTTCAATTTAATATACAAATTGAACAAAACGATCAAAAGGAAATCCCGAAGTGTGCAAGGTGCTTTGCCTCGTTAGTGCTTAGCTAAAATGAGTCCTTTAGTAAGGCCAGGAGAAACAGTGTATAGGTGAATAGAAACGCAATCATCCACCGCGGTCTACCACGGTCTACCACGGTCTACCATCGGAATGTAATTACAAAAAAGAATATCCTATTTCGTACCGTGGTGAGGGTAGACCGTGTTTTTATGGTAGACCGTTGGGAAATCCAAGTTATGATGGCTAAGACATTTTTGGACCACGGCTATTTTTTGGAATGCACTAAATCTTTATTTTTGAAATGACTCAATGCAGGAATATCTCATACGTTCAAGTTCTTTAAATTAGTCACGCAATAATAACATATGTCACGCAATATCCTGTCATTACATGAGATATTTTGTCGCATTGTAAATAAAAGATCACTTTTGCATTATTTATAAAGCTCCATTTTTTCCTTTTCGATTTATTTTTCTTAGTATTTTGTACGCCTGCCCCTATTTTTTGTGATTAAATCCAAGCGCTTAAACATTGAAGCGATGGTATTGTCAATTATTTCCCTTCGCATTGAATACAATGTACTTTTCACTCTTCTTGCAAAGGCCTCAAAACTCTCATAAGTTAAATTCAACCTCACAGCTTGTGTTCAGAGCTCTTCTTTCGCGGCATTAAAAACATTCTCGATAGGATTAAGATCTCCACTTCTTTTCGGAATAGGAAATAATTCTCCCCCAACCTCCTTAAGAGCCTTTCGCGCCTTAGCACAATTCAGTATGGGGCAATTGTCTTGGACGAATAGCTTTGAACATTTCCCGCTCTTTTGAAACATATTTCGGAAATTTCTGCGTATAAAATCTGCATAATAATTACCATCTAGTTTTTCATATTGTTCACAGTATATAACGCCTTTTCCATATGAAATGGCTACAATCATTTTAACAACTCTTCCGCCCGAGCCTACGTGCGTTCCCTTTGCAGTCACAGACAGTCCCTCCTTTCGTTTCCTCCAGATTTTACCTTTAGGGGCTCTAGCGTCGTCGAGTGGATTGTATTTATGATAAAAGCTTACCCCGTCTAGATAAAAGCAGATATCATTCATGAAGAAGTCGTTGCAATAAGTTCTTTTCACTTTACGTGCAAACCTTAAACGCTCTCTGAAATCTCTCTCCAGTAATATTCCTTTTTTTCTTGCTTCCAAGAAGGCATATCCCATTCGTTTCAAAGTTCGATTGATAGTCCACAGTGACGCATTGTGTAAACCCACTTCTGCCCTTATTCTGTGGCATGAGAAGTTTCCCTCTTGTTCACGAAGTCTTCCAATTGTTCTGTGGATTTTCCTTTCCTGGCGCACATCGATTAATCGCGGCCTGCCATGCTTGTTACTTTTCTTTTGTGCTTGATTTGCAAATTTTAAACAGCGATAAACCGATGCCCTGGATATTCCACAACGGTGTACTATTTCTTTAACAGGTACATCACCCTGTTCTCGAAGGAATCTTACATAAGCTTTTAGTTCTGGTTTGATTTTCTCCTTAAAAACCATGTCGTTTGCCTTTATTGAACAAGAAATTCGATTGATGAATTTCTTTACGTCACAAAACGTAACTTAAGTATTAGCAAGATTCCATCCAAATCTGCGCGCTCTACCTTTTCTTTTCTCTTGAAACGAACGGATCCTTTCTTTTTTCAATACATTTCAGTATTTAGCTCGTTCTAAATCATCTCCATTGCCGCTGGACTATGTTTCATTCAATACACTGGAAAGACAACCAGTTGCATAAGTAGTTGAGACATCCTACCTTAACGAGAGAAGACTCTTCACCGCGCTATTGCGCGTAATCTCTCTCCCCTCCTCCCCTTCCCAATGTTGCTAGCTATGCAATATGACGTACAAAACTTAGATGGACAACATTGAAACGGGGAAAGGGGTGCAAAATGTTCTTCTCTGACAAACTGGCAATTTGCGAACCATAGAAGTAAGAAAAGCCTTTTTTGGCACTAACTGTCTCAACATTTTTGCAACTGGTTGTAGCATGTACTCAGTTGCATGTGACAAATTGCACAATTGATCTGAATTGGGCAGTAACAAGGATGTAAACACTTCAATCAACTTGGTCCACGAGGATTAATGACAGGATTGTGTTTGCAACATATTTCGGAGTTCAACATTGAATCAGGAGAGGGAGCAAAGATAATTGGTAATTGTGCCTGTAGCGTACCTAGGCGCTGAGGTATTAATAAAGTAAACCTTCACTACCCAGTGGTTCGTACTCGCTTCATTCCTATACTGTTCCAAGCTAGAGTCTATCAACACAATAGCGTAGATTTAGCGATCCAGTTTAATGTCAACTTTGATAGCGTCAAATAGCGGTTCGAACTGGAATAAACGTACAAAAAAAATACTCTAAATACAAGCAAATACAAGCAAAAATACAATAGAAAGCAAACTTACATCACTGGGCCATGATATTCCAACAAAGAAGAGGAAATTACACAGTTAAATCACTATATAGAATGCAAATCACTGTAAAACCTCCGAGCCACGTTTTCTCCCGTTCTCATGTGCGAATCCGCTGACCGCACGTGAATAACAAGTCCGCTGACCGGAAATGAAACATAACGATAACAATGTTCATATTTATGCTAAACAGTTCTTCAGCCACTACAGTGCCAACACCTGAGGAGGGTTGTATTTAATGTAAATGCCTTAAAGAGTGAAAATCTAGCTTCTAATCTGCATTAGGGCTCTGGTTACAACAATATTTTGAGGTACCTGCAATTTTTGGTGGTGGACAAAACACTGACCCCCAGTCCATGGACTACCCTACCCCTAAAAACTCTATTACAGTAGTCCATTTGAAAATGGACTTTAAATTTTTTTTCGGGGTAGGGTAGCCCATTTGGGTAGTCCATCGGGGTAGTCCACGGACTGTGGGTCAGTGTTTTGTCCACCACCGTAATTTTTGGTTCAACAAAAGAACAGTTCTTTTTTGTTTTGTAGTTTGTATTCATAATCTTGTGGTAATGAATCATACCCAGATAAAAATAAATTGTTTCAAGCAAATATTGAGTTTCATTTTTATCACAAGTTTTAAGGTTGTCCAGTTCTGAAACTCTCTTTGCACCTTGCCACTACAGTACGTTTGCTGGTGTGTGACATTGTAGCATTGCATAACACCTCTATTGAAGCATTTTGCACCCGACTGCAACATTTTTAAACACAAATTTTCTGTTAGAGTCATCAGCACACTTCTGATTTTTCCCTTACCACAGTTAGTAAATAAACCCCTTCAGGTGGCAGGTATATTGGAGGATAATACCTGAGGCTGAAAGAGTGTCCCAAAAATTGAACAGTTGGCTGAGAAGTAAGGCTTTGAGGGCAATTGTTAAACTTTGAGGACAATCATCCAGCCAAGGTCATTATCCCCCAATGTGCAGGGAAACTGTAGTTCAAATAAATGCAAATTGCAAATTGCTTTACACGTATTTTTCAAAACTATGATTGATAAAAAAGTTAAAAGCTGAAGAGGTGACTGCTTATTCCTCCTCCATGTAATCGCACAAGGGATATCAAATCAGATGGGCACCGGTATATTGTGTATAAATCTACTAGTGTTCTATCGTGAATGCTGTTCTCTGATTGGCTACGCTACCGACTATCTATTCTGTGATAGGTAGTGAAGAAGATTCAGACAGTTTACTGGTCAAGGCTGTTCCAGAAAAGACAAAAGTCGCCACGACTAGTAGATTTATACTAAACCAATTAGATTATTCGCTCTCAGTTTCTCTGCGTGACAGAAATCTCGAGCTCATAATCTAATTGTTAAATAGATGTCATCCAATTTTTACTGGTGCATTGCAGTGGAGCAGGGGTTGAGGGTGGGCTCCCAAATGACTGCTACAGTTCTGCTGGGACATCTGATTGTCATTTAATTTTGCAGGTTACCCTGATAATGGCAATCAGCTCACAATAATAACATAACATGTGACAGCCGCCTACTCTGTTAGCTGCTGATGCCTACTGGAAACATTCTGAAACCACTGGATTGAAGCAAAACAAGAGTTGTGTGCAAGGAAAGAAAGTTTGCAACCTCTAGCATTTTTTGAGGAGTTCCGTCAGCCCAGCAACAGAGAAGCTGATTGGCCAATTTGGCTATCTTACGTTGTGCCATGGGGTCACGAATCTTATGTGTTGCACAGAAACCCATAAGGGTAATTTCTTTTAAGAGCCTGTTAATTCCCTTCAATAAAACCAAATACCAGTTGCGTTCTAATTATTAATCTTGTTGTAAAGCAGTATTGTTTTTTAAAATCGGTTGGAGGTTTATAATACGCTATAAGCAGCACATCTACAAATTAAAGCAGTATTTTTTTTAAAATCGGTTGGAGGTTTATAATACGCTACGCTTTTTCCCCCTCCCTCTCCTGTAATTGATAAAGCTCTATATAATACATATTTTAATAATTATGTAAAGTTCAAATTGTCTCATTTGCCCATCAAAGTTGATGCTGTTCAAGCAACTATAACAAAACTTCAAATCGCCAGCAACTCTAATGGCATGTGAAGAATTGTTCAAGATATTACTCCCGAAGCGCAATCAAGGAATTGTGATTCGTTGATTCGCTCCAACGAAGGGCTAACGCTCGAAACGTCAGCTATTGAATCTCTTTACGGTGGCCAATTGACATTATCAACCCAGGTGATAAAACCAAATTATATTGTTATACTTCCCACCGACGCAGCACCACAGTTTCTTTAGAAACTTATCCCCTGTATTCTGGATATAAGTTTACTATCTTCCACCTTAACTGGAACAAGATTGATGGCAAGTGAGACAGTATTGACACTCAATCCATCTATCGTGGTGTGCTGACTAATAGCAGGAGTGTTCTCTTTGTTCTCGGCCATCATGTAAGCAGGCGAGCAGCAGTAATCGTCCGACAGAGACGGAAGAAATCACATTCCCGCTGACTCGTCCCCAGTCGTCTCTGATAAGAAAATAGCAAGACTCGATGCAACCTCGTTCCCAGGGACCCTGGGAACGAGGTTGGACTCGATGGATTCCTCGCGCCTGCTATTTTTTCGCATAAGAGACGACTGGGGACGAGTCAGACATTCCCGCGCCAGTGGCGAGCATGTGACGAAACTACTTAGCCGCGAGAAGAATGGATTCCAGGTCAGGCCTTTTCCATCAAAAATATGGAAGGGTGTTGGCCTCGGAGCAGAGGGTACTTCCTTTAAACATGACGAAGGGGTGGGGTTGACAGAGCTTAAGATTGCGAACCCAAAAAAATACATGAGCTTGAATTGAACAGTTTGGCATCTCCACCGCTAACACTTACTATGTTTTAATTGAATGGTGACTGGTTCAGGGAGAATCTAGCAAAAGGTTGTCAAAGACGGGAAAATGTAAATTATCAAAAACACTGAAAGAAAGAGAGGTCGAAGGTTTGTAACAAGCAAGCAATAACTGGTCAACAGTGCCATTGTGGTCTGTAAGTTGATTGAAGTCCACAAGCCAAGCCTCCCTATGAAAGATAATCATGGGGAGTATGCATTCAGACCAAGGGGAACCAGTCAAGAAATTTTTGATAGGGGGGGGGGGGGGGGGTCCAAAAAACATTTTATTGTGGAATATGCCTGGAATTTAGATTAGTGGTAAAATACAATAGCTTTCCATGAAGCCAGCGAGTTGTGTAATAACAGGCGATCCTGTAGATGCAAGAATTTCAGCTTCAAACAAGTAGTAAAAAATTGGCTAGGGAGGGGGGTCAGGAACCACTGACCCTCCCCCTGGATCTGCCACTGAGATCTCACCTCCCCCAGCCTCCCCTAGTTGAAACAACCACAATTAAGAAAACCAGAGTCTGAGCCTATAATTGAAAGGCTGAAATTATAATTCCTGATCCAAACCATTACACTTGATTTTACATTGTAACAACTGAAATATGTAGTTGAACAAATAATTTAATCTCTATTCTTAACGGAAACTTGAGTCTTGAGTCTTTCATTGCCTTTCTTTTCCAGATACTCCAGTCCACACTATTCGGCTTTATTAAACAATTTACTTTGACTTAAAAAACTAATTATCCAACTGTTAGTTTTGGCACTTATTCCGATTACTTTAAATAAGTCTTCAGGCGCTTACTTGCGAAATGGCGAGTCTTCAGACAACAGAAGAGACCAGCCTTGAAATGGCTGTACAGACACACCCGGGGTGTCGTCAATGTGGACAGTAAAACCATACATTCCTGCTACAAGCGTGGCGTTGTCCTTCACACTAGTGACAAGGTCTTCAATGATGAGTGGAACAGAGACAAGGCCACTGGTCATGTCGTCGATTGGCACGGCGCCTTTTCCCTCTAGGAACTCTGTAATCCAGCCACTGTAGTTTGACTCCTCACCTGACCCAAACGCCTCATGGTAGCTCATAATGTGACTCCACCATTCTCTATCTGGCTGGCCCTGGTAAGTGGCCAACAGGTTGCGGAACACTCTTTCCACTAGATCCCACCACGTGGATTTCAAACCAAGATCGTTCTCAATGGGTTCAAGCAGTGTTCGCAGCACCTTCAGCTTGGATTGCAATTTGCTCCAGTCGTCTTCAGTGCCCAGCATCTCCACAGCAGGAATTCCACACAAAGTCATCATCTTAAAATGGAAATACTCTTGAACTGAATACATCAGTGTGATCTGTGAAACGATCTTCTGCACGTCAGTTGTGGTGCTGAAATCCGCCGTCATTCCATCCACAAACTCAGGCACTTTGACGTTCTCTTGTATTCCCTTCGCTATTTGATCAAAGAACCGGCTGTAGTCGACCGTGTAAATGCTCGAGTCGGGAACCCTCACCTCGATGGTTTTCTTTCCCTCGTGATCAACAAACATCTTGCGAACAGCCTCTTTGTTCGCGTTTTTGTCGATGGCGCAGGCGACTCGTTTGATAACACTGAACCACCAGTCATCTGGAGAGGTTCGTAGCTTCCAGTGGTTGTTGTAGGCTGTGAGAACGGCGGAAAACAATCCGCAATCTTGAAGCGAATAAATGTTCTCCGTTGATCCTAATGCAGCAATCATTTCCTTGACCTTCGGATCTTCCTTTTCCTTTCTCAGAAAGCCTGTTGATCTCCTTGCAGCAAAGATTTCTTCTTCGGCTTTTCTTCTAAGGGAAGTTTGCGCGCAACTCTTGAGCAATTCCTTCGCTTGGCGTGGAACAAACCTCCAATCTTCAAACTTTATAGGAGCCAGGTTTTCGGCAAGTACGACAGAATTGACTTTCATTCCATTGGCTGATGTTTCGTTCTTGTCCATCGTGCAAGAGGATCAAAATCAAACAAGCCACAAAGCTACTTGAAACACGGATAATGAACAGCGTGGAAATATTCACGCAAAAACTTTTTACGTGGAACTTCCGCAAGTACATGCAACTAAAGCTTACTTCATGTAGCCGTCATGACGACTCGATTTACAGACTTTAGTGGTAATTCCCATACGAAGTCTATAAATCGAGTCGTAATGACAGTTACATGAAGTAAGCTTGGGCTTTTTGTGGTTGCTCTGGACGACCTGTGCCTGAGTTCGATCCCAGGGAGCACTGTCAGCACTGACATTGCCTGGTTTCAAACTGAAAGGGACTAGGTACCAGTCTGTACATTATGGGATTAGCAACTATTGATTCACAAAGTTAGAAAGAGCACACCGAGATTAACAAAATCCCCAAGTTTGGTGTTAATCGTGCCAGTTTTGACTGAGATACATCCATTTAAATACGTCAAAATTACATAGAAATGTATGGTAATTTGGACGCAGCGTCCGGATGGCCATACATTTCTTTGTAAATTCTCACGTTTTTAACTAGCTGTATGTTGCTTGATATTGGGTCTATTAACGCCAAACTTGGGGATTTTGTAAAGCTTGGTGTGCACTTTCTGACTATGTGGTTGCTAATCCCATAATTTGTTGACTCGTACCTTGTCCCCCTCGGTTTGAAACCAGGCAATGGGCCTATTTTTGGGTTACACTGTCACGCAATAGAAAATTAAATCGAAAGCCATTTGGTGGATGAAGTCAAGAAATTGCGATATTATAGACGATAATTATAGAAGTCACCTCTCCATGTCGTAGGTCCGTGTGTTATTCAAAACTTCAGATATTCGAAATGTTGCGCACAAATTTATAGAGTCCAGAATGGAGCCGCCATGTTTGTTCACAGGCTTCCCAAGCTCAAAATTCGACTCGGCATACGTGGTGTATGGTGCCAATTTTGAAGCCATTCTGACGCCGTTTAGTGAAGTTATTCGTAATTCGTAGTCTCGAATCGCAATAAAACTAACTATTCCATAAAGCCCAATAAATTTCACTCCCTATACGTGTTTCCTGAAGTTCTTGTGAACGGCCTGAAGTCAACGGCCGTTGTGCAAGGTCAAGTATCTGGTTCTATCCTCAACTCTGATTGGCCTATTTGAACCAAGTCACGCGCTGACAGCACGATCCTCCACCAGAGGGAAAGGTACAAGGTAAGGGTAAGGGCAAGGCTCTTTGGTTTTGGAATTTTCAATTTGATGAAGTCACATGAAAACACTCTATACTAAAATAGTTACTGTTCTATTTGAGAGCTTATGCATAATTTAGCAGAGAATAACTATGAATGATATTTCACTGAAAAGAAATGTTGAATGGGCCACTTTTGCTATATAAATTCATCTTGATAGCAAGGCCTAGAGGACAGGAACAAAGAAAATTAATAGAAATCTATTTTTATTTTCTTCGTTTGTGTCGTCTTGGTCTTGCTACCATGCTGAATTGTAATATATCGAAAGTGGCCTATTGAAAAAACACAATAAGACACAGCCAGACAGCATGACTGAGAGCTTACTCGAATTATAATGAAACAAATAATTTCATATTTAATCCTAAAAGTCATCAACCAAAAGTGAAAAACAGAGTCTTTCATTGCCTTTCTTTTCCCAATAGGGAAGATATTTGTTTACAAACATTGTTTTTGTTAAATTGCCAGCCAATAGTTTTCTGACTGGCACATTATAACTAACACATTATGGGTAACATGCATATGACTGATATCTTCCCAATAGTACAGTCCACACTATTCTGCTTTACCTGTATAATCAATCTTTAACTTACAAAACTACAAATTGTCCACTGACTGTACTTGTACTATTTTTAGCACTAATTCAGATTACGTTGTTTGAATAAGTCTTCAGGCGCTTACTTGCGAAATGGCGAGTCTTCAGACAACAGAAGAGACCAGCCTTGAAATGGCTGTACAGACACACCCGGGGTGTCGTCAATGTGGACAGTAAAACCATACATTCCTGCTACAAGCGTGGCGTTGTCCTTCACACAAGTGACAAGGTCTTCAATGATGAGTGGAACAGAGACAAGGCCACTGGTCATGTCGTCGATTGGCACGGCGCCTTTTCCCTCTAGGAACTCTGTAATCCAGCCACTGTAGTTTGACTCCTCACCTGACCCAAACGCCTCATGGTAGCTCATAATATGACTCCACCATTCTCTATCTGGCTGGCCCTGGTAAGTGGCCAACAGCTTGCGGAACACTCTTTCCACTAGATCCCACCACGTGGATTTCAAACCAAGATCTTTGTCAATGGGTTCAAGCAGTGTTCGCAGTACCTTCAGCTTGGATTGCAATTTGCTCCAGTCGTCTTCAGTGCCCAGCATCTCCATAGCAGGAATTCCACAGTAGGTCATCATCTTAAAATGGAAATACTCTTGAACTGAATACATCAGCGTGATCTGTGAAACGATCTTCTGCACGTCAGTTGTAGTGCTGAAATCCGCCGTCATTCCATCCACAAACTCAGGCACTTTGACGTTCTCTTGTATTCCCTTCGCTATTTGATCAAAGAACCAGCTGTAGTCGACCGTATAAATGCTTGTGTCAGGTACTTGAACCTCGATGGTTTTCTTTCCCTCGTGATCAACAAACATCTTGCGAACAGCCTCTTTGTTCGCGTTTTTGTCGATGGCGCAGGCGACTCGTTTGATAACACTGAACCACCAGTCATCTGGAGAGGTTCGTAGCTTCCAGTGGTTGTTGTAGGCTGTGAGAACGGCGGCGAACAATCCGCAATCTCGAAACGAATAAATGTCCTCCGTTGACCCTGCTGCAGCAATCATATCCTTCTTTCTCGGAAAGCCTGCTGATTTCCTTGCGCCAAGGAAGTCTCCTTTGGCTTTTCTTTTTAGGGAAATTTGTGCGCAATTCTTGAACAACTCCTTCGCTTGACCTGGAACAAACCGGCAGTCTTTAAACTTCGAAGGAACGAGGTTTTCGGCAAGTATGACCGAACTGACTTTCAACCCATTGGCCGTTGTTTCGTTCTTCGCCATCGCCACGAAAGCTAACTTGAAATACGAATAGCACGGGAATATCCACGAATGATTTTATACAAATTTCAGCGAACTGAACACTCCCGCATAATATATCTAATAAATAGACTTGAACAGGTGCGTAGCTGCTGTTATTATGGTTAGCCAAATGTTGCAAAATTCAACAACGTGCTCATTTATATTCAATAACTTATTTATCTTCACCAAAATACTTTTATATTCAACAGTACGCAAGAAATATAGGCGTTAAAGTTAAACAAATATTGTTCTTGAATGAAAATAATTTGTTGTTGAATATACTAGTAAACGAGCTGTTGAATTCTACAACATTTGGCTCAATCCATTCTCGTCCCCAAAGGCCGCGATCCTTTTGGTCAGCACCAAGAATCACGACCTCTGGCCGTCTCCAAAACCGGAAGTCCGCGAATCACGGACTCATTGTCGAATCTGACAATTTTGATTGGCTGAAAACTACAGAACGAGTACTTTGCGCATTTTTTTTTTTTTTTTTTTTATAATTTTTTTTATTTCTCTTTTTACTTACAATACGTAACAGTACTTTGCGCATGCTCACAACCTGGGGGTGGCCAGAGGTCTCGATTACTTGGTGCTGACCAAAAGGATCGCGGCCTCTGGGGACGAGAATGGGCTCAACCATACCTGTACGCACATGCGCACCTGAAAAAGTCGAAAGTAATAAAAACAAGACGCATACCTGCGTGAACTTGGGCTTCTTTTCTGGCATATCCAGCTGTGAACGTCAGAATTTTGACATGATGAAATCTCCGTTGTCTTTTGTTGGTTGTTTTACAGCTCCAGCATATTTTACCCTGTATTCTAGTTGATAGACAGCTTCAAACAGATTTAACAATGTTGGCAATTCTGTCTGCATTAAATACGACTGTCTTGCTAACTGAGACAAATTTGAATACAATTGATTTCCAATATTCATTATGTTGATGAGATAATGACCAGAACTAATCCTTTGTCTGGAATTGTAAATCAAAGATCACAAACTCTGCATGAAGAGCCTCGAGAAGCCACTTCGGTGCTAGCCTGTTCCACTACTCCTCGGGAAAGTAGGTAGGGCATGAAGCATTTACTTATCGGCTTTTTATCTGATTCGTCGAGAAACAATACTTTGGAATTCGCCGTGTTCTCATTGGCTGTCGTGTTTAATTAAGACTTCAGAGACAAGCGTGTTTTATAGCGAGAACGATTTAGCTGAAACATTAATATTTTTTCGCTAAAATAAACCTGTGCTCCAGCTCGAAGCGCATTGCACCTTTCCTCTCTTCTTGACACTATTTATTGCAATCAAATATTACGAAAACTATCCATCATTTGTTCCGTGACCGAGACAGAAGGGGCGTGGGTCTATTTCTGATTTGATGTCACAAACTGATTTGCATGCATAATTCCAAAGACTTGATGCCATGCAAATCAGTTTGTGACGCCAAATCAGGAATAGACCCGCGCCCCTTCT
>OX393565.1:18835042-18840042 GCA_947652115.1 Blastomussa wellsi
AAGTCCGCGAATCACGGACTCATTATCGAATCTGGCAATTCTGATTGGCTGAAAACTACAGAACGAGTACTCTGCGCATGCTCACAACTTGGGGGTGGCCAGAGGTCTCGATTCCTTGGTACTGACCAAAAGGATCGCGGCCTCTGGGGACGAGAATGGGCTCAACCATACCTGTACGCACATGCGCACCTGAAAAAGGCGAAGGTAATAAAAACAAGACGCATACCTGCGTGAACTTGGGCTTCTTTTCTGGCATATCCAGCTGTGAACGTCAGAATTTTGACATGATGAAATCTCAGTTGTCTTTTATTGGTTGTTTTACAGCTCCAGCATATTTTACCCTGTATTCTAGTTGATAGACAGCTTCAAACACATTTAACATTGTTGGCAATTCTGTCTGCATTATATACGACTGTCTTGCTAACTGAGCCAAATTTGAATATAATTGATTTCCAATATTCATTATGTTGATGAGATCATGACCAGAACTAATCCTTTGTCTGGAATTGTAAATCAAAGAACACAAACTCATTTGTACACATTGTTGCCCTGCAGAGGGGGTAAGTTTCTAAAGAAACTGTGATGCTGCGTCGGTGAGAAGTATAACAATGTAATTTGGTTTTATCAACTGGGTTGATAATGTCAATTGGCCACCGTAAAGAGATTCAATTGCTTACGTTTAAATAAACCTGTGCTCCAGCTCGTAGCGCATTGCACCTTTCCTCTGTCCTTTACACTATTTATTGCAATCAAATATTACGAAAACTATCCATCATTTGTTCCGTGACCGAGACAGAAGGGGCGTGGGTCTATTCCTGATTTGACGTCTCAAACTGATTTGCATGCATGATTACAAAGACTTGATGCCATGCAAATCAGTTTGTGACGCCAAATCAGGAATAGACCCGCGCCCCTTCTGACTCGGTCGTGGAACAAATGATGCACAGTTTTACATAACTTTTGATTGCTATAAATAGTCAGAATTTGGTAAAAAGGAGAAACGAAAAGTGTGATGCGCTTCTAACTGGTGCAAAGGTTAATTTTAGTGAAAAAGTATTTTGGGGTACGGTGCACTTTAAATGTCCACCTTGTAAGCCCACGCGAGCCTTTCTTCCAAACGAATTTGTAATTTAACGCGGCGAAATAAAGGAAATTCGAGACAGGCTTTTGACAGTCAAATTAGAGGGCGAATGGCGGCCGGTTCAATAAATGTACCGTATTTTCAAACAACGAAACCTGATCACAGATTAGTGTAGGTAATCAAATGATGACGCGTTTTGTCAAAATCATTTTCCCGAGCTTTTAGACGAGGGAAGTTATTATAATTTTGACAAGATAATATCATAGGTGACAAATTACGCTCAAAATCGTGGGTTTTATAATTTCACATGTGAAATTGCAAATTAAGGCTGAAATTTCCCGGAAAAATTAATTAGTAATTTGTCACCCATGATATGCTTGAAATTTAATATTAATAATAATAATAATAATAATAATAATAATAATAATAATAATAATAATACTTCGCACATGTCTATTTGCAACAGAGTCTTGTAAAAATCTAGGAAAATCTCGTTCGTAAGAAAGTCTTAGAATTGAGTCTGTACATCAAGTGAATCATCAAGATTAAAGAATTTCTGGAATTATTGAGGAATGTATCTCATTCCCATCAGCCATTTCCGAGTTCTCTTTTGCCTCATTGTCAAAAACGAGTCTAAGTGTGCAACCTTTATTAGGAAAATATATTTTACCTTTATGTTTTATGTTTTGTCGACTTGACAAAATTATGTAAAAGAAGACTCACCAAATTTTAAAGTTATTAGCCTGAAAAGGTCAACTTTTGGGCATCTTTGACCTTTTTTAACGTTGCCATGGCAACGAATTCTGACGTCACATGGGCATCAATTTGTAATCTTGCAGAGTATTTAGAAGTAAACAGAGTCAGGTCAAAAGTGACACAAACTCTGTTGCCAAGGCAACTCATATCGTTCGATATTTTAAGATCAGTCCACACGTGTTTGAGGCTCTAGAACCCCGTTTTCATAAGAATGCAGACTTTTTAGATGACTTTAGTGTTAATGCAAGTAATGCAGACATTTTCTAATTTAGTTTTTCGTTTGTAAAATTTCCCGACAGCTTTTAATAAGTATAAATACCACACTTTCTAATATGATATTTGTTACATAGTTATTACATATATGACAAGGTTTGTGGTTGATATGGAGTGAAAAATTGAATTGATGTCAACAGTGAGGCCCAAAGGACCGAATTTCTAAGGGGCATGCTCCCCTTGGCAAATTGTTTAAAAAGTGATGTTGCAGAGAAGCGCTTTCCTTCATTCTGGGCAAGCATTTGTTGTTTTTAAGCCATCAGGTTTACTCACCACGACGGTGTGCACATTGATGATTGGTATTTGACTTCAAGAAAGTATATATCAACATTGAAATGGCATCAACGGAAAGTCGGAAAAAATCCGAGTCCCAGATGGGATTTCAACCCACGACCCTCCATGATCTTTTTTTACTGCAAGTGTTAGTATTTTTAGAGAGTAATAGTTTGTCCAAAGGGCGTGGTTGTGTGAGATTTTGTTGAAAAGTGCGAGTCTCGTGCCAAAAGCCTGATACTTAGTGTTTGTTATTATGGCATCCAGATCTGGAATGTTACTCTACTTGGATCGACTGTGCATTTGAAGCACTAGAGTTGAAAGTTATTATGTAGTTGTAGTAATATGTTTATGGTACTGTTTAACACTTTTTTAAAATAATCTTGTGTACAAGTGGCAGTACCAAATAATTATATGATTACTGTATATCATACCCCATGACTGCACCAAAATACTGCGAAAGGCTGTGCCCTTAGAATACCGTAATCATAGTGAGCCGGTCTGATGTGTCCAGCTCTGATTTTTAGACTATAGTTATGTTTTTATTTATTTTAAAAATATTCTCTCTTTAAAATTTCGAGGCCCCCACTTCATGACAAATTTAAATTATCTCAGGACCCCCCTTTTTGCAGTGGCTAAATTTTCAAGTCCCCCCATTTTCTCACCCATCCTCCTCCTCCCAAAAACAATGAACGGTCCCTTACTTGATTTTTTAGCAACAGAAGTTGCCATGGAAACAATTGTTCGCAAATGTGATCTTAATTAACATAGATTTTTTTACGATTTTATTTCTTCGTTTCCTCCGTAGTTCGCAAAAAAAATACTCTGTTGCGCGCATTCTCAACTCTCTTCTCGGTGTTTGCAGTAAAGCTCTTGAAGCGCGTGCTAATTTTGTTTCCCGTTGCGACTGACGATGACACATGTTTTGTAAATTGAAAACTTATTTATATTTACTGTTTGACATGACACTTTAGTTTGATTTTAAATTCGCTTTGGGTCTCTACTTGCCAAATATTTCTCGGAAGGGTGTCGTAGGTCCAAGCACCGGTTTATTCTGAAGCTCCCTTGGTTCTTAGCAGTTTTTGCGAAGGGAGGGCGCAGGAAATCACAGCTTCTGGTGTTATAGTCATGGAACAAACAAAAACTAACAAAGGTGTAACAGGTCAACTTTTTGTCGTCCCTTATTTAAGGAATGAGAACCTCGAAAAACCATACCCTATCCCGCGGCACATACCTACATGTATATGGCCCTGGGTGTGAGGCTTTCATCTATGCTAGTTCATTACAGACAACAACTAATTCATCAAAACTAAAAATCAACAGTTGATCAATAAGTGACCTAGCCTCCTACGTAGGCGTTATTAGGGGATTGCGTTACCACTCGTCCCCACTAACGCCTGCTTAACCGCGATCAATATTCCTTTCCCATTGTCTCTCGCCAGACAAACTAAACAATCAGCATTGTCTGTAGGCATTCAAAACGATCGTTATAAAATTTCCAGCGCATCCGTTCTTCGCCGGCGCTGTTGGATACAATACTCTGGTGTATTTCGATGGCTGAAACACCAAAATATTATTTATTGAGTTGGAAGGGTTAATATTTTGGGAAAGATGATCTCTCTCCCATGAACACAACAGCGGATCAGAAATATTTATTTCAACGCTATAAAATGCTACAAAAGACTTCACGAACTCGAAAACGCAAAGCGGAATTAATTTAGAAATCACCAAAGAGGTCCACATCCGTGGTATTTACGAGCGAACAAATCGAAGGGTAAAATTGGAAAGCGCCAGTCAAGGCGAATACAACTTCACCGCCCTGAATCATTCATTCGACAAACTTGTCACAGAACAATTTAAAACGTCCAGTGCTGCTGGGTTAAAAGGCTGGCTTGAAAATATGTTCAACTTCTCCTTTCGATACTTCATTGGCCCTTTGATGTGAGGCCTCAATTTGCTTAAAATTGGGTTTGAACAACCGACGATTATGAACGGCCGGCGCACACACTTGAAATAATATTTTTCCGAACACCAAAATCGCTACGCAGTCGTTTAGAGGATGAAACGTGGAAACTTTGACCCATAGGCTAGCTTTTCATTTGGCTGAACTTCAGTAATTCGTTGCTGGATTGTACGTCTTTTTGAGGAGCTATGGGGAAAAATATGAAAACTGAAAATCAATGAGACTGTCGAACACACTGAAGGCAAAGCTTGATAACAAACGACTGACCGTAGCCAGTTGATAAATTAAGGAGTGTATCTCTCAGTAAATAACTTTCCCTTCGCAAATTCAGAACTTGCTTTCATCTAAAATGAATTTACCAGAGAAATCTCTGACTTGGAGCAAAATCAATCGTCCCTGGCATCGCGGCGGGAGAAGCGTCGTGGGGATTTTAGTAGGTAAAATCTGATTGGCGAAGCGGCGGAAAGGAATGTTGGCCTCGGTTAAGCAGACGTTAGTGGGGACAAGTGTAATGCAATCCCCTAATAACGGCTGCGTAGGAGACTATAAGTGACCTAGTTCGAGGTTACTACCAAAACGGTGAGTCTTTAGACAGCAGAAGAGACCAGCCTTGGAATGGCTGCACAGACACTTCTGGGGTGTTATCAGTATGGA
>OX393565.1:18847542-18850042 GCA_947652115.1 Blastomussa wellsi
TATTTTCAAGTGGCAAAGTTTTAGTGTTTAGCACTGTAAGTTTATAGACAGACAGGTAAATATTACCAGCTACTCTTTAAAATGCTCCTCTAGAGTGTCTAGGCTAGACGAGAGATGAGAATGCCCCCAAGTGTAAGAAAAACATGAAAGTACAAAAAAATTATAAAAATAACAAGACACAAAAAAGCAAGAGAACAACAATCAAAATGAAACACACAAAATACAGCCGTTGCATGCCTGTAGTCCCTTAATTGCAATGCTTTGAAGACATTTTACAGTACGAAACAGAATACTATGAACTCCTAAAATTATTTCTGGAGTGTTTATTATTTTGTGACCAATCAGATGCAAGATGAAACTGCAATATGAAACTGCAGCTGAAAGGTTTTATTAGTGACGAAACAATGTGTTGACTTTTTCTTCCATAATTTTACTGTTTATAACAATACAGCGTTTTCACTCGTGACCGAAAAAAAAAATTGAAAACTATACATTGGACAGAGTCAAGAAGCTATGATGTTATAGAAGATAAATAAAGAAAACACTTCTACAACTTTCAGGCATGTGCATTGTTCCAAACCTCAGATATTCGTCGAAACATTTCGCACAAATTTACAGAGCCCAGTATGGAGCCACCATATTGGTTCAACTCAGTGGAAAACCAACATGGTGGCCGGAAATAGTGTAAACATGTGGAGTTTACTTCGGTTATCTAGGCGACTGGTTACCTGCTCTCAACAAACAAATATTCATATAAACACTTTTCCAATCTCATGAGATAAGTATGTGTTTTTCAACATACATGATCGTAACTTTATGTCACGCACCGCCATAACTCTGAAATTCAAATTGCGCTGGTTTCCAAACAAAGGACGCTGTTCAGCTGAAAAGTTGTCCACAGATATAAATTTAGCATCTCTTATGCCTGATAAGTATAAAACGTTTGGTGGCTCTTTGGTTTTGGAATTTTCAATTTGATGAAGTCACATGAAAACACTCTATACTAAAATAGTTACTGTTCTATTTGAGAGCTTATGCATAATTTAGCAGAGAATAACTATGAATGATATTTCACTGAAACGAAATGTTGAATGGGCCACTTTTGCTATATAAATTCATCTTGATAGCAAGGCCTAGAGGACAGGAACAAAGAAAATTAATAGACATGTATTTTTATTTTCTTCGTTTGTGTCGTCTTGGTCTTGCTACCATGCTGAATTGTAATATATCGAAAGCGGCCTATTGAACAAAGACAATAAGATACAGCCAGACAGCAATGACTGAGAGCTAACTCGAATTAAAATGAAACAAATAATTTCATATTTAATCCTAAAAGTCATCAAGCAAAAGTGAAAAACAGAGTCTTTCATTGCCTTTCTTTTCCCAATAGGGAAGATATTTGTTTACAAACATTGTTTTTGTTAAATTGCCAGCCAATAGTTTTCTGACTGGCACATTATAACTAACACATTATGGGTAACATGCATATGACTGATATCTTCCCAATAGTACAGTCCACACTATTCTGCTTTACCTGTATAATCAATCTTTAACTTACAAAACTACAAATTGTCCACTGACTGTACTTGTACTATTTTTAGCACTAATTCAGATTTGTTTGAATAAGTCTTCAGGCGCTTACTTGCGAAATGGCGAGTCTTCAGACAACAGAAGAGACCAGCCTTGAAATGGCTGTACAGACACACCCGGGGTGTCGTCAATGTGGACAGTAAAACCATACATTCCTGCTACAAGCGTGGCGTTGTCCTTCACACAAGTGACAAGGTCTTCAATGATGAGTGGAACAGAGACAAGGCCACTGGTCATGTCGTCGATTGGCACGGCGCCTTTTCCCTCTAGGAACTCTGTAATCCAGCCACTGTAGTTTGACTCCTCACCTGACCCAAATGCCTCATGGTAGCTCATAATGTGACTCCACCATTCTCTATCTGGCTGGCCCTGGTAAGTGGCCAACAGCTTGCGGAACACTCTTTCCACTAGATCCCACCACGTGGATTTCAAACCAAGATCTTTGTCAATGGGTTCAAGCAGTGTTCGCAGTACCTTCAGCTTGGATTGCAATTTGCTCCAGTCGTCTTCAGTGCCCAGCATCTCCATAGCAGGAATTCCACAGTAGGTCATCATCTTAAAATGGAAATACTCTTGAACTGAATACATCAGCGTGATCTGTGAAACGATCTTCTGCACGTCAGTTGTAGTGCCGAAATCCGCCGTCATTCCATCCACAAACTCAGGCACTTTGACGTTCTCTTGTATTCCCTTCGCTATTTGATCAAAGAACCAGCTGTAGTCGACCGTATAAATGCTTGTGTCAGGTACTTGAACCTCGATGGTTTTCTTTCCCTCGTGATCAACAAACATCTTGCGAACAGCCTCTTTGTTCGCGTTTTTGTCGATGGCGCAGGCGACTCGTTTGATAACACTGAACCACCAGTCATCTGGAGAGGTTCGTAGCTTCCAGTGGTTGTTGTAGGCTGTG